>CM076608.1:1875433-2415519 GCA_038502775.1 Hippodamia convergens | reverse complement strand
AGGGTAAAAATTTTGAAAGGAGTCCTGGGCTCTATTCTCGTTAAAACACCATTAGTAGAAACCGTTTCATGAAATCTTATGTTTTTTGATATAACAAAATTTTGATTTTTTTATCGATTTCGAAAAAGTGCCATAACTCTTTCATAAACGAAAATACATATCTGAAAACGATCACAACTTTTCCTGGACACAATAAATATTTTTCACTATCTTTCACCTTTTTTTATATTAAATACGAACTTATTCTTTTTTATCTAATATCATGAGAATTAGAGATACAAAATGGAATTTGGTATCTTATTCCCAGTGAGAAGAGTCCTGAAAAGTGTTCAAAGTTTTTAGATATTTTCAAAAATGAAAAATTTATGGCACATCGTCGAAATCGATGAAAAATGAAAATTTTGGTTTTATTTTCAAAACAAATGAAGATATTGTGAAACGATTTCCTCTACTGAAGTTTTCACGAAAATCGGGCACGCAGGAACCCTCCTAACGTTTTTGCTTCACTTATCTAGTCTACACCATGTAATTCAGAAACAGTCAATTGACATTCAGAAAACATCACTCGAATTTCAGACTAGTCATTTGTATTTCAGGGAACATCATATGTAATTCAGATAAGTCAAATGAATATCAAAAAGATACAAATGAAATCTCATTGACTTATCCGAATTACATTTGGTGTTTTCTGAAATTCAATCGACTAATCTGAAATACAATTAACGGTTCCGAAATTACATATGGAAATGGTGTAAAATTACCGGAAACAGCCAAAATTAAGCAATTTGGGATATCTATTGAAATATAGTCTGGAGGTCTCTGCATTTTCCTGAAAACTTAATTTGGGTTTTATCTCCCAGTCTCTGAAAAAAAAAACAAATAGAATTTTTTTTTAATAATATAAAAATGCCTCTTCGTCAAAATTTGAGCACTAATTTGTCAGGGCTAAAACTTTACGAAAAGAAATTGTCGCCTAACAATGAACAAAAAGAAAACACTTTGAACTCTTAAACATAACGTTTCGGAGTCTAAATCAGACTCCTTCGTCAGACAATAACTAGTTTTCATTCAACTTTGTAGAATCGTGACAATTTTTTTATTTTTGGATCCAATGGTGTGATATGGTTGATGGAAAAACACTTGATTTCTAAGTTTCATTTAACAAAACTAGATAACACCTTTTTCGGACCATTTCCGAAAAACACGCATACTGAATGACCAGAAGTGATTACAATGACAATGTTAAGTAATTAGTTCATATCTAATGCAATCGTTTGAATTTGCTGTGTTAGCGGAGTCCTCATATTATATTTATTATTGATTTCTCAAGTGGAAGTAGGCAATGTGGTCACCGTTGTTCCACTTTCGAAATATGAGCTAATCAAGGGCTTAAAGTCCATCACAGTATAAAATGACAAATAGAAGAGTTCCCAGGATGGAGCCATGTGGCACACCTTCCGAATTCGTTTATAAATGTTTGACAAAAATATATACCATCAAAGCCTTCAAATAAATAAATGGCGCTGCAATCGTGAATATGGGGCAGTTATAGCTGGAAGTATCAAAGTTCCTGACGTGGGCCTATGACATTGTTCTGCTTCTCGCGAGAACTTTATGGTCTTCCCACATTCGAAACGCGTAATCTCTGTACACGAAGCGAGGAATTTATCTGCGAAGTTTCGGCGCCCTGGGCCGATAAATCATCCTTCGGGCTCTTAGTTTAACGGGCATTATTATTCTCTCACCTCGGCCCCTCATCGATCGGTATCCATTCCACAGGTCGCCGCCATCTTTGCCCCAACGTTTCGACGGCGAAAAGGGCGGCGAATGAAGGGGTTGCAGGGGGGCAGGGCTCGATTTTTCGCGGGAATTGATGGAACGGCGCTTAATCTCGTTTTTTTCGAGGTGGGAACGTCTTAATTCAGGGGAGATTGCAGCATTGTTCTTCTCTTTCGTTTCAGATTGACGTGTATTGTCTGTTGCTTTTTGGTTCGCTCCAGTTGCATAGCGTTATCGAAGTTCTTGATGAGTTTTTTATCTAGGTGATTTCATTGTTGAGCAGTGTTGAATCTAAACAATTTTCTGCGGGGGGATTTTCAACATCGTTGGGGGTTGTCAAAAATTTTAGGGCAGCAATATGGAAAATGATTCAGGGCGACAGCCCTCTAGTTGGGGATTTTCGATCAGACAGTTTTTTTCCTTAATTTGTTGTGAAATTCTGTTAAAAACAAGATTTGTGGAGGAAAAAATATTTTCCTCCGGAGGGATTTCGGTTATACTCTGAGGGGGCACCCCATTGGATTGAACACTGTTGTTGAGGGTACTGTTTTGGAAGACTTTGACTCTGAGAAAACTTCTCAAAGATCTAGATGCGAGCAGTAGTCATTCTCTCCAATATTTCAAATTCATGACAACGAAATTGACATCGGAACCACAAAAGGTGAGGATAGCCCTGATGAAGATATTAAAATAAAATCGGAACTAGTCGGCCTTTCTTCCGAAACGTTGGGTTTTGTGAATTGGCCTAAAGACCTGTCAAAAATCACCTGAATTCGCATTCATAGGTCTTATCAACATTCATCGACAATTCAATTTTACTGAATACGGATGATGGCATTACGAAAATTTTTTACTGAACAAACCCCTATTATTTTTCAGTTTTTTATCTGTCCTTGAGAGAGGGTCACCGTTCTTTGAAACACCCTGTATCGTTTGGGCGAAATGGGGTGTTCAATTCAATAATGGAATTTTCTGAATGGTCCATAAATGCACCAGCACTTCGAAATCTTCAAAAAAATTGATGCAACCTGGAACGCCGGAATCTTCCTGTAATACTATACTGTTTCGATCAATATTCTGACCATGAGAACAGGAAATTCATCTTTATTTACTACGTGTTCTGGCAAATCGCGGCATAAAAAACTAATTGATATCTTTCAGGGTTCCGGTCCCGACCCATTTCCACAACCAAGTCATCCATATTTATAACTCGGACCTCCTTCGCAACAAAAATGCGCCACATGCTTGGTACCGATTCTTCTGCTAATGCACAACTTATAGTAAGGGAGGTGGCTGCCATTTTGTTTTTTTAAAGGTTGTTACTTCAGTACTTTAGATTCGGTGAACCGATTTTGATGATTTTTTTCATTCTCTGAAATCTGATCTACTAAAGACTCTACTACCTCGCAAAAAGGTAGGTGGGTACTGAAAATTCTTTACTTTTGAAATTAGTATTCATTTTTATTTCGATGGTGATTAGAGTTCAGATCAATACGAATTGCTTTGGTTTACTCAATCCAGGATGCTGCTCTTTCTAGTAACAATGCTTCAATAAAGCAGAAAAAAGAAAAGTATCAACTTATTTCTACGCGTCTTCCTCTTTGACTTACTTACCTACTGTCTGAATCATCAATAAAATCAAACTGAAGAAATTCCCAAATAGAAAGCAAAAGATTTGCATAACTCAAGGAGCGATTTATAATTCTTCTAGCTGGCCCGGCGAACTTTGTTTCGCCCCAGAGATTCATAAAGTTGTATCAACAAAACTGGTACTTTTTCAAGTAGGAGGTAAATCAGACAAAATTAAAGTACAAAATATAAAAAAAATTTAATTACATTGAATAGGTAGGTATATGTACATTGTTTTTTACATGAATAGACTTCACTTTATTCAAGCGGTACCTTATTATAACTTAAAAATTGTCTCATTGTTGTATCTTATGATGAACCACATTTTTAGTTTTTTCGTCATAAAATTTTCCGTAGTGTTTGGAAGAGAGAAAGGTGTGAAAAACACATGGACTCAGATGCGTTAATATTATTATTAAATGTAGTTCACCGAATTTATATCAAATATAATACTTTCACGAGAACGCTATGAACCTCAGCGACACCTACTGGCGTTATTCGCAAGAAGAAAATTATTTCCTTTTTTTTTCCTTTTAATCAAATTTTTCAGAGTTTTAATGTATTTCATGTTAACCCCGCCTTAGAAGAATCCAACAAAAAATCTTTCATAACAAACAGTTCATCCAATCTTGAGTTATAAATGGTGTAACCAACAATATGTCTGACTGAGTTTTATATATTAAGATTTCAGATTAAAAGAGGTCTTATCGTCTATTATGCCTCCTGACCAAGCTGTCTCATCACACGCTTTACAGCTCGCCTTCCAAATCCTGAGATCTTATGAAATACATTATCTGGGAAGGCCTCACTGAGGCTAATTCCTCACTCTTCCCCACATTGCAGTTCCGAAGGAACAACCGCACCGTGCAGCCATAGTTGAGAATGCGCGCGAGGAGCTTGGTATTCCGCATTTATCAATACCTCCTCACTCACCAGATTCGAATTGCATAGAACATGCATGGGATATGCTCCAAAGATGATTAGATAATCTTAGACCTACCCTAGAATCCTTAAATGATCTGAGAGAGATTCTGCCCCTTTTATGGAACGAAATTCTTCAACAAAAGTTCAACAACCTCGTGTGTAGTATGCAAAGAAGATGTCGAGCTGTTATTGATGCCCATGAAGGCCACACATTGTATGGATAGTCTCAAAATGCTTGAATTCTCTGGGAATAAAATTTCGTTATTTCACTCGATTTTTCTTAATCCTCCTGTATAGTCTGCAGAAACTACAGGCTAAAATGAATTTTATTTCCTGCAACATGAAATCATTTTTATATGTATTTCCATCACAAAATTTCATTAAACTATATTTTCTTGCAATTTGAGTCAATATCCCTAAATCATGTGGAGCAGTTTATCATGAAAATTCTGATAGGCAGGTCCCTTACAACGACCTGCCGAAACGGTGCATTCACTTTCCGTTCTGCCAATTTCACACCGGACGCTGCATCATTTCGGAGCGTCTCCTTCTCCAAATACCGCAAAAATCGGCGTCGTCAGATAATAATAATTTTTATTTTCGCGACGGATTATTTTCGTAGCGGCCGAATTTTCGCGCATTGTCGACAATCTCGGAATGTTTTTATTCGAGGATTTACGGCTCTTCTCGGACGCTGATTTGTCGGATTTTGGCGAGATCGTCGGAATTTGGAAACGAAAAATACGAACAGGAGAGCGCGGTAGGTGAACTCTCTTAGGATCTGTTGTCGGGTTGTTTTTCCGCTTTTGGGTTATTTATCGGGAATGTTTATGAATTCCGATGCTGGATGGTGAACTGCACCGGGTGATAAATGGATTGCGTTGACTTAAATGCAGGACATTGCCTGTGTAAAGCCGCCATTTATTTTAGTATTCGAGATAATCATTCATTTTAATTCTGAACACGATATTTTGGAAACCTGAGAGTCATGTTGTGGTTCGGTATTCAAATCACATTTTTTCATGTTTCATTCGAGGAACTTCTCAAAAAAAAAAAATAATAAAACAGATCAAAAAATATTTACAACAAATTGAAATGCATTCCCATGAAATATCTCTGGATTTTTTCTCCCAATCTCTGAAACATAATTCAATGAGGAAAAATTTCTGAATAATACAAGAAGTGCCCTTGTGTGAAACTTGAGCCCTAATTTGGTAAGGGCCAATTACTTTCCAAAAATTGTTGCCTTACAATGATAAAATAGGCGTACAACTTTACTTTCTCCGTTTCTTCCTGAAATTAGAGGCTTTATTGTGAAAACTGGTTATACATTTATGATTTGAAGTATTGTTCATCGTTGGTCACTAATTTTTCACGTCTTTCTGGCACATATAGATCCACGAATCGATCAAATTCTTCACTTCTTGATAGAGCCAGAAGTGCTGGTCAGCCAAGTCGAGTGTCATTGATCGAAACAACTGATAGTCCGAGAGAGCAAAGTCTGGAAAATACGGCGGGTGGTGTAGAACTTAGCTTTTCAAAGTTTTCAAGCATGTCTAGACCACTTTCGCAACATGGGGTCGAGTATTGTCATGGTGTAACAATTTTTTATGATTAATAGTGTTAAAAGTGACGTTTTATTTTGTGAAAAAAGTGTGTGAAATGACCGGAGTGAATTGAACAATTCCACGAACAAAATAAAATTACTTTCAACACAAATACCATACAAGGATTTTGTACGACTGCCCTATTTTGATAATGAAATGGGCGAATTTGCAATGACATTAATCTTCAAAATGCATTTTAATATTCAGATAATCAAAAGGTTGTTGTGAATGGCAAACGTTATGATTACTAAAATATGAGAAAGGACGTTGTCATTTGAATTTCGTTCCAGTCCAATTTTCGTCTTGGATTAACAACTGCTCAACATGTTTGTCGGGAGTCCAATTATTAATGAAAGTGACGATTTGGTTGTTCCTCTGAATATTGAAGAGTCTGCAAGAAGAAATCTGGTACAATATTGCATATAACAATTTCCTGGTCCGTTGTAAATTGAAAAATGTAGAAGGGAACTTCAGTGAAAATGTTCTCTTGGCGTACTTAAAAGAAAAATAAAAAATATAGAGTTTATCAACTTTGTGGGGCAAATTTTCAATGATGAAGTCAAGCTCCCTTGTTAAAAATAGTGTGGATGTAAGTAATTACTTTAAGGTAATAGCATATTCAAAACGGAAAATTCAAGGATATCGTCAAAAAAAATCAAGTTGAAAAATTTATAAAGGAGGCACCAGATGAGAAATACTTGATGGTTGAGGTTGCAACCATTTTCGGATTATTTGGAGCCTGTTGGCGTAAAGAATTGTGTTATTTAGTAGTGGAAGACATCGGAATAACAAATAAATCATTGGTTATACAACTTCCAAATACAAAAACGAAAGTCAGTCGTTCTTTCAGTATTATTGGGAAGTATGTAGATTATTTTCATAAGAACTTTGCTCTGCGCTCTTCTCATCAAACATCGCCGTTTATTCCTGAAAAACATGAATAATAAATGCACTATCAATCTAGTTGATATTAATACATTTGAAAGCATTCAATTTATTGTAGTCGAATTCCTCACACTGCCAGAACCAAATCAATATACACGACACTGTTTTCGAAGATCCTCCGCTTCATTGCTAGCAGAATCAGGAGCAAATATTACGGATATAAAAAAAACATGGTAGATGGAAGTCTACAACGGTAGCCGAGGGCTATCTTTATCATTCCATTGCATATCGAAATGTCATTGGTGAAAAAATTCTCCCAACCTCAACAGATTTTTGGATCGTCATCATCCAATATTGGACTTCCGATTTCAACAAGTACTGATGCTGCTGAGGATTCTAAAAATGTTTTGTGAAGCTCCCTAACGTCACAGGGCATTAATGTTAGTAGTTCTAGTTTTACGATTAATATTAATGTTCATAATAATGATCTGATACACTAATGTTGAAAATATTTTCAATACGCTTCCACGTAAACAATAATTTTTACATTGTTTGCTGTCATTAAAAGTGTCACTTTTATAGCAGTTGTACGTAAACTCATTTAGCTAGCTAAATTCAAAATGACTATGTTGAAAGACTATGCCTAATACAAAAATTAGGATCTTGAAGTGAGATACATCATATTGCCCCGGATTCCCATACTAATTTGAATTCATCTATTTATTTCACACGACAGCCCGTGCTAGTTATTGTCCAGCACGTTACTCGAATTAATGTATGTTCACTAATGTCCCGAAGTTCCAACTATCTCTGGACGCAGTTGCACCCGAATATTTCCATAGCTAATAATAACAGATGAAGAGGCAATCGTCGGCAAATCCCGAAATGTACGGCCGCTGCCAATCCATCGGCGAATTTGAATAATTGACCGGATTTGCTCTCGCAAATTGCCGTCCACGTGCTTTAATTCATCCCGACGTAAATAATCGACGTTGGCTATGGCCGTTAGGCCTGAATGAATCGGCACCGTTTATAATAATGGCTGTTACCGATGGGAATCGCCTGAGAGAATCGGATCCATAAAAGCGGAATTGGTTCGGAGCCCTGGAAACCGGGAACGGTGGGACAATACGGTCCCAGTCATGCAGGTGCGTCCATTTTGAGATATGCGGCGAATGATTCGAACGCACCGTTTTGGGTAATTATAAAGTTCCCTGCCCAGTTGAATTTTTTTGTGATCTTGGGGTAGGGAAAATGAACCTTAAACCTAACCTAACTCAAGCTAACCTGAATGCGGATCGATGTTTTATTTTTTTATCAATTTTTTTTCTTCAATTTTTGGTAGGGGAAATGAACCTAACTTAACCTAACCTTGTTGAACTAAACTATATAGACTTTATATGAGACTATATCAGAGCCGTATCCGAGGAAAATGGAGTATATTTTATGAGTTTCATTTATTTTTTTTCTCGAAAATTACTGCCTCCCCAGAGCTGTTATTGAGACTGTAGTATTAAAAAGTCCTATAGATTCACTGTGCAAAATATTTTTGAAATCGGTGTCGCGGTTATAAAATTTATAATAACCCGGTTTTGTTACTGAGAGGTCGACCGAGAATTCATCACTCGGTGTACTTGGAAGAAAATTCTGACAAAGATCCTATACAGGCTGGTTAAAGGCCAAGGGATTTTTTCTTGGATGGGTACAACAGCAGACCAGCAAAAAATGAACAGTAACTGACAGAAGGGCGCAGTGCAAACTATTCATGAAAATAGTCTACATACTTCCCAATAATACTTAAAGAACGACTGACTTTCGTTTTCGTATTTGGAAGTTGTATAACCAATGATTTATTTGCTATTTCGATGTCTTCCACTGATAAATTACACAATTCTTCACGCCGACAGGCTCCAAATAATCCGAAAATAGTTGCAACCTCAAACATCAAGTATTTCTCATTTAGTGCCTCCTTTATAAACTTTTCAACTTGTTCACTGGTGAGGATTTTCATTTTTTTGGGACGATATCCTTCACTTTTCCGTTTTAAAATGCTTTTACCTCAAAATATTCACTAACATCCACACCATTTTTAACAAGGGCACTTGAGTTGACTTTATCATTGAAAATTTGCTCCATATTTTTGATATTTCCTCTTAATATGCCAGGAAAATAGTTTTCATTGAAGTTTCTTTCTACATTTTTCAATTTACAACAGGCCAGTAAATTGTTATATGCAATATCGTACTGCTGAACATATCTTTCAGGTAGAAACTCCAGATTTACTCTTCTTGCAAACTCTTCAATATCCAGAGGAACAACCAAACCGTCACTTTTATTAATAATTGGACTCTCGACAAACATATTAAGCAGTTAAAAACCCAAGACGAAAATTGAACAGCTACGAAATGCAAATGACAGCGTTTTTACTCATTTGTTAGGAATCATAAAGTTGGCAACGTTTGCCATTCACAACAATCTTTTGATTATTTGAATATTAAAATGCATTTTGAAGTTTATTGTCATTGCAAATTCGCCCATTTCATTATCAAAATAGGACAGTTGTACAAAAAACATTGTATGGTATTTGTGTTGAAAGTTATATTATTTAGTTCGTGAAATTGTTCAATTTGCTCCGCTCATTTCACAAACTTTTTCACTCACAAAATAAAACGTCACTTTAACACTCATATCATACATAACTATTACAGCGATTTTCTCGAAGATTACATACTTTTCAAAACGAAAGAATACGATATCTCTAACTCTTGTGGAACAGTATATTTTGAGGCATATTTGAGGCTTGAACGAGCAACACCCTAAGAGGGGGCGCTTCAACATCTCAAAATTGAATGGGGAAGACGGGTTGAGTGATTCTTTATTTTTAAAATCTTAAAAACCTCTTTAGGATGGTGCATAGGAAAGGTAATTTCAGTCAACCTTGAATATTTTGGTTATTTTCACAATGTATGAGCCCATTTTTACCGAAATTTTTTTACGAACTTGGGGAATCTTGAAAAAATCACATTTAAAAAAAAATAATTTCTTATTCACGCTAACAATAGAAAAAGTTAGATCTGCGTTTTTAAATCGAATGTTCAAATTTTCCTCTATCGACTTTTGTGAAATCGATAAAATCGACTTGAAACCATCTCTAACATGCTTCAGCATATGTAACCTGTTGTTTCGAGCATTTCGGCCGTCATCATGAATTAGTTCTCGACGTTTCGCCAGTTCGAGTGTCTAGAATCCTCAGGAGTTTTATTTCAGGAGACGTCTTCTCTGAATTAAGCCGCCTGAGCATAATTTAACGATACTAATTCAAAATTCGTTGACATGATTCGTCTGAATTTTCGGGCTAAGTTACAAAAATTTGAGTAAATAAAATGATTTCTAGGGAAAGAAGTGTGCATCAAATTATATTTTTCATACAACGTTGTAAAGAGGCTTCCAAGACCTTTCAAATGAAGTATCACTCATCCACCCTTCCCTATTCAATTTGGATGGGTTGAAGCGCCCCCTTCTTAGGGGGTTGATATTCCAATCCTCAAATATACGTAAAAAGTTGTCCCCGAACAAAATCATATTCGACGTATTTCGGAAATTTTTCCAATCACTATGAGCTAAGAAATATACTGGTCGTTATATTCAGGTCATAAAAAAATTCCAACAGTTTTTCAATTCGATCCTTAACCCGGACGACGTACCCGCCCATGGACTGCGAACGAGGCCCAATTCGTCCTAGTTGAATTCGGAATATTCATGAGGCTATTCCACTCGAGCTCCGCTCTCAAAGAAGTCCTGCCGACAGTTCCTGCGGATCCTGCATGTGCTAGATCTAATTTTACGACCGGGCTTGCCGATACGGCCCTAATTGATGAGCTACGCTTTGTTTCGGGTTCCGCAATAGGAAGCTCGAACGATATTCTAAATAGGAGTCTGGACTATTTCATAATTCAATAAATTTATAACCGAATAGGGGCAATTGAAATAAACTGAACACATAATGAAGTGAAGAAAAAACTTACAATGCATATCAGAATATTCAACAAATAACCAACTGAGAAAAATCTGAACGTCAAAAATTATACTCATGAATGAACTCTATTCCAAAAAAAAAGCATTAAAAAAAAGAAGCCAATATAGCGGTAAATGACATTATTGACTACAACACTCTGGCTTGGCTGAAAGTGTTTTAGAAGCGATTATTCGTCTCAGAATGAGTTAAATACGTAAATACTGCTAATGATGCATAATTTCTATTACATCCTTGAGAAGATCAGAGGAATATGACTCAAATTTCTGGCAGCACTCCATTGCGTTGGTTATGAGTGTTTCGCCACGGTATATTCCGTTTAATTTATGTACTCATCATATTATTTTTTTCATGCTGATATTTTTTTATGCAAGTTATCACGGACAGTTAAGAGGGAAGCTTTGTCTTCATGGCAGCAATGGAACAACAAGATATTTGTCATGAATTCTAAAACAAATGGAATTGAATTTATAGATATTCTAGCAAACTGAAGGAATTGAAAGAAGAAACACCACTTTTTTTTGAGTAAACCTTCTGCAATACATCCTAGATAAAATGATTTTGGTCATGAATATCTAGTTGGCGTTGAAATTTGAAAAAAATGCAGGATGTCGCATTCGCCATTTCGCAACTATCGTGGTACAAAATGGCGAAGGATACTTTATTTAAAAACAGTTTAATTTTCGAGATTTCTTTGGAATTTATGAATATCTGCTGATTCATTTCTACTTGGTCAAGTCTGTAGGATATGAGCTCACTGTATTTCGCAACGGAAGTATTTCAACTTATTTTCAACACTATTTTGAAATACCTTCTCAGGTACGAACATGAACAGGATGTTTTTCATTATTGTTATTGACGTGACAATCTCTTAATGCATTATTTTTATTTGAATGACAAGAGATTGATTATTAATCGAAACTTTTTGTTGCAGCCAGAAAAACTAAATGTCCATAAAAACGACTCAGAGAGCTGGGATTACACAAACACAGTGTGTGAGTATTAACGATTTTTTATGTCTATATTGATGATCCAACAAAGGTACTACATCCAGAATATTCAAACATACACCATGAATACAAACACTTCCATGCGTCGATTTATTTGCGGTCTTGTTGTTCGAAAATTTCAGTTCATGAAATAGAAATGAATAAAAAAAACCAATCATATTGAAAACATTGTTGAAATATAGATAAATTTAAAGGCTAACGAAACCTTCATCAAGCGGACTGGAAAGATGAAAGATTTGTACGCCTTTTAAATTAAAGATCCTGAGGATTACTTCCTCGGATTTCTCATATATCCGGCCAATCTTTCTTGTAATTTCATACATACCAAGTCATTCTGTGATATTCTGTCAAAATTATTTATGACATCTTGTTTTCGACGAAATACCGAATCAACAGAAGAAACAAACTCTTCATAGCGAAGAAACCAGCGATAATCTTCAAATCCACAGACGTGATAGAAAAAACGAAGAAAACTTGTTGGAAAAATTATTTGAGGAGGTTAGGAGAATGAAGTATAAGTTGTTCCACAATGATGAGTTATATTGCCATTTTCTTATTGGGTGTTCCTTTATGTTTGTATATCTGTATATCTTTTGCTCACCTGTTTTGAATATCTTCATCTTGTCCCTTTTCTTTATTATGATTTTTTCCATGTTGCCTTCTATCTTTTTATCTCAAATAATTATGATTTTTTCCATGTTGCCTTCTATCTTTTTATCTCAAATAACACTTCAACATGAAAGACGACAGCAATGGTTTCGTGAACTTGCACTCGGATCTGAATACTGACCTGCGATATTTCCCGGAATCACCATTAAAGAATTATTGCATTTTTATGGGGATATTCATTAGGTCGACTCTCAACCTAGTCGTTGCGCCTTTTTTTTTTGTTCGCATCTAATAAATATGCGGCTTGCGTTTGACATCACTATTTATTAACCCTCAACCGTTTTTGTATGCTTTATTAACAAGGCACTTAATCAATTCTTTGACATTTTCGACGTTTTTACACAAACAGCTGCCACTTTTGCCTAACAGATTTATGACTTATTCGAGACGTTTTAAGTTTATTTTTATGTGAGGGAGTTTCTCATTTTCCTCATAATCTCTGAAACAAGACACATTCAGAAAAAAAATTTAAATAAAAGAAGAAAGGCCCTTACGTAAGAATTCGAGCACTAATTTGTCAGGGGTCAAAACTTGACAAGAAGAAATTGTTGCCTAACAGTGACCAAAAACAAAACACTTTTCGGAGTCTAAATCAGACTCCTTCGTCAGACAATTTCTATTTTTCATATAACCTCGTAGAATCGTGACAATATATTTTTTTTCGTATAACTTTGTTGAATCGAGACAATATTTCCACGATTCTACAAAGTTATATGAAAAATAGAAATTGTCTGACGATGGAGTCTGATTTAGACTCCGGAACGTTACGCTTCAGAGTTCAAAGTGTTTTTTTTTTTGTTCATTGTTAGACAACAATTTCTTCTTGTATTTCTTGACAAATACACTGCGCAAAAAAATTAACGTACATTCTGAAGATCTCAATTTTAAGGAAAGTTAACTCTATATTGACTTTATAACTTATTTTTTAAGTTCTCTCGGGAAGGTTTTGAATGAAATAGGACACATTGAATGGAAGAAAAATTCAGGATTTCACCGATTCTTATGTCAAGGAAGAGAAATAAACAATTTTCAAAATACTGAAATGCTGATTAAGTGATTTAATACTTGGTATTTACACCCCTTGCGTTAATTACAGCTCGGCATCGACGGTTCATACTCAAAATGAGTGATTTTAAAATGTTCTGACCTAATCCTTCCCAGATTTCTCCGAGTTGGATTCCTAAGTCATTGAGAGTAGCTGGATGATTTTCTGAACTTCTCAGCCTTCTATTGAGGTCTTCCCAAACCTGCTCAATCGGATTGAGATCTGGACTTCTTGCTGGCCATTTCATTCGACAGACTTCAACCTCTTCAAAGTACTCCTGAACGATGCGCGCACGATGGGGTCTGGCAGTATCATCCAAAAATGAAATTTTCACCAATGTATGGGCAAATGGCACTACATGCTCTTCAAGGATGTTCCTTATATTCTTATCAGCATTCATAGCTCCATAATCAACGACCACTAGGTCTGTGCGAGAAGTTAAAGATATTCCACCCCATACCATAATCGATTCTCCCCCAAAACCAGTAGAATTCATCAGGAAATTGGACTGAGCATCTCTTTCATTTAAATCATATTCTCTAAGGCTATTTCTTATTGTCTGACTGCTAATTTTCACCCCATGAGTTTGCTCAAGCTGATTTGGAAGGAGGCGAGCGGTTGCAAACCGTTGTCTCAACGAAGAAACTCTCAAGTAACGTTCTTGAATGGCAGTTGTTACCCTTGGTCTACCCTGGTCTTCGGGCATTCATACCTTTCTCCCTGAATCGCTGCAACATTCTGGACACACTTGTATGGGAAACTCCAATTCTTTCTGCAATTCTTGTGTATGTCCACTCTTCTTCTCGCAAAACTAACGCTTGGGCACATTTCTCTTGGGTCAAATTGCTTCTTTCGCGTGGCATAGCGATCGAGTGTAGAAAATCAAACGAAAGACAAACTATTGATCACTAGAATTGATCGATTTTAGAATGATTTAGATGATATTATCTTTTTTTATTCCTGCTGAGGAAAAACATCTGTATTGAAGAAAAACGTTGAAAGTGGATAACATATGCATTCATTATTCTGATATTTTCACCCAGGGGCCTTTCTTCTATTATTCAAAAAAAATTTCCAATCGTTTCTTGTCTCAGAAACTGGGAGAGAAAACCCAAATAAGGGACAATATTTCAATAGATATCTGAAGTATAGTTATGTCTGCGATTCTTATGACATTTTTTTTAAGTTGTTTTCCTCTTTTGTTATCTGTCGATCATGTTTGCATGGTTCTATCTTTTCTCCATTTCGAAGAAAAATATATTTCATTTCTGCATATTTCCAAATCAACGTTCCTTTTCATATGTTTTTCGAACTGTGATCCTATTATGGCCTCCCCTTCATCTCGGCTGACATATGAATGCCGTAATACCATAAAGCAACTGGCCAGAGGCAACAAAGTGACTCTACTATGGATACCAGGACATTGTGGTATTGAGGGAAATGAAACAGCCGACGAACTGGCGAAGAAGGCTTCAAGGCTGAAGCCTGTTGGACCTGAACCTTTCCGTGGGCTTGGAATAGACCAATACAAGAAAGCGGTCCAACAATGGGAAGCGGCAAACAAAATAACGCTTTGGAGGAATACTCCCAGACTTGCGCAAACCAAGAGATTTGTGGAATTCTCGTCGACCTACACCAGGAAGCTCATGAAGCTGCCACGAGCTGAGCTTCGAGTAATGGTGGGTCGACACTGTCGATATAAATATCATTTGTATCGCATGGGAAAGTCAGCAGATGAAACCTGCAGGCTATGTGGATCAGAGAAGGAAACGGCTGAACACATGGTATGCAAGTGTCCAGAACTGGCGGAACTAAGAACCATTCACATGGGGAAGTAGGTTCTGGATCCACATGAAATAACTGCCAAGGCTCCTGAGGAGGTCGCTGGGTTCATCAACACCATTGATGGCCTCCTTGGGGTTTAAATGAACGAGTTGGGTAAAGAACAAAAGATCTTTGCGGTCGAAGTTCCCGAAGGCTGAACGAAGCCACAACGACCCCTGTTCATTATAATAATAATAATAATAATAATAATAATAATAACTGGCTGAAACTGAGGATTCATGATTGCGATACAAGATCAGCAGATACCAACCAGGAACTTCCTGAAGATAATAGTGAAAGAAAACCTGCCAGACGATCTATGCAGATTATGTCGTGCCTTCCCCGAAACTATACAGCACATCTGTTCGGCCTGTACTTACCTTGCTCCGCGTCATTATCTAGACCGACACAATCGTGTAGCTGGGATTCTCCATCAGGAAATCTGTAAGAAAGAGAGCCTTTTGGATGAGATAGTTGCATACTATAAATACTTACCTAAGACCATTGTGGAGAATGATGCGGTAAGGTGTACTGGGACTCGGACATAATTACCGACCGAAACATTGAACATAACCGACCGGACATCGTGGTATTTTACAAACAAACTAAACACGCATATATAATAGACATCACAATACCACTGGATGAGAAGTGAACAGAAACCCTCAAGAGAAACGGCTACCCCAAGAAGATACTTCAGAAAGCCAGAGAACCAAGAGAAGCGGCAGTAGGGCAACAACCAACAGACAATGAGCCGACCGAAACGATTACCTCTGTCATACCATATGTGAAGGGGTTATCCGAGAAAATAAGAAGAATTGGTAACAGATACAAGGTGAGAACAACATTCAAGACCAAGGATACTGTCAGGGGAAAACTCACGAAGGTGAAACCTGACAACGAGAATCAGAGAACCAAAGATTGCGTCTATGAAATACCATGTGAATGCGGCAGAACCTACATTGGGGAAACTAAACGCCCCCTGAAGGTCAGAATCAAAGAGCACCAAAGACTAGCTCAACTGGGAGAAACAGATAAATCCAGGCTAGTCCAACACGCTTGGAACGAGGACCACAACGTCAAATGGGATGAAGCTTCCATAATATCAAAGGAAGAGGGATGGAGAAGAAGAAAATTGAAAGAAGCAGCTTTCATGGCAATAACTCCTAACCCAATCAGCACGCCCTCTCTGGAAATAAAGAATGTCTGGGTGCCCATACTAAGATCTGAATTGAGGAGGACGAACCCGACCCAAGGAAGCAATTAACCTAACATGAACCAGACCTGACCTAAAAATAACCTACTGCGCATACCAACTGCGCAGGTAGTAAAAAGTCAAGGTGACCTCTAACACAAAAAGTAATAATTAATATATAACTTAAATCGTATAATAATTACCTGCTTTGGTAGACTAGTGGTTAGAGTGAGTGGAATTTCGGAAATTGCACCTCGGATAACTCGCGTTCGAATCCCCACACTGTAATTGCGAAATTGAAAAAGTATGGAGCGCACAAGTCCAGACAGAACAAGTTTGGCAACAACCGGTCCTTCTCAGGACCAACAACACCCTGAAGACGGCAGGCGAATGCTTGCCGAAACGTCGGTAATAACCAACAACATAGATAATGGAAACAGCCCAAATAATGTTTCAACAAATACACCATTATCAAGAATATCTCGTTCACAATTAGAACTTGCGAGGTTCTAGAAATGACAAAATTTTGAAGTACCAGGCACTTTCTCAGGAGATTAAGTCTGTTTACTGCCTGGGTCGGGTCATGGTTCTGCCAGTTGTAATCACCTGCAACGGCCTAGTGGACCGAAATCTGAAGAGCGCACTGGAGAAGTTGCAGCTGGCCTACCCTGAGAGGATAATAGCAACAATGCAGAAATCGGTCGTCCTCTCGACGTGCTCGATTGTTCGTCAGGTATTGAACCACGACTGAAGCGTTGATGCGATTGCTTCCCGCTTCAGAATGATATTACCACTTTGCTGAGGAAAAAAAAAAAAAAAATAATAATAATAATAATAATGGCCTCCCCTTAACGATCCGCCACTGGTCGCGAGCCACTCGAGGAGTCCAAATTGCAGCTGACACACGAAGGAACGCAGATGGGAAAAGTTCGAGCCGGGGTATTCCGGTACGTCGGGAGTGTATTGAATGATATTTCGGAGTGCGTTCGACGTCTGGAGCGATCTTTAACTTTTTCAATTTCGGAGACAAGGATATATCGGTAACCTGTTGTCGGCGGCAACTTTCAGGCCGGCTCGAAATTGCCCTCTCGCTGATGAATGGGTGAGATGAGAGTTTTCAAGAGGGAGTTTGCCGTTTGAACGGCGTTCCTTTCTCAATAACTGCCGTTTTTCGGATCTGCGAAGTTCGACAGTGCATATTGCGAAATCCCCGAGATATATTGTCGACTACTTTTGATCGATTCATCTGTCAAAGGCGGTCACAATGAACCTGATGAACCGAAAAGTTGGAAAGATATTCTAGAATTTGGACGCAAACGCGAAATTCCCATGTATCTGCAGCTCGAAATTTCCATCAGGTACACAGCGAAACTAATGAAAATTGAATTGAACAAGGCCTGATTATCGAAGCTCTCGAAAGATATTCTGATGTTTAATTCACATTAAATATATCAGAAGTCTCGACCTAGTTAATCGTAATTTCCACATAACTAGGGCGATGCACGGTCGAGTTACCTCGTAGTAGCGAATTGCAGCAATATCCAATATGATGAAACTCTTGATCTGCAAATATTTCTATTTGTTCCTTATTTGTAAACGTCAGTTTTCAAAAACACAATATTAATCAAAAAAGTTCATTTTATCAAATCACTAACTTGTAACCTGCAAATATTTCACAAGTTGTAGTATTATTTACATTAGAAAATTTTGTTTTATCGTCATATATGTTGAAAATCATGGTACAATTGCCATTTTCCAGTAACACAGATTTTTTATGATGAAAGAGTTGATAGAGATGATGATGAACCAACTGTTGACTCAGAAACTGCTGAACTCGAGGACTGCAGAACATTATTTGTACTCTTCTTACTACCAAATAATTTGCTAGACATTTCGATGTTTTTGTTGACCGAATCATCGACATAACTCATCGCAATTTCAGTGCTCTTTCACCCTCCTGCACGCTTTAGTGCTAAAATATCTCCACCCGAATCCGCAACCATAGTGGCTCCAGTTCTGCGAAAAGAGGGGCCGGTGTATAACTCTGGGTCTTTTATACCTAAATATTTCGCTATTTGCTTTGGGACACCACCAATAGTGTGACAATTCCAAGCAGCTTTTCAGCATAGACCATTTTGCCCATAAAGTATTAGGGCTGAATATAGCTGAAAGTTGATTCAAGTAGACCAACAAAAACATCTTCAGTTACCCCAATCACACCATTTTTGTTATGCCTCTTTTTGAAGTCGTCATATTCTCGCTCGTACCTTGAAGCTGATTTTGCAGGTAATGAACTTGTTGCTACACTGCTGGCTGCCTCAATAATTTTTTTTGGTACATTCATTTTCGCTTTCGCCAAAACAAATGTAAAGAAAAATACACAGACATGTTCATGGCAACGCTTCCATAGCTTACGACATTTGCGACAAATTATTGAGATTTTTTTGGAATTTACCTAACCTTTTTACAAATGAGAATGAAATAAAATATAAAACAATACACGCAAGGTAACGGTTTTACTGGCTCAAGGAGGTGAGTGACGAGCCGCAGGCGAGTCAGTTATATCCTTCATTCGCCAGTAAAAACCCTCTTACCTTGCTAGTAATGTTATATACTATTTATATATAAACTGATAATTGTAATCTCAACAATAAGTTTAACCTCCATTGTGTAGTACACAAAAAGAATACCCAAAAACATTAAATTCAACTTGTCTTTGCACCACTCAATAAATACCTGTTTAACTCCCATTGTAGAGGATATACGACCCTCTACAATCAAAAAAGCCAACCCTGAATTCAGTAGCCTTACAACCTACTGAATTCTGCATTGCTATTTCATTGGATTCATAACCCAGTGGAATGTTCGAAAAAACAAGTGACATTGAACCGAGAGAGCCTCAACAAGGTTAATCGAAATGAACCCTGTTTAAAATACCTTTGCTTCATGCAAGTTGAGACAAAATGGGAGAAATGCGAAAAAATCAAAATTTATGATTTTTTTTTTCTTACAGATGTCATTCTGGGTCGACCAGACATCGGTCTCCGTAAAATACTCAAACGTTGCTCAATCTGACGGTTCGACAAAGATTCTTGATGTAGGGCTACTATTTTTGCCATTTTACACGTAATATTCTCAATCTTACGACTCTGGTTATTCGCTGCAAAGTGAATCCAACCAAAAACATTTTCATGTAAAATATTGAAAAGACGAGGAGGAATTTCTTACATTGTCGAAAAGTTATCAGATCTCATGTAGAGCCAAGCTGCTAACTCTACACTCTTCATCTTCACAAGTCCTTATTTAACAAACTCTATGCCTTGGTCAAAAAGAACTTAAGATGAAAAATTTATTCGCTGTTCATATAATCTTTTTGTTATGCAGTAGTTCTTATAGTTATGAAACGGCCAAGGCAATTATTTTGATCAAGGCAAAAAATTTGTGAAATAAGAACTTGTGAAGATGGAGAGTGTAGAGTTAGCAGCTTGGCTCTACATGAGATCTGAGGACTTTTTAACAATGTGAAAAATATGGTCTCGTCTTGGCAATATTTTACATGAAAATGTTTTTGGTTGGATTTCAAATCTTTTTGTAAGTTTCTCAGGATAAAAATCCTTTCATTTCTCCCCAATAATTATTAAATGAAATATAATTATTGCAAGATCCATTTCAAGTCAAACTAATTCACAATTCATGTTCAAAATCATCAATGTACGAAGAATAGAAATATACTTTACCTAGCTAGATTCAAGCTGCGATGGCGATGTATTTGAGAGCTGTCATCACAACCATTGTATAAAGAATCTTATCATTATACAATGATCACAACGGGAAATTGCACAATGAAAACTGTATTTGAGGTTATTACAGGGAAATTGTATTTGGTGTAAATAGACATGAGGAGTTTTAGAGGGTGTTCTGTTCTTATTTTGTATATATGTATATATGTTTATTGCCCCTTAATTTAATAGCTTAATTGTCACGATGCAATTGTTATGCTTGAATGGTGGTCTCGATATTGGGCTTTGTTTCAACCTTGTCTTGCTGCGCTAGAAGTTGATATGGCTTAGACTGAGGCCAGTTGAAGCAAGAAGAAGACGAGGGCCACGCCCCTTCCGGACTAAGGGCGGATAGGTATCGAGACCTCTAGCCCTTCAACGAGACACCAGTCCTCTGATACCACTCGGAAGAGTTAGTTCTTATAACACACAGTACCACGATTGTGCCGCGTTGTCCTAACGGTAATGGTAAGTCTATATCATTCTTATAGTCTTGCGATTCCTTGTACAAACTGTTTTGATTGTAAAGTTCATAGAATACCATCACGAACGAGCGAATCCGATGAATTTACATTTCTTCATTTAATAGCAATTAAAACAGAGGGCTTTATTTTATCCCTCATTCAAAATATGGGTATTATTCTTCCTGAGAATTCTTGAATATTTTTTCCAACATTTATAACAAGCAGTCCTCCGTATATATCAATTTTCAGACCACTAGCATCAAAATGGGCGGAAGTCTCATACAAACTTATACATCCCCTGGTTCTAAGGGTTGGGGGGTGAAAGTTTCAAGTTTAAGAATTTTTCCGTGTGTCTGCACTGAACCTAGCTCACATACAACTTGAAAGGACATCAGGAAATACCCTAACAGTTTTAATGATCATCAGTGAGTGAGTGACGAAATCGGGGGTTTGTAGATATCTATAAAAATTTAAAATGTACTGTCAATTCACTTGAAACTTTGCACGTTCGATAAGTTCACTACTGGCATTATATCCTGAGAATTTTCTTCATCTACTATATTCCAAACTCAAGTTATGATGGTTCAAAAATACGAAGAACACTTTGAGAAAATATATATGTAGTGCCCCTAGATACACCTGTATTTTTCCAAACAAGAAACATTTCTTCTGGTTAATTGAATTTATTCAAGTGATGAGTTGGTGAAGACAACAATTGTCATGTTATACTCAACAAGTTCAGAGTTGATGGGTGAGGTCAAGACTTTTGACGATCTGTTTATGTAAAAATCCAGCGAAATTCTAATTGAAATTCAATAATTATACTAATGCGCAACATACGTTGAAACGATCTATTCCGATCTGTTTCAACATCTGTCAAAAAAAACCTCATCCAGTATATTGAGCAAACAATTTCAGATTAAAAATGTCAAATGCAGCTGAAGAGTCGAACTTATTTCTTCCAAATTCTCATCATTCCCGTTTCCAGTCAGCCCTTTTCTCATCTTCCGCAGTCCGTGAAGCAACCAAATCGACGCCGAACGTCGCGACGCCGTGACAGATTGAGCGATCCGCGAGCACGCGAGTATCGCAGCCGACGTCGTTTGTTAACTTTTTCCGAAACGTCGACGGCTGCGTCCCTACCCCTCGGGCCGCGAGGCGTCGTAATTAGATTGGTTCGAGGGGGGTGGGGTTCGCGGGGGGCGGTCTCGCCCCCTTTCCTTCTCGACGTAATTGGATTCCGACGTTAGGCTCGGGGCGCGTGAATTTTTCTGTTTGCCGTTTTTGTCCGGTTCTGGAGATGTTCATCACCTGAATGCAGGGGGTTTGTTGTGTCAGAGGTGGGAGTTTTTCACAAATTGTCGAAGAAAGGAATGGAATTAGGCGTGATAAGAACCATGGACGAATGGAAAGTGGATGAGATGTAATAATTTATTAGGGGTGATATGCATAAAATGGGGAAATTAGGAAAACATTGAGAGTTAAACTTCAAGAAAGTGTACCTCAGCATGAAGCAAAAACTGTGAAAATATAAGCATAATAAACCAACGATTAAAAAGGAGAAAGATGAGAAATGGCACTTTATCTCTAGTACTTGAACCAACTACGCACTAATTAAGCGCTAAATATCGGTATATTGTTTTCATGGTGACTCAAAACTTTTAGTGCTTAGCTTGAAATCAGCACCAAAACCCAAATTGTCAATTCCTCAAAAACTACGATGGTGCTATCAATGATTTGTACGGCACTAATAGGCACTAATTAGGCACTAAGTACACTGCGCATAAAAATTAACGCACACTGTGGAAATCTCAAATTGATTCTACAACTGATAATTATTTTTATCAGAAATATGCATGCATATATTGTCCTCTTTCAACGTTTTTCTTCAATACAGGTGTTTTTTCCCAGCAGGAATAAAAAAGATGATATTATCAGATTTTGAATGCATTGGCTCCATTCTAAAATCAGTTGTTCTCGATCAATTCTAGTGATCAATTGTTTTTCTTTAGTTTGATTTTCTACACTCGATCGTTATTTAAAGCGAAACACGCAAGTTGACCCAAGAGGAATGTGCCCAAGCGATAGTTTTGTATAAAGGTTTGGAGTTTCCCATACAAGTGTGTCCAGAATTTTGCAGCGATTCAGGGAGACAGGTATGAATGTAAGAAGACCAGGACATGTTAGACCACGGGTAACAACTGCCATTCAAGAACGTTACTTGAGAGTTTCTTCGTTGAGACAACGGTTTGCAACCGCTCGCCTCCTTCATAATCAGCTTGAGCAAATTCATGGGGTGCAAATTAGCACTCAGACAATAAGAAATCGCCTCAGAGAATATGGTTTAAGGCCTCGTGTCGCGGCAAGAGGCACAGCTCTTACCCCAGCCCCTCGAAGGGAGCGTTTGGATTTTGCGAGAGAACATATCCATTGGGAAGAGGCCGATTGGGAAAGAGTTCTCTTCACAGATGAGTCTAGATTCTGCCTCTACCATTGTGATCGACGTTCCCTTGTATAAAGACGTCCACATGAAAGATATGCTCAGTGCAATTTCCTGAATACTCCTGGTTTCGGGGGAGGATCGATTATGGTATTAAATCACTTATCAGCATTTGAGTATTTTTAAAATTGTTCATTTTTCTTCTTTCACATAAGATTCGGTGAAATCCTGAATTTATCTTCCATCGAATGTGTTTTGTTTCGTTCAAAACCTTCCCGAGGCAACATAAAAAATAAGTCATAAAGTCAATGTAGTGTTAACTTTCATTAAAATTGAGATTTTCAGAATAAGCCTTAATTTTTTTTAGGCGGTGTATTTGACGTAGTTTCAGAATTAGCGCTCTAAATTTTCCAATAACTTCACGCTTGCTCCAAGAACCAAACCGTGAAACTAAAAATCATATCACAGCCGTTTAAATTGCACTAATAGGCACTAATTAGGCACTAACTATCTGACATAGTTTCAGAATTAGCTTTTCCATCTTTTCGCTAACTTCACGCTTTCTCCAAGAACAACATCGTGAAACTAAAAATCATATCACAACTGTTTTAATTGCACTTATAAGCACTAATTAGGCACTACCTATCTGGGATAGTTTCAGAAGCAGCTTTTTCATCTTTTCGCTAACTTTATGATTAGCCAAGTGAAAATTCACCGGTTGCCAGCCGAAAGCAGAAAGGGTGTTCCTCACGAAATATCGACGGTAACCTCCATAGACCCCACTCTCACGCCACATAATTTTCCCGGCAATTTCCCCCGTTTATCTGGGCCGATTCCCGCCCGTATCAAGTAGACGCGCGTATCCGCGGGGTCGCTTCCGCCGACGCCCAGAACCTCATCAAACTTCGGGATGATTAAGCGACGCTCATCCGGGACGCCTTCCGAGGTCGACCCAAATGGCCGATAACGTCCTCCATCGAGTCAGCCGAGCAGTTTCGCTTTAGACTCGATGAAATTCGTTTCGTCGATTGTCGCTCCCTCAGTTTTCTTTGTGGAGGGTCATACTGTAAAGTTCAGGTAACTCGAAACTTAAGGAGAATTTCTCAATCCAAATTCAACGTGAAGAACTTTTTTGAAAGCCAGAAAACCGATCCCATAGATCTTTTTTTAAGTTAAGTTAAGTTTAGGTTCATTTGTATATTTCTCTAACTTGATAGGAGCGAGGATGCAATGCGCATGTCTTGGTCTAGCTTATTTCATCGTCAATCATCACCACTCAAGGTGCATTCCATGTCAATTTAAATATGCTTTGAATTAAGAAGTTAGAAATTATATGGAGAACTAAATGATGGCTTGTGGAAAACCATGAGAATTATTAATTCCTCAATTCGCATAGTTCAGGATGAGAAGTGAATACAATTTTGCGAATGAAATTGGAAGGGAAATGAAGTGATTTTTCATTTCTTTTATCAGTTTGTATAAACATGTTATAGAGACAAATGAGAATTAATAATTTCTCAATCCCTTGTTATGAGAACTGACATCTGGAGGTAAGAATATTTCCCAAGCCAGGAACCACTGACTATACAGTTTCCACGTATGAAAACGATAATTTAGCAAAAGTGGCCGTGGAATGGAAAATCTTTGCGGAATTGGTCGAGCATGCCATGATTTCAACAAATCTGATTAGTAATACCAGAATTTAAGGTGTGAGAAACCACCCACACTCTCTTCGAGCTTTACTTATTAGATCGTCGGGAAGCCGCTCTCTCGATAACCGCTCAACATCTAGATAAACTCATGGATACAAGTCATTTTTCTTTCCACAAAGGTGACCAAAATATCTATGTGTTTCACTACAGGCTTCCTTTAGTGGAAAAGCTATCAACTCTTATACACTTTCAATTTTGTACTCAATGCTACGATCTGTCTTATCGTAAGAAACAATATTGACATTAGCAAATATTCCCAAAACGCCAATCTATGGAACAAAATCGAAGAAATCAAGAACTTTCAGCAATGAAGAATTGTCCAAATTTCAGTATGAAGCTCCAGATGCAATATTTTCGATGAAAATGTTAAATAACACTATCTGTTAATGTATTACATACCAGGTGGGCCATCCATAACTTTCCACCCCGAATTTTCAGCTATGGAATGGAATAACGAAAAAACGCTCGGACAGGTCAACAACTAAGGGTGTTCAAATGAGTTTGATATCACTACCCCTCTAGCCTCAACCCTTAAAAACTCTCATTTTTGAATAGGGAAAAGGGGTCGAGCAACACCCTGTTGGAAAGGCAATTCAATTTCCTGCATGGGTGTATTTTTCTTCATCTCTTTATTATTATACAGAGTGACTCAGTATTCCATCAATAACTTTCAAACGCCGAATTTGGATATTTCAGATGGAAAAAACGCTCGGACGGGTCAAAAAATGAATTCAATATCACTACCCCGCTAGCCGCTACCACTTAAAGCAATAAGTTTTGAATAGAAATACTTGGTCAAGTAGCTTTGTCAAAAAGGTAATTCAATTACCTGCATGATCGTAAATTTTTTTTCTTCGAACGCTCAACTATTAAACAGCATGCAACAGTGAAAAGGGGTAGTGATATCGAATTCATTTTTTGACCCATTCGATATTCATCTCGAACATTCAAATTCGGCTTGTGAAAGTTATTGACGAAACACTGGGTCACTCTGTATAATAATAAAGCGATGAAATGAAAATACACCCATGCAGGAAATTGAATTGCCTTTCCAACAAGGTGCTATTCGACCCCATTTCCCTATAAAAAAATGAGAGCATTTGAACATCCTTATTTGTCCTCCTTTCAGCAAAATTCGATCTGTCTGAGTGTTTTTTCGTTATTTCATTACAAAGCTCAAAATTCGCGGTGGAAAGTTAAGGATGGCCAACCCTTTGTAAAGTTCGTTTATTGACAGGTAGTACTATTTATGCAAGATTTCGGTGCATCTAGACTAAATGAAAATGACCATATAGACATTGAAGACAAAGATTCCATCAATAAATAACATTCCTGATCCAAAATTGAGAAAAATTCCTGTGTTTACTGTAACATATACTGAAGAACTTGATTTTTCGTCATTCTACAAGAAAATGTGTTGCGTCAAAGGACTTTTGTTCCTCATAGTTTCATTGCATTTGATCATAAGATGGCCGTTTTCTGAAAGCTCCAAGAACAAAGCTCGAGGAAATAAAAAAGTGGGGAATATATGGAACACTTTGGGAATTTCAGGTTGATAACAAATCTCCTGCTTATTGGCGCATCCAAATTGCCAATAATAAAGCTATATGATGAGACGCAGAAATGAGCATGCAATTTTTCATTCAGTTGGAGAAATCTTAGTATGAGAATTATTCTGCAACAGACAAACAGTCTGTTGATCAGATGAAAGATCCTCGGCAGAATGTTCCAGGAAGCGCGGAGTTCATCCCGACTGGGGTCCTGTCAGATGCCGGAGCCACAGGCTGTTTGGTTAACACCTTTCCCTCCTCAGGGTAGAAGCCGGAGGCAGGTCATTGCGGGGTTAAATGCGGATTTTCGGGTTGTTTTCGACTCAGACGTTTCGGTTTTCTTCGGTGCTCCTTTGACCCGGAGGTTTTGGGGTGAATGACGTGAGTTCGGAGATCGTGGTAGGTTCATTTTTGGGATCGTGATGGTTAATGTATTTTGATGAAATTTTTTTTCTATAAAGGATATATCTGTCTCAGACCTTATTGTGATTGCAGTGAGGTTTATAAATATTTATGGCAGGTTATGGACAAACTGCCTAAGGTTTTTTCCTATTAAAAAAATCCTGCGTCATCCATATTGAGCATCAATACTTTGATACTTCTGTGAACTGCATCTCCCTGTTCATTAAATAAATTACTCGGCTTTTCTGCCTTTTTGTTTTATGCACTAGTATTTGTAGCACATTTGATTCATTATCTTCCAACTTTCATTAGGCGATTCTACCTGAGAAAGATTCAGTTCAAATTAAGAAGTAGAAAGATGATTATTGTAGACTAAGAAGGTAACGAAGTTACTGGTAGAATTGATCCAAATCGTTTACAGAAATCGGTCGAGAGTGAAATGATAATATCAACAAACACTATTTGAATGAATTTGGGATGTTTTTGTACAGTGTGTCCTAAATTAGGCTAGACTTCACTGTATCTCAGCTATTATTGAAGATCGAGGCATGCGGTTTTTGCGAGTCTGTATAGTTTTTTGTGAAAATTTCCAATCCACATTCATAAATATTCCACCTTCTTCTCTTTCTGAAATCCAGCGCGAAAATGAAAAATTCGTACTTTAGGAGTTGTTATTTGTTCCGGCTCCAGTAAGAGATGGAGAAAAATGAAAACTGCGTTTAATAGATAATTACATAGAAGTCAGTGGCGTAGTTAAATATTTTTTTCTAAGGACTGTTTTCGAGATTGAGCACAAACGTGGAATTTTTCAGATGGAACAGCCTCTATATTTTCTCTCATCCTGCATAAAGCAAATAGTAAAAAAATTCCCTATCAGATAAATTGCAGTTGAAAAGAAGGAAAATATTGATCCCATTTGCAGAACATAGAGGCTTTATTTCTTGAGAAATCTAGGGAGCTAAGACCTCAAGCGATGTGTGTATTTTGACGATTTCTTTTCAAAAATAACCTCACCTTCGGAAACACCCTGTATATTGGACATTCATGAGATAATGAATTATTCGATATTGAAGAACAACTGTCTTTTCCTTGAAAATCAGGGTTCTGATGAAAGAAAAAAAGACAGCCATCTCCAAAATACCCAGAACTCTCAGCTGAAAATGGAAAAAAGGGGACGAATAAACCAAATAAACTGCTCCATATGAGTTAGGAATATTGACTCAAATTGCAAAAAAAATAGAGTTTAAATAAAATTTCGTGATGAAAATTCATATTGATATGATTTCAAGTTCCAGGAGATGAAATTCATTTTAGGCCGTTGGTCTGCAGCGTATACAGGGTGGTTAGGATAAATCGAGTAAAATAACGAAATTTTATTCCCAGAAAATTCAAGCATTTTAGGACTATCAATACAATGTATGGCCTCCATACATTGGAGGCATCAACAACCTTATTTGCATACTACACACAAGGTTGTTGAACATTCCTTGAGAAATTTGGTTTTATAAACGGGGCAGAAGCTCTCTCAGATCATAAGAGGATACCGGGGTAGGTTGATGATTATCGAATCTTCTTTGGGGCATATCCCATGCATGTTTTGTGTAATTCAAATCTGGTGAGTGCGGAGGTTTTTGTTAATGTAGAAAACCAAGCTCCTCGCGCGCATCTCAACTATGGCTGCATGGTGCGGTCTAGCTTTATCGTCTAGAAATTGAAAAGTTTCACCAATTTGGCAAAACATTTCATATTTCTATCACAAATGTGTAAATCTGTGCGCCCGTTGAAGCATATCCTGGCCTATACCATAATACTACCCCCTCGGAATGAATGGACATAGCAACGATTACGGGGTATGCGTGGGATTGTCCATACCCTCATTCATCGTGAATCTGAAAATCGTCCATATCAGGATTCATCAGTGAAAAAGACACTACGCCATTGATCATTCCAATTGATATGTCGCCTTGATCTGTCCATTCTTTGACGCTTATGGTCACGTGTTAATGGAACTCCTCTTGATGGACGTCTGGAACCTAGATTCACCTATCAAACGCCGTCTAATGGTTTCGATGGAAACTTGGACCCAATCTGCATTTCGAAAAGTATTCCGTAGCATTCTACTCGTAGATGTAGGCCTCCTTCTCGCCGAAACGATCTTGAGCAGGTGTTGTTTTTCGTCTCCCACCAAGCCTTGGTCTTTCTAACACGGAAATTGTCTCCCTGAACCTATTCCATAGGCAAGATATCACAGTTTCAGAACGATTCTTGTGGAGCAGTATATTTTTTTCTTTGAGTCTACTCAACACAAATTTTTCTTCTCTTCTTTGTTATCTCTCAAACTGTGGTATTTCGATTCACCCTTTTTTTCTTCATTGTTGTTTAAACAACATATTGGATATTTCCCTGGACATCAGATGCTTAAGCATCTGATGTCCAGGGAAATATCCAATATTTTTTATCGGCGAGACCTCATAACGACCAATCACGCAAACCCATTCGCTCAGGTTACGACACCTGTGTCGAACGTCCCACAGTTATGCCCCATTGTGCGAAAAACAGGGGGAAGCGTTCTGTCAGTTGCAATTTCCCGGTGGCAGAGCCTTCCATCGGCTATGCAGCTTTTCCGGACAGAGCGAGCAATCAATTCGGGCGACGAACCGGCTAATTAAATACGTGTACGTCTACTTGTTACGCTAATCCCTTTCGACGAGCGTTTCGTTTCGCGTTATGCGGTCGCTCCGTAGTGCTATAGACCCGAGGGATCTAGGGACCAACGGGCCCTGGAATCGATTCGCCCCAACGCGGAAGGATTAGCCGAGAAAAACTGTATCCCTAAATCCGTATGGACAGCGGACGTATCGGGATTGATCCGTTCGTGCGAGTTCTGTGGTGGGATTCTGTATCGTCGAAGCGTATCTTGGTATCGGTATTCTATAATGACATTCGGCAAGAATGGTTGCCGATGCGCTCTCAGATCTTCTGACGATAACGCCAGCGTTTTAGGTACGGATTGCGGTAGGAAACTCTTTGCTCTTTACTACAGACCATCTAACGAGAAGAGGTGGCGATTCAAATTCATCAGGAGCTGATTTAATGTACCGATCGCGCAAGCAACTGAGAATTTCAGATGAATCACTCAATTGTCGTCAGACGGAGAAAGCACTAAAAGGGCAGTCGATGAAAATATTCATAATCTCATAGACGTACAGGGTGATTCACTTATCTTGGTAACCCAAATTTTTTCGAAAACGTCCAAATATTTTTTCATTCTGTGAATGGCATTTTGAACAAATTAATGTCGACTTGAGATGCGCATAAAAATCTGCGGAATAAATAAAGACGCCAGGCGTCGCGGCGCTATCAAAAATTTTTTCTCCAGGGACATACCTTTTTTTTCGTGTCACTCGAAAGATATTTTCATTCTGAATTTTTTTTTCGAATACAATTTTCATCCATTTCTAACAGTCAGCGATCTGCAGCGTGTTCTATGTTAACTTTATTCCATTCATTTTCTTTTGTATTGTGATAGTATGCCGTTATTTGGAGACATAAATATGATTTTTTGCCTTGAATTCAAGAAGGCTAGTTTTCTTATTAATCTGCTTCTTCAATTGATTAATTGATGCGCCTCTGGAGTGAAGAAGATTGTTGGATGTTTTCAGTTCTCATATCGGGGCCTCTGGTTTTCATTTGCGTCGGTCAGATTTTTTTTATATAAAACCAGATTTCTCTCACGTTGTAAAATTCCTTTTCTTTTCGCTTCCTTGGATGAAATTGGAAACACGCTTTCAAAGTGATTTTTGATAACGATTTTGTTAAAAATTGAATCGTTCATAATTTTGGAAGTTGGCTGTTTGATTAATCGGCCTTGCCGGATTTTGCCAGGAGTTTTCATTATAATATTCTTCGGATTGGAAAGAAGAGAAATAGTATTTGGAGATAATATTCTATCATCGGAGACGATTGCCGGTAGCGGTCAATAAAAATTATTGTGAAGTTTATTGATTTATTATTTCTGTTGCCAGTTTAGTTGGTGGATTTGAACGTCACAAATTTTAGTAAAGAGATTCTACAATTCGGGGAAAACGAAACTTCCAATACAGAATCTAAAAATGCCAAAGCGATGAAAGGCGTGAAAAACCCTTCTTAATATTCATGAAGCGTGTTCTACAGAAACTTGATCAGGAAAAAAAGCCGCTGCTTCTGGTCCTTCGAGCGTCCGTCACGAAGAGTGATTCCTCCTTATTCGTTTTTCCGTTCAATCCGTCAAATTGCAGTGGTGATATCGACTGTTGGAAACGCCTCTACCGGAAAAAACCTCTTATACGTCGCGATGGTTTTCCGATGTTCTTTTTCGTATACGCGATTGAGCTTCTCGGACGGGAAATAAGGATCGGGTTGCGCGGGGAGAGGGGAAGCGCTGTGCTGGGAAAATTTACATATGCTCGGGATTCCGAACCGAAAGGAATGCTGTCTTTTATTATCTCGTGATGCGGACAGGACGAATTGGATGTTATGCGTTATACGTTATACATTTACAATGTAGATCGTTCAATCTTGTATCACGTTCGCTTTGATGTCATTTTTTTAAAGTTGTCACTTTTACTTCTTCCTATGTTATTGCTGAACCATTGGTGAAAAGTTTCTGCAATTTTTATGCTGATGATTTTAAACTCGAAAACAAAAGAAGATTCGAAAAATGGCTGATTTCTGAAATTTGAATTCGTTGAAGAAAGAATATCAGTGCCTTCTGCACTTGTTTTATGAGTAACTAATATATTATTTGATTTAATTAAGAGAATGATTAGTATGGCAACGTATGTATATTTTCCTTTCATTCCATCCTAGGAATAATCAGTAGATACTACAGTCAGTAAAATTCTCTGGTGTTGAAGTAAATTAGAAACCACAAACTTCGAATTAGTTGTTGTCGCTGCCACTCTAGACAACACCAAACTCTTTCCCCGACTCGAAGCTACCCAGGGCAGCGTTCACAAACTTACTCAGAGAGTAGAGTAAGAGTATGGCCATATGATCAGAAATATACTTCGGTCTTTACTCCACACTCGTCGTTCACAAACTTACTCTGACAAATGTCATTCAAAATTCAAACATGTGTATAGGTTATGAATAATACTTTTGCATCATATACATTTTTTATATATTATTTTTATATTGAATTGTTGCCATCATGAATGAATAATAAATAAATAAAAAAAAATTCTCTCTAGTCGTACATGTTCAGTTGTGTCTTCGCAGAATAGTCAATTTTTCTTTTATTAGAAAAGCATAGCACAAACGTGTTTTTTTGAGGATTGTGAGGAAACTGATAAATGTTCTCAGGACTTTGAATTACTTCTAATGAGACAGAAAGAATGAGAAAGGATATTATTGTCTAATCTTCTCTCGCAAGCAGAAAATTAAAAATGTTATCACATGTTTTGTCGTTTTATTGACTCTACGGCAAAAATAAATGTAATACTTCGTAACAAAAAATAGTTTCATTTGAGGAAGCTAACAAAAAGAAGTTAAATAAATATTGTATGACAGATAAAGTAAAATATGAATGAATCTTGACAGATCTAAACTCTCGAATATAACGAAATATCAACGTAGATTCCAAATCAGGTACAAAAAACAGTTATTGTGGGACTTTTCATGTCTCGATTTATTTGAAATTGAACGGACCACTCTAGGTTCTGCAATACAGGGAAAAACTCTTTTTTTCTTTACCATTATCTCTTGGTAAAGTTCACTCTGAGCTGCGTTAATTCACTGCTAGCAATTTCATTAAATTTATTAATCATTAAAGTAATTCTTTCCAATATTTCTTTATTTCACAGAATAGTTGTGTCACTTGGAAAATTTATTGTTTCGTATTTCGTTATTGAAATGAAACAAAACCAGAAATGAATACTTATTCGAATAATATTCAAGTTTCAAAAAGTCTGCGGGAGCAGGACAGAATGAAAATCGTACGTCACAACTGTCAGAGTATGTGTTTACTCTCCCAAATAGCAGAGTATGCAGAGCTTACTCAGAGGAAGTTTATGAACGCTCACAGAGTATACTCCGAGGAAGACAAAGCAAGTTTGTGAACGCTTCAGAGTAAGGGGAGCTTACTCTGAGTAAGTTTATGAACGCAACCCTGGTAGAATCGCAACACCCCCTTTTTAGGAAATGATAGCTGAAGCCCGGAAGAAATTTCACCAAGAGCCACTGATGCGAAGTAACATTCACAAAAGGAAAAGAGACTAATGTCGGACGACAGTCAACAAGTCAACGCAGCTCATTCATCCGGAAATTGAACCATCCGGAGCACGCGGAAAGCGCAGTTTAGGGGCTGAATAGAACTCGCAACACCGCATTAAGAGCGCCAAAGCCGCCTCATTAAAACCGCGTATTTCTGTTTCCCCTCATTAGTTTCGCCTCATTTTCGCCTTGTTCTTCACGGCGCTGTCCGTAAATCCGGGGCAGACGTACGGATAAGCGCGGAATTAGGGGGTTTCGCTGCACGCGGGCGAAATTGCGGGATCAGCCCCGACTAGACGGCCCGGGGGCGGCTAAACCCCCGTTTCTTCGGGCCGAGCTCGCATTTTACCCTGTTAGGAGGGTTTCTTGCTGTGACTGGAAACTTTACGAGGGCGGAGAAGACGTAATCTTGTTCGGAGTGGTAGGAGCCAGTTGGGAACGCGGGATGAATAGGTAATTCGGATAAGGGTCCTGTATTTCCAGGAATGGTACGTCAGAAGCGTTTTCCACAGATCATAATTCTAGTTTCTTCAGTGGTCCAGCTTTTCTGGTTCGTTTTGATGTAAATAATATTCTGCACCACAAGAGTTACTATGCTATCAGTAGACTTAGGAGTTCGCTTTAATATCAGTCTACTACAGTATGGTTTATTGTCATCTAACTTACAATATTGAGATCTGGGGTGCTTTTAGTGAGTTGCAAAGAATATTCGTGGCACAAAAACGTATTTTGAGATTGATATTTGCAATAAATAACAGATCGTCCTATAAACCATGAAATATTGACACTTCCATGTATTTATATTTATAAAATTCTTCTCTATGCCAAAGAAAATGAACAGAAGTTTGCCAACTTATCCGGCTTTCATACTTATGGTACAAGAAACCAGCATATTTTATCTGTTCCTAACCTTAACACAAGCAAATTTGAGAAGTCACCCTTGTATCAATGTATTAAATTGTACAATAAATTGCCAATTAACTTGAAACCTTTGAACATATTAAAATTTCGTAAATCTGTAAAAACTATATTATTAGAAAAATGTTATTAAAGTGTTGAAGAATATCTAAATGATATTCTTTAGCTTAGTTATCAATGACAAGTCCTATACATTGTTAAATGTCTTTCAGGACGAATAAACTATTCTATTCTATTCTATTCTATTCTATCGTATTCAATCGTTTCGAAAAGTATCGAGAAAATCGCTGTAAAATCATTCAAAACTCATAAAAACTCGGATCAATCTAATGAAAATCAGTATAAGAAATTTCGTAAATCTGGTCGCTTTTTTCCTGAAGTTTGGTTCTTCGCATATGCTTCATGAATGTTCTCATTTTGAGATGGAGTCAATTCATCAACAGCTTCGATTTGAAACGAGTTTTATGGAAATGCCAAGACGTTAATTAACAAACGTTGAGGCTAATAGGGCTATCGGAATGCTACAGGGTGTCCTAACTCAGGCTTGGTGAACGACGAGAAACAACACATGCTCAGGATCGTTCCATCACCGTTTCGGCGAAAAGAAAGCCTACATCAACGTGTAGAATGCTACGGAATACTCTTCAAAATACAGATGGGTTCTAAGTTTTCATCGAAACCATCAGACGACATTTGAGAGGGGTGAATCTAGGTTCTAGACGTCCATTAAGAGAAGTTCCATCAACAAGCGACCATAAGCGTCAAATACTGGAATGGACAACGCAACAAATCAACTGGAACGATCAATGGCGTAGTGTCCTTTTCACTGATGAATCCAGATATAGATGATTTTCAGATTCTCGAAGAATAAGGGTATGTACAATCTCACGCATAATCCGTAATCGTCGCTATGTCCAAGAAGTCCATCCATTCCGAGGGGCACACAGATCCACACATTCGTCCTGGGAATATGACCGCCTTACACTATAGGGAGCATGTCATTGACAATGTTTTGCCAAATTTTCACGCTGCTATTGGTGAAACTTTTTAATTTCTAGACGATTACGCGAGACCGCACCATGCAGCCATAGTTGAGAATGCTCGCGAAGAGCTTGATATTCTACATTTACCAATACCTCCGCACTCACCAGATTTGAATTGCATAGAACATGCATGGGATATGCTCCAAAGAGGATTTGATAATCATCAACCTACCCCAGAATCCTTAAATGATCTGAGAGAGCTTCTGCCTCGTTTATCGAACCAAATTCCTCAAGAAATGTTCAACAACCTCGTGTGTAGTATGAAAAGAAGGTGTCAAGCTGTTATTGATACCCGTGGAAGCCATACATTGTATTGATAGTCTCGAAATGCTTGAATTCTCTGGGAATAAAATTTCGTTATTTTCCTCGATTTTTCTGTAGTATACGCTGCAGACCTACATGCTGAAATCAATTTTATTTCCGGCAACTTGAAATCAAATCAATAATTATTATGAACTTTGTTTTTTTTTTTGCAATTTGAGTCGATATCCCTAACTCATGTGGAGCAGTTCATTTCTTTCATCTGTACGAATAAACGAATTGGGAATGTTCGGCTTTTTATTATACGTGCTGATTAAGTGTTTTCCCATCCGAAACCCTAAGGTACGAAACTCAAATCAACTATTTGATATCCCGATATGAGTTTCTCTGGTGGTTCATTAAAATCAACAACCTATTTCAAAGCTGGATCCGTCGTTTCACGTTAAGCATCAAAACGAATCCGAAATTAATATTGAATTACTCATGAGATAGAACATGCTCTGCCCTTTGTGCATTCGCAGTTGTAGGAGCGAAGTTTTACTCCTTATATTTTCATTTCATTCCATTCAAGAATACTTTCACAGATATTCGAAGAAAAAAGTAGATCAGATGGAGCTGAATACATCCAAGTTACGGGAGAAAAAAACCTTTGGGGCATCCTTTCAGAAAATCTGAATACAAGAAAACGTTCTATAAGAGAGACACTCAAAATACCTTTGAGATGAAGTTTCATCTTATGAGCACTTCTAAGATTAGACCGATGGAGAAGGCGCAACATTCCTACTGGGGACAGAAAGACCGTAGCTATCATCCGAAAATCCACCTCTAATCGTCGTTGGAACGACGAGAAGCGAGGTGACAGCCATCGGCTTCCTCTTTGATCTCGCGTTTCTGCCCTCATTACAATTTAAGTTTCAAGGAACATTCTGCGCTTAATCGCTCATTTCAGCTTCCTCCCTTTCGAGTGGAGCACTCCAGAAAGAACTTGACGGGATTAATCCATAGACAACACCGGTGCAGGATTCTGGAAGCTCTGGAACGCAACGTAGCATCATATTCCTCATAATTTTTTTCTTTTTTAGCCTCCCACCTCATATAACACTTTCCAGATCTTTCTGACTTTGATTAGCATTCCTCCATTGTCATTGTCATATGTCCAGCGAAATCTAAATTGATTTCGTATAGTCACTCTTATGTAGTGAATGAGGAAAGTAGTCATTCCCTCATTTTCATATTGAAGACTTGAAAATATAGGTATAAAGTTTCAGCTAGAATTATCAAAGGAATTTTAATCGTATTTCGTATCAACACTTAGTCAGCTCTTATAATAAAAATTTCCCATTTGTTTATTCCTGAGGATGATAGAAATATGAAAATGCCAGACGAATTATGTTTAGTCAGCACATTTAAAAAACCGACCGCTTTCAAATTTGTTTCTGCACGATAGAACGAATTTTGTTAGTTACCGCGTTTGTTGCTAGATCGGTTGATCATTTTTACTGGTTGCTAAGGTAAACAGAACGGTAAGTGAAAATGACTGGATATTCTTTGAAATAATGAAATAACACAAACAATTTGAATTCAGTTCATTCAATATTGAAAGTGAATGTACAATTTTTACAATTGCTGATGGAAATACCACTGGATTGAGTAGTAGCCAAATTCACAGAAACCTCTGCTGAATTCAACATTATATGTTGCAACTTGCTGCGTTCTGTAGTACGCAAAATTTTTTCAGCAAAGTCCAGTTTGTTCTCCAGGGAACCCTCAATGTAACTTTCAGTCACAGTCGAAGACCGCCATCCACCGTGTCGTTTTAGTTCTAATACATCTACTCCCTTATTAGCTGAAAGTGTAGCCGAAGTGCGTCTAAAAGAGTGGCCAGTATAGGCATTTGGATTTTCTAAATTCAAAAAGGTTGCAATTTTTGACGGCCAACTTCCAATTGTCCCTTTGCTTATTACTTGATTACTGCATTTTCCGTTTTTATATCTCCCAAATTAATGCTCGCTCTTCGCATTTTGTGGACGCAGACGGAAATATTTTCTATATATTTACAGGTAATTGATATCATTATCTCGATCGATAACTGCGAATGTTCTCTGAATGTTGGTTTTTGTTTTGGTAATTTTCACGATTTAAAATGATTCCCGATCTTCTATGTCCCTGACGCTCATGTTGTACAACTCTTCACTTCTACACGCCCCTGATATACCTAATATCATTCCCACCTGAAAGGACATGATTAGTTTATAAAGCACTATTATATTAATAAAAGGACACCTTAATAATTAAACATATCATTTGGTGCTTCTTTAAAGTATTTATTCATTTCTTCTCTTGTAAAACAGCAGATTTTCTGGGTATGTAACCAATAGATTTTCTCTTGAGGAATGCGATAAGCGTTGCAAACTTGAATATGTCAAAACCGCCGTTCAAAAATATTGTGCTCTTCAGCATTGAATACTCCGCTCAAAGACTTCCAGGCGATCTCAGCTTTTCTATTTTTCGAACAAAATAGGTCAGTAACACTTTTTCATTGATTCAGTTGCCTTTAGTCTGAATCCATTCCTTGAAAGTATTGTATGTACTCTCGTAGCGGATTTAAGATTTTTTTAGGAATAACTGGAGAACAGCCGACTTCCCAGGCTGTTTAAATTTCATCATCTCCCGAAGATTCTATATCGCTCATTTTTCAACGCTAGTAAATTCAATTGATTATTGTTACTTTGATAATCTACTAAGTTTCCATCACCAAGACAACGCCTTATATTGTATTTCTTCACAGCATTGATAAAGCCATGAATAAATGAATTTGTCAGATAATTATTTTGTAAAAATTGTGTCCACCGTGCAAAAAACGCTATAAGTATCTCGAATGTTAAGGACTACCGATCCCAGACAATAATTGTCATCGATCGGTAAAATGCCCTTACCGTTCTCTATACTTGATATACTATTCCTGAAAGTGAGAAAAATGCTATTATTATTATTACAAATAGGCTAAAAGATGAGGCAAATTGCCTTTATATCTAAAAAAAAAATAGTATTACAAAATAAATGTACGTTAAAAAAAAAGTCTGAAAAAAAGCTTCCACAAAGCTGAGTGTAATAAAGAGAAAAAAGAGTAATTCACCATGAGAAAAGAGAAAACGAACAGTTGGACGCGGTGTTTGAGCGCATAACAACTCAACACATCTGAATAAAAATGAAAGGGTCACGAAGAGGCTTTTGAAAACCCTCGATTTCAAAACGTCACCTTGCATGTTTTTCGGATACGCCTACAAGGGAAGGAGAAAAACGAAATCTTGTCGATAAAGTCAAAATTTTGAGGGAGGGAAGCAGAAGAGAGTCAGTAGATGTGGGAAGACGAAACGGGAAAGTACAAAAAAAAAGTACTACGAAACGGTTGTCGAGTAGATCTGGGGATACGGTACGGAAAAGCCCTGCGGATTGCTCGAAAAAGTACAAAACGGGTACTTCGATGTTAGGTCGTGAAACGGGCGTCGGTTTTAGTCAGTTGAGGAAAAAAGATAGATTCTTATTTTTTAGTTAGAATTTTTTATAGTAGTGCCTCGAGTGGCTTCACGATAAATTGGTATTTCCAACCTGCAATTCATTGCTAAACACTCCAGAACATTTTGTCATGTAGGATTATCCCCCGCGAAAGACGATAAACTCCTATGATCGAATGAAACCGCCACAAAGAATATTCAAGAAGGAAACTCTCATCTCGGCCCCCTGGAGGATTTCAGGTGTACCATCAGCTCGACTTATCCGGATGGAAAATCCTCGAAGGCTCCACCGCTCATGTTTACATATTCCCGTTGCCGCTTCTGGAGGCATTATTAAATTCCAGAAGGTGGATTAAGGATCAAAGCGGAAGACAGATCGCCTCTGAAGTGGCGTAAATCATCGGGATCCGCTTCGTTCTGGCCGCTCGCTCGGTCCTAGACGCGGGCTTTAATCAATGTTTTAATGAATAAGGAGTTTCGGCAAGGTCTATCTTTGCGTTTCGCCGTCAGAGGGAGTTGTTGCTTCGGAGGATTGATGGAGATCGCACTATGAATCTTCTAAATCATTGTCATTGTCATTGTATACATTTTTCTGAAGGTTTTTTAGTCTGATATAGACCCAGGAATGTTATGAAATTTAAAAGTTTGAAGTTCAGGTATAGTATAGGGTTTTTCACGAAAATGGCTCTTTAGAATGTTTTCAGGAAAGACGCAAGATTCAGGATTGAAATTTTAAAGTTGAGCTTCTCGTATATTTTTTTAAGGTTCTAGGACTTCCAAAAGTTTTAATTTTCCCGAGAAAATTCTCTTTAATTGAGGAAATACGAAAAACCAATCTCAAAATTGAAATACAGACAACTTCGAGGTTTTTTCATTGAAAATTCCAATTTTTGAGAATTTCCGAGAAGAAAGGCTGATGCTTTTTTTTCGATAGCGTCATTTTCAGAATATGATACAGGATGTCACAAATTCTTTGTCAAAGTTAGAAGTGACGAAACATCAAAAAATCGTTTTTTTCAAATTGGTACCCCATCTTTTCGAAGCATTTACGTAATCCTCGTCACGAAATAATAGGAGCATACGTCCAAGAATATTTTCGAGATTTTTTCTTCAATTTTCAATCTCGCTCCGAATGTGTTTTTTTTGCTGAAAAATAATTAGCGGTTAATGAAATTGGTGGAAATCTCTGTTATCAAGAAAATATTTTCTTAGAGTTCAGACGAGTCAAGTTCTTGAATTATTATCTGTGATGCGAGAGCAACAATTGGTTTGAAGTTCTTAATGAGAGTATTAGTGAAGTCAACGTAAAAATTCTCAGGAATGCAGAAAGAATAATTTGTAATGCGTTTTAATGCTTTTAAAAGAATAATTAACAGAACATGTAACCATTTCATTACTGAAAATTCAAATTTCCCTACCATGACAAAAAAAAAACGTCCAGAATTAAAAATTTGCTGAAATTCTCCTAAGTTTTAAAAAATTAAGGACACCTGAACTCGTCTTAACTATAAGAAATATTTTCGCGATAACAGAGATTCCCAAAAATTTAACTTAACCACTAATTATTTTCCAGTAAAAAACACATTCGGAATGAGTTTGAAAATTGAATATACAATAGTTTTTTCAGAATATCTCGAAAAATATTCATTTTCGAATAAAAGTCTCAGATGTATGCTCCTATTATTTTTTGACGAAGATTTCGAAAATGCTTCAAAAAAATTTGGTTCCAATTCGAAAAAAACGATTTTTCGATGTTTCGTCACTTCTAACTTTGACAAAGAATTTGTGAAGTCCTGTATTATATTCTGAAAATCACGCTATCGGGGATTCTCAAAAATGAGAATTTTTAATGAAAAAACCTCGAGGATGTCTGTATTTTACCAGAGTTCAATTTTGAGATTTTCTCTCGTATTTCCTCATTTAAAGAAAATTTTCTCGGGAAAATACAAACTTTTGGAATCAAAAATACTCGGTATTCATTGGAGAATCCATTAATGCAATAAAAAAAGTCCTAGATTTCTCAAAAAATACACCAGAAGTCGTCTTCTTGCTTGAAGCTCACCTTTAGAATTTCAATCCTGAATCTTGTGTCTTTTCTGAAAATATTCTATAGAGCCATATTCGTTAACAACCCTGTATAGTTTGTTGAATATTTCAGGGAACATATTCGCACCCTCGCTACAAAAGTGACACAACTCAAAATCGAAAGTCGAAAATATTGAAATGCTAAATATTTTCTAATTAATTGGAAACATGAAATAGACACCAATTTTAATATGCAGGTATCTATATGATATATGGAGGACCCACTGATATGGGTAAAAAATTTCCATGATGAGGGGTTGGTTTCTCAAAACTTTGTTTGTACAGTTGAATTAATTTGAACCACTGCGATTCGTTGAAATTCCAAAAAGGAGTGATTCGATTGGTTCGAATTTACGTGAGGTTTTTTAATCGCACAATTGAAGTTTTGTGAAACCGATCCTTAATCTAGGCTCGTTTTCTGATCTAATTCATAGCATTAACCGAAAAAAGTAAATTTTGAGTTGTGTCACTTTTGTAGCGAGGGTGCAATATTTGGTACAGGCTTCGTTTTGTTCGCCTGTGTCGAAGCGAATATTACAGAATGGCACCCCAATACCTTCCTCAACAACCGCTTCGCTCCAATAACGCCATGCTTATCTGGCAGAGGCGAAAGTTGCTCTTTCCCGCAGGTAGCATCTCGGATATCGGAATATTTCCTGGACGCGTCGTTAATGACGTCATTAGGTATCTGGAAAGAACAGGCGGTCGTTCGGCAAGCCAATTAATCAAGGGGGTAGAGATAACGAAACCCCATTTTCCTGTATCGGGACGGTGGCACGGAACTTGCGATCAATTAACGTAACTCCGGGAAGTTGTTACGCTTTCAGGCAACATGGGGGCCCTGAGAATTATTGGGAACAGGCCCTAGGTCTGCGGCGGCTTAACGTTCGATTTATTGGAAACTGCTGGGACCATCCGACGAAGAATGCTTCTGGGAGGTGAAGTGTTAAATCCCAGGAAGAGAGGATTGGGAAAATGGGGGATTGGGTATTACTATAAATGTGACACTTCAGAGTTCAGATTTTGGCAAATCACTTCTGTGGACTGTTCTAAGATAACTGAGATGAAGATGGTTGTGTAAAAATGTTCATTGTTCATCATTCCTAATCATGAAAAGAATGAGTCACCCTCATGAAGCTAACACTGTAAAAGATACAAATATTAGAAGCATCTACAGGGTGAGTCTTTGACTTGTACATATATTTTAACCGTAGATTCCTGATGTCTGAAGAAACACTTTTTTCCTTTACTATTTTTTCCGATTCGGCCTAGAAAAAAAGATGTAGTCATTTTAAACCTTCATGATGAGCTATGCCACTCCTGGATATCATAGATATATGCCTGCCATTCAAAACTTGGAAATAATAACCTACTGTACAATAAAAACATCTTCAGTATATAATCATTTTTTATCTTCGTTTATAAAATTTCCTGAGGTTCTCCAACAAAATCCTAACCTTTCATTTCCAAACATAAACAAATGTTCACCGCTTAGCTGAACGTTGCCAGTTAGGTTAGAACTCCGTTACGATAAATCATAGATCTATTATAAAGTGTATAGTGTGCATAGACTTAAAACATTATAATGATCAAATGTCATTGTGTGTTGATAGTTTTTTACAATTATAACGCTGTTGTGAATAATTTGTTATCTTAAATTTGACTTAACATTCCAGAAGATACTCATCATTATGTTTAATATACTGCATAATTTAATGAAAAGGAAAAAATTTCAACTTTGACGAAGCAGATTTTTCGCGACTCTTCTATGTTGATCGTTGTTGCACAAACAATTCAAATTGGGAATTGATGGTTTCGTGATTTTCAATTAGAACGTTGTTAACAGCAGTTTTGTGAATAATGTGACTGAATTGTGATCGTGTGAAGGTGGAGATTTGGATGGTGGTGCTAGAGACACCAACATGATTTTCTCTGGGTGGAGCATTCACTCTGGCTTTTAATGAAAGCGGGAAGTTAGGGCTTCTAACGAACAATCCCCTCTAAAAAAATGTAACTTGCCTGAAGGATTAGGTATTCAGAAAGAAGTGTGTAAATTTGCTCGAATAAATAAGGATGTCAATCGAAGAAGTAGAGGTGAGCTCATCAATATAACTCAATTTCCGAAGTCCGCTAGTTCCCTTTCCATTCATAATAACCTTGTCCTTCCAGAACATAAATTCTCGGATTTAAGCGTGATGATTTTCTACGTGACAACGTTGCAAAAATTGAATTCTGTGCATATTTTCGACAGAGTTACATTCAGCCAAAGTATCCAATTTTTGGAATTTCTCATAAAAATTTTTTCTTTTAATATGGAATTACTCGTAAACGACGGGTTTTACAAGAAAATATCTTTTATACTTACTTTTTATACTTTTATATTCCAAAATTAATGAATATTCATCTCATCACATTGAATTTAGTGTTTACAATTAGACTCTGGTGAATTTATGGAATGTTATGGTCATAATTGAGAAACTGGTGGATGTTAGTGAAATTTTGTGTTGGGGATAGATTAATCACGTTTACGAGAAACTATATTGCGAAAATCACTCTATTCGACCGATTCGATTACGAAATATAACTGAAAATTAAATTTTTTATAGATTTATTATTATACAGAGTATCCCAGTATTCTATCTATAACTTTCACAAGCCGAATTTGGATCGGACGGGTCAAAAAATTTATTCGATATCACTGTTAGGAGGGGTAGTGATATCGAATTCTTTTTTTGAATTAGCATTTCCATGAGAGAAACCTACAGTGGTCTGAAAATCTATATGAACAAAAAGATATAGGTCATAATAATCATGGTGATAGTAGCAGATTCCAGATGTCGTTAGGGTTGTACTACACACAAAACCAAATATAACGGGTGGATTTCAGAAGCTCGCATCACGTTATTTCTACATTCGAAGTTCGTAGTTTCATTGTTCGATCCTTCGAATATCCTATTTTTTACCCCCACACAATGCAAAATGGAGTACATACAGATGCAAATCAGCAACACGGATGTCCCAATTCATTCACGCTGCAGCGACCTCTTTCCCGTTTCGACGGAACTCCGATAGCAGCAATGAATATTCAAAAAGCTCGGGGATATCATCGATACAAAACAGCGTCGCTCGACGCTGAATTATTTGCAGCATCGAAATTGCGATAGAGGCGTAGTGACCCTTTACGAAAATCCCGGATAAACGCGTACCCCGCCCGCGTTTGAAACAGCCGGAAACCTTTTTTTTTTTCGGTGTTTTATCGGACCCTCGAATTGGCCCGTTCGATAAAGCCCGAACGGACAATGATATGGAAAAACGGTTCTGGTGCTGCTTTCGGGTCTTTTTCATACGGAAAAACCCGGTGGCGTGTTTGGGGCGAATAAAAAATCAGGGCGTAAACGCGTGAATGGATGTGGGAAGAAGAATGAGGAAATTTGTCGCGATATTTTCATAAATTTCCCACATTTCGGTTTTTTATCTCATGAAAATTTCACGGTATACCTCAATTTATTACAGATATATTTTAGAAAAGCATCCAAAACTTGCGCTTCTACGAAAATATTCAAATAATACCCACTCAACTCTGTTTGTCTTAAAAAGAACTGGATGAAAAATGTCATTTTGAAATAGTTATATATGGTATGAGTGTTAAAAGTAACGTTAATCAAAAGGTTGTTGTGAATGGCAAACGTTATGATAACTAACAAATGAGAAAACATGCTGTCATCTGAATTTCGTTTCTGTCCAATTTTTGTCTTGGGTTTTGAACTGCTTAAAATGTTTGTCGAGAGTCCAATTATTAATAAAAGTGACGATTTGGTGTTTCCTCTGGATATTGAAGAGTCTGAAAGAAGAGCAAATCTGGAACTCCTACCTAAAAAATCCGTTCAGCCGTACGATATTGCATATAACAATTTCCTGGCCTGATGTAAATGGAAAAATGTTGAAGGGAACTTCAGTGAAACTGTTTTCCTCGCATACTTAGACGAAAATAAAAAATATGGGGTTCATCAACTTTGTGGAGCAAATTTTCAATGATAAAGTCAAGCGCCCTTGTTAACAATGGTTATAAAACTTCCAAATACAAAAACGAAAGTCAGTCGTTCTTTCAGTATTATTAAGAAGTATGTAGACTAGACTTTGCACTGCGCCCTTCTGTCATCAAACATCGTCGTTTTTTCCTTAAATACATGAATAATAAATGCAGTGCCAATTCAGTTGGTATTAATACATTTGGGAAAATTCCATCTGTTGTTGCCGAATTCTTCACTGCCAGAAGCAAAGCAATATACAGGACACTGTTTTCGAAGATCCTCCACTTCATTGCTAGCAGAATCAGGAGCAAATATTACGGATATAAAAAAACATGGTGGATGGAAGTCTACGACGGTAGCCGAGGGCTATGTTGATCATTCCATTGCATATGGAAATGTAATTTCTGAAAAAAATCTCCCAACCTCAACAGATTTTGGATCATCATCCAATATTATACTTCCGGTTTCTACAAGTAATGTTGGTCCTGTGGATTCTGATAATATGTTGCGAAGCTCTCTAACGTCATAGGGCATTAAGTTTAGTAGTTGTTCTAGTTTTACGATTAATACTTATGTTCATAAGTAATGATTGTTAAATATTGATAATGAAAATTTGCAATTGCTGAATTTTTCCCATCTGATTTCTTCATAAGAACATAACACAAATGTTAAAAATATCTTTAACACGCTTCCACGTAAACTATCAATTTTAACATTGTTTTCTGTCATAAAAAGTGTCGCAAAAGATTCACATAATTCGCTTCAAAATAGTTTGAACTAACTCTGGCCACGTGGGGTCGAATATTATCTTGCTGAACTATTTCATTTATTTCGATAAAAATTGAAAGAATTAGAGAGAAAAAAGTATGAAAATACTACAGAAGGCTGATCTAACACTCATTTGAAATTACTCTTGTAGAATAAATATTTATTCAGCTCTTTTATGAATATGATAATCTTTGTACCTCCGACGCAGACAATAATAATGAATGATTACCTTCCGAGCATCTTTCATATACTGTGATGAACTTTCTATACGTATCGCATGATCCAGTTATAAATTCAGAATTCATTATCTTTCCGAAATTAATCTCTCTTTGTCCGAGGTCTACGCTTTTCCGAGTCATTTATCAAGCTTTCAATTTCGCTTTTATATCATTTTGCAACTGATCCGCTCTCTAGTATGGCTCCTGCCGATTAGGTCGAAGCCATCCTAAAACGCTGAGATGAGAAATGAACGATGTGATTTCGAGAGAAAAATCGTCTTAAATTTTTCATTGCGCATGAAACTCTTCAGACGAAGTGATGAAAATTCATGGTGATTCGAATAGAATGGGACCATCTTGATGTGTTGAAGGATGTAAAGTTGGAATCGATTTAATGCAGGGGCGTCACATGGGTACTACTTCAATTAATAATAAGTTTATTACCAATAGTGAATTCAATTTTCACGAGAAACTAAAATAAAATCTCAGGGGAGCATATATTCATCAACAAAATTGTCGTGTATATGACCTCCTTCAAGTAATTATGGCAACAGACGACCGATCGAGATGAGACTGTTGTACGAATTTCGTAGTTCTAACCATCCATTGCCATGTGTACAGATCTACCTACAATATACTGATTTATCCAATTTTCACCTTTTGAGAATAAATTTGAAGTTTTTTTCTGAAGATTTCACCGGCACCAGGCACTACGAATGTAGCACAATTTTCTTCACTAATTCAGGAGGAGAAAAATTATAATTTCTGAAATACGATTTTCTTTGATTTCATTTTTCTTGCAAATAAGAGATACTTTTGGAAGAACTCGAACGGCACAACTCAGTACACAACACAGTACATGAATACCAAAATCTATTTCAGCTGTCAAAAATCAATTTCATGGAAAATTTTAGGCTGTTTCGAACAACACATTTTGTGAAATGTCTTGAGAAAAATTTCAACGGCACAAATCAGCACAAATCTAGTACAATTAGGTTCATTAATATTTTTTCCGAAAATCCGAAAGTGCGGAGCCAACTTCACAGACACTGTTGCCAGGTTTATAAATTTCCCCTTATTCTACTGATTTTTCTCATTTCCTCCATTTAACGAAGAAATTGTGAATTTTCTCTGAGAATATGACCGGTACAAGTTGGCACAATTGCGGCACAATCATATAAATCAGTTTTCGTCAAAAAAAACGAAAATGCCGAACTAACTTTTTCCTAATTTCTTGGATTTCAGGATTAACTAACGAAAAATTCGTGAAAATGAAAACGGCACAATTTTGCGACGGTTACCAAAATCTTTTGAACTTGTTTTTGTTTGATTTTCCTAATTTTCCGGGAAACCTGAAGAATTTTCGTGAAAAAATTTACGGCACAAGAAAGCACAAATGTAGAACAATTTTTTCCATTCATTCGTGAAAAGAATTTTTCTTATCTTTGTTTACTCGAACATCACTTTGAATCTATACATACCTACATTTTCTTATTCATCAGTGTGAAATTCACTTCAACCTGATGATTAACTAGTAACTTCGAAAATGTTTCGAATTTAAAACTGCCAGGTGTTCCTCATGGCTCAATACTTGGACCCATCGAATATTCCATGTTGTTTATTTATACTACAAAACATAAACGCACTCCATTATGACATCCTCCATACACAGTCCTGTGATACTCTCCGACAGCAGAAGACCGTCCAACACGTTTCCTCATGTTACTAATATGGTGTTTGAACCACTAACATTTTGACAACGAGTGACGACCTGTTTCGGGACCCCATGGTGTCAAAATGTTGGATGTGTTTCCGACCACGACCGGATGGGTCCAGTTCTTCAAAGGACGACACAGAACATCCCCGCTCTCATGCACAGAACACAGAACAACATTAAAAGACAACTGAGCGCGTCCTGCATACAGACAAACATCATGCACATAAAACCCCAAGAAATGATACCAATAATATTGCGAAGAGATCGAAAATTCGAAAATGGAGAAAAAGCTCACGTGTGGTTGTCTTGTCTGTGTGCAGGTCGCCGCACGGGGTAGTTCTTGGTCCGGAGAAGATCCTTCCCCCCTCCCCCTAAAAGTTCCAGTGGCGGCGGTCTCTGTTGGCGAGGAGGAGATTAGGGTAAGTTTCACAATATCTTTTATAATACATCAACTCTGAAGGAGTCACTGAATTTTATGAACCGTTTTATACCCTTAAAAGGGAAAGATTGTAAAAATAGAAACACTTTTTCCTTCGAAGGCTCAATACATCTTCAAAATCCATTTCAAAATCAGATTGTACATTTTTTGGTAATTATAAAGTTCTCTGCCCAGTTGTATTTTTTCTGCATTTTTTTTGTGATCTGGAGGTAGGGAAAATGAACCTAACCTAACCTAACTCAACCTAACCTGAATGCTGATCGATGTTTTATTTTTTTATCAATTTTTTTTTTATTTGGAAAAAAATTTTTTTTTCAACTTTTGGTAGGGAAAATGAACCTAATCTAACCTAACCTTGTTAAACTAAACTATATAGACTATATATAAGACTATATCAGAGTATATTTATGAGTTTCATTTTTTTTTTCTAGAAAATTACTGCCTCCCCAGAATTGTAATTGAAACTGTAGTATCAGAAAGTCCTATTCACTGTGCAAAATATTTTTAAAATCGGTGACGGGGCTATAAAACTCATTATAACCCATTTTTTTAAGAGGTATTATAAAAATACTTTATGATAGAGCGCAATTAATTTCATCGACAACTGAAATACGAAATAACAAAATTGATTTCATTGAAGATATTCTTGAGGATAATCAATATCGAATTAATTTAATAGAAAAAACTATTTCAAATTTAGAAAGAACAATTTTGCGTCAAAACGATAAGAACAATCAAGAACCAACAACAAAGCGTCAAGAACAACCAATTTTAATAAATTTGATTCCTTATGTTCATGAGCTTTCAGAAAAAATTAAAAGAATTCTTTCTAAATTCAACATGAGAGCTGTTTTCAAAACAAAAAATGATTTACGATCTTTATTATCAAAAACTCAACCTTTGAATGAGAACCAAAAATCAAGAAATTGTATTTACAATATTCCCTGTATTTGTGAAAAATCTTATACAGGTGAAACATCAACACCATTAGAAATCAGAAAACGTTTACATAAAAATAACATAAAAAATGGAGATATTGGTAGATCGCAGAAAGCAGATCATGTGTGTTCCAATACCGGCAATCACATGATGGATTGGAATGGGACGAAAATTCTAATGACGAAACCTGATGGTCATAAAAGAAAAATCAAGGAGTCAGCTTGTATTTTGTTGGATGAGGCTAATAATCTCCCAACAGTAGGAATAGATCGAATTTGGATGGATTTATTGAAAAAAGAACCGATTTCAGGGAATTTCGAAATAAGATAACGATATCAACATCTACATAGTAATCAATATTAATCTATGTTCATCATATATTGACAAATGTCAATCCAAAAATCAAAATATGGTCACGATTCCACGAAGTTGAATGAAAATGAATAATTTCCTGACGAAGGAGTCTGATTTAGACTCCGAAACGTTACGCTTAAGAGTTCAAAGTGTTTTCATTTTGTTCTTTGTGAAGCAGTAATTTCTTATCTTAAAGTTTTGGCCCCTGACAAATTAGTGCTCAAATTTTTACGCAGGGGCCTTTCTTATATTATTCAAAAATTTTTTTCTGATTGTTTCTTGTTCCAGAGACTGGGAGAGAAAACCCAAATTAAATTATCAGAAAAATGCAAAGACCTTTCAGACAATATTTCAATTGATATCCAGATTGTACAAAACTAAATTTTTCTTGTTTGAGACAATGTAAACAAGAACAATTTTTTCATCTGTCAAATTCAACATTTCAACAATGTTCCGACTGTTTTTTGATTGTTGTTTTAGCCAATGAGCATAAGGCGTAAGATTGTCTATATCAGCACCTAAGAGGAAAAGTGTGTTAAGTCACATTTTTCAGATACGAACTTTCTACAATATTTGATTCACATTAGTGAATTCTAGCTAGTGGAACTCATTTTTGACTCCCTAGGTATATCAAGTCTCCAAATAAGGGCAGTAAACATTCATTGAAACAATAATCGAACTGAAAAATCTATCTTTTGTCTTATTTTGATATTGTGACTCAACACATTTCACCTCTGGGGTGCTGATATTCATATCAATATCTACAGCAGAATCGTTTCCAAATCGCGACATCGCACTTAGAAAATTTGACAATGTGATAACTGACAGTGACACAATACGATTCGATTGATTCATGAAATTTTTTTACGAAATTCAACTCTTGCAAAAAAAATGATCTATAATTTTTGAGAAAGATGCTCCTACGCAAATTAAACTGGAAAAGGCACTCTAGAGCGATCCTCGTACTCTTTTTCAACTTAACTTCTAGTCGAGCATCTTTTCCAAAAATTATCGATAATTTTCATTGCACTTGTTAAATTACTGCTGATAACTTTCTCGTGTATACGAAATTGCCGAAACCGAGCTCGCTTAGGTCGATTTTTTCATCGGGCCCACTTGCGTGGATCTTGTTATGGACGAAAGTTGGCCATGAAACGGTATTTTAATAGGTTCCCCAGATATTTTCAAACGACACCGTTGAGTCATAACTTCGTGGAAGTGACACCTGTCTCGGTAGTAAACTCTGTTCTTTTTAATCTGGATGCACCTTGCTTGCATCTCACTTCTAACTGGCATCAATTTAGGTGTCCCGTGGGCGTGCTGCATTAATCTCGTCATTATTTCATTGTGTTTAACTTGTAGTTCTTTTGTTTATTAGGGAATGATACTGTCTCGTATTAACACAGGATTTGATATGAATATTTCTCTCTTCTCTAGAATCAAAAGATGCTGAATATAAACAAACAAAAACAACCTTATTGCTTCTGGCCAATATAATTTTCAATTCGTTAATTTTTCTGTTGATCACATACTAAAAATAAAGGGAACAAACTTTTTTTCAAGATTCAACCCATGAATATTCTAACAGCGTTCTCTTCCCTACTTTTTCGTTCTCCAGAAATTCTTTTATGTAGGTACCATTGGATTTGTGTTCCTTTTCTCTCAAGTGTGTCGGCTTCCTCAATTCTTCTGATCCCTAAATGACCAGGAATCTAGACTAAATAAGCCTTATTATTCTTGCCTATTTAATTGAGTTTTTGAAAATGAACGTAAATACAATGTTGCGAACGGGATTATCAGAGAACTGATATCCGATCCTCAATGACTTAGACTTCTGGAGATAAACGAATAATTTCCTTTCGGACTATGTGAAATAAAAAATTCTCCAAACCTTTTTATCAATTATTATAAATGGTGCAACGAACGAGGCTTCACTTTGGGATCTTAGCAGAATAGTCGTGAGATGGAAAATCTTTGCTGGGATGCAAAATTGAGTATTTGGTCAATGGTTGGGCAAGCATAATTCAGAGAAGGAGAAAAAAAGTTTGAATTCAACTAACCTGATTGGTACTATCCGAAAAGTTAAGGTTGGAGACCACCCACCAGAGTTAGAAAGCAAATAAGTTTTCTTAGGGATCAGGCGGTGTATCTAGGGATCCCAGGTGGGAAAACACATCCTTAGATAACTCGGGTGACGGTTGAAGTCCGTCGAGGAAACGGTAAAGTCCTAATTCTGGTAATTGGAAAATATGAGGTAGTTTCGAAGAGCGAAACGGGTAACGGTTGAAGTCCGTTGAGGGAAAAAGGGTAAAGTTTTATTTTCGTGGTTGACGAAATACAGGGTGTACCAAGTTCGACGGCCTATTAGGCGTTTCTGTAGAAGTGGACCCATTTGAAATCTGAAAATTGGGATAATATTATTGTTTGACATTATCTACAGATCTAAAATATTCTTGGTAGCTGACCACTTCCAGTTATACTGGGACTGAAAAAAAAATTTAAAAAAATATTTTTTATTTTTGTTTCGTTTTCGAATTTGATGGAGTATGCAATTCTGAATACATTCGTATTCAAATCATTGCATTTGTCGAAATACTTTCCAAAATATCGAGAAAAAAACTGAAAAAAAGGGAGATAAGTGTATTCGGTATTATGTTTGTTATTCCTAACCTAGATATCGTAAGCATGAACTGTTTTCACGTTTCTGAAGGCGAAGAATGTAGAAATTTTGTACATTTTCAGAATTTTGAAAAACCCTTCACAAGGTGTTCCAAATGTTGGTTCAAAAATGGGGATCAAGATTGACCCATAACTTTCGTTTTTCAAATTAGAACCCTATTTTTTTATGATTGCGTTGGATCGTGCGAAGAAAAATGATGATAATGTTCCAACATGTTAATGGTCCTAAAATTAACGATTTTTGAGTTATTCAGGATGTCCTGATTTCATGTCGTACGTACCGTCAAATTCATAGAATCTGTTTCATATCAACAATGACCTTGGTCATAGAAGATAAATTACTCAAATAACTCACCAGTGATTTCCTCTTTTCTGAATTCATTTATCATTGTTGATGTAAAACAGATTTCATGATTAGAAACAAAAAATCCTAAATATCTCAAGAATTAGTAGTTTTAGCATCAACATGTTGGAACATTATCACCATTTTCGTTCGCAGAATCCAACGCAATCATAAAAAAAGGGTTCTAATTTGAAAAACGTAAGTTATGAGCCAATTATGATCCAAATTTTTGAACCAACATTTGGAACACCCTGTGACGTGTTATTCAAAATTCTGAAATTGTACAATATTTCCACAGTCTTCGCCTTCAAAAATGTGAAAACAGTTTGTGCTTACGATATCTAGGTTAGGAATAACAAACATAATAACGAATACACTTATCTCTCTTTTTTCTTCAGTTTTTTCTCGATGTTTTGGAAAGTATTTCGACGAATGCAACGATTTGAGTACGAATGTATTCAGAATTGTATACTCTATCAAATTCGAAAACAAAAAAACAGAAAAATAAATTTTTGAAAATTTTTTTTCACTTCCTGTTTAACTGAAAGTGGCCAGGCGCCAAGAATATTTTAGATCGGTAGATAAAGTCAAACAATAATGTATTCCCAATTTTCAGATTTCAAATAGGTCTAGTTCTCCAGAAACGCCTAATAGGCCGTCGAACTTGATGCACCCTGTATAAGGTAGTTTCGAAGAGTGAGAAACCGAAGGAGTAGTTTTTGAAAAAGGGGAATTTTTCGTGTTTTTCAGTTAGGATTTTCGAGTCGGGAAGTGCGATCATAAATTATGGTAGTTGTTGAGAAACGGGAGTGGAACGTTTCGGGAGTGGTTATTTCAGAGAAATTGGGTTATATTTTTCTACGAGGGAAATCAAAGGGTCAGAACTTTTCAATTTCAATTCATGATGATATTTTGAGTCCAAAAGCAATCTCCCACCTTTCATCACCTCACATCTTATTATCTCATTATTATGTTAATTTGGATTTTGGGTATTTAGGTAACTCAGTGAAAACTGAACGTCTGAGGTGTAGACTTATGTATTGAATAGTTTTTTTATTATTTCTTTGTTTTTGTTAGTTTATGGGATATAGATTCTTGTGTAAGTTACTTCACTGGTTTCAATTATCTCTAGGAACTGAAAACTCTCTACGAGAAAAATGACACAAGTCCTACTCTTTCTGTTAGGTTGACGTGAAGCCGCTCTTATCGTCAACCCCTTCAACATCTCGACAATCCTGTAAGAACAAAGTCACGTTTTATACAGAAAAGCAAAGCTCATATAAGGGGTGTCTATTACATATCTTCTATATTCGAGCCCTTTCTTCGAGTTATGATAAAATTCATTAAATTTCTCATCTTCAAATGTTTGTTTTTCTCAACTTAGAACAGAGGCAACCTGTATAGTGTATACGTCACAAATCTCTGGAACATTCATAGTGTCAATTTGAGCTTCAGGAACAAAACATGAGAAATTCTGCTAGACGAAGTTCTCCTTTTATCTCCGAAATCCAACTACCACCGGGAATGTCTTACCTGTTTTTCGCCATTCTGATCCTAGGGCTGGATTCATTCGACCCGTAAGAGAATCTCCAATAAATCTCCAACAAGCTCCTCCCGTATCGCATTCTTCGGAATTCTGCAGTCTGGCGATTTCCCAGAAAAGGGACGAACTCGAGTAGAGCCATCTATAGTTGGACAACACCAACAGTTATCCTTTTGAGTTCCAGTTCAGCGATTTAAGGCTCGTCGAGAGCTGTAACGTCCGGGAAATGGCATCAGGTTGAAATTGAGACCGAATCTTGACAGCCGCGTTAAGAGAAACTTCGGGGATTAAAATTCATCTCCAGGTCCGAAGATAAGGGATGCAGAGGAGTGGGAAGTGATCAACCCTTTGTTTGAACAGCTTGCTGGGTTTAAAAGATATCGCTAGACTCACCGTTTAGGGATTCAGGCGGTGTTTTCATAAGGTGTTTGAAAAAATATTTGTGTTCCCTGTGTGAGTCTATTTTTCTTCGTTAAATTTTCACGAAAAAATGCTTTTTCATAGATATCAGGTGGCTTGAAAGTCTGGAAACGGTGAATTTATTCAATGCAATAGTGGAAATTTCAATAGACTTTTTAAACCCGATGTAAATTGGCATTGGTCCGAATACTCAATATAATCCATTTTAATCACAAAAAAAAGTGTGAAGCCTTTTTGAACCAATGACATCATGATGCTCTTGTACTCTTTAGCCTCTTGTTATTTTATTTCCAAAAACTCGATCCCAACTAGAAATCAATATTCAAGCTGCTACTTACTGTTACCTATCTATTCTACATGCAATATTCAAAAAAAATTATCACAGAAAAATCTTGGAGGAACTTAATGTTTCTCATGGAAAACTTTATTTGTGTATATTTACTATTGCTTGTTTGAATCAAAAAATCTCTGATGGGTATTAATATCTTAATATATAAAACTAAGTCGGCCATTCAGTTGGTTACACTATTTATAACTCAAGATTGGATGAACTGTTTGTTATAAAAGATTTTTTATTGGATTCTTCTACGACGGGGATAACATAAAATACATTAAAACTCTGAAAAATTAGATGAAATGAAAAAAAGAAAGAAAATAATTTTTCTTCCTGCTAAAAACGCCAGTACGTGTCGCTACGGTTAATAGCGTTTTCTTGAAAGTATTATATTTGATATTAATTCTGTGAACTACATTTTCTAATAAAATTATTGATTCTTTTGTCTGGTGACTTCAAATTTGGTTTGGTAATGAAGCTTTTTTATTCAGTTGATTGCGGTTGAAAATGCAAAACACACCTGCACCACAAAAATTGTTGGAAATGATTTTTTGTAACTGCAAAAAAAGATGAAATGCGTCATGCACCTGCAGAAAACTGCTTTTTTTTGTAACGCTACATGTGGGGAATATGCAAGTGTTAACTACCAAAACAGTTGTCCAATCTTTGGTAAAGATGAAGAAATAATTACTCAGATTAATTTTTTGACACAAAAAGTATTAGTTTCACGTGAATGAAGTGATGAATAAATGAAATGTTTAAATGATTTGTTCGTCTTGTTATTTTGAACAGATGTTTCTTTTAGGGGTTGAAAAATAAAAGTAATTAAAACTAACATTGATCCAAAATACTGTTATAAAATTGATTGAAATTAATTAATTATATGAATAGAGACCCATTTTCACACATTTTATACAGAAAGGGGATGGTTTGTACGGTCTTGAAGTATATGAAGACCTTCATTGAACTTCATAAAACGCTACTGAGGCGCTAAAATTACTTTGAGTTACGTTCGAACAATTTTCTTTCAATTTAGAGTAGAGGGGTTGTTTTCACCCCTTGAAAATAATGAGCATAAATCGGCATAGGGTAGGAGTAGGAGATAAGTATAGCTTATATCAAAAATTTCATCAAAATCGAAGCATCTTGGTAGAATTCGGAGGTAATGCCTAATTTTCGCCCTCATTGATTGGACTTATTAGAGAGGACAATTTTAACTCCATTTACAATGTATTATATCATGATAGTTCATTATAATATTAAAGTTGCTCTTTTATTTATCGATTGAAGCAGTACGAAGTTAGCCTGGTCAGCTAGTTTGAATTATAATTCTTAATTACATCTTGTTGACTTTGTTACTATGAATACATATAACTATTATACAGTGTATTATTATTATTATGAAGAGCAACTCACGTATCGTATTTATTCTATTAGTATTTATTCTATATTATTCAACACCATACAGTAAACTCTTATTGTTTTTTTTAATATTTGTTAGGAACTCCTCTGAATAAAAATGAATGTCTTCATCTATTAATATTTTGAATGAACTTCTTCATTGTGCATTTGCTATGAAGCAATCGTTTTTACAATGAGTTTGAAACGTAACATACAAATTATTTATAACTTTCTCATAGAATTTTTTCAAACCAATTGACTAAAGAAGTCTCTCAGTAATTTTCCATATCAAGTTCCAAGGTTAATATGCTGTAATCAATCTTCCTACATATTACACGAACTTGTATTTTATCGACATCTTCAATCCTTAATTACCTACCCACGATGGTAATAATGAATCAGATAAGAATCAGCCCCTATTTGTACCTATCGTTAACCTGTTGTTTTAGGGTGTCCTATGACTGGAACAACACTACGAATGAGTTTAATCACTCTTCAATTTGCCCTAATTGTTCTAGATCATCTGCAAAGGTCTTCTATCCAGTCGGTTCGGTCTAGGAGAGAATTTCCGGTATTTACTCGTTGTCCGTTTACTAATTCCACGAACGTGAGTTTGCAGGGATGCCTAGAATACCGAACTATGTAATTTGAAGCCTACCTCAGGAGTAACTATAACTTTAGGCGGATGTCGAACTTACCCGGTGAGTTCAGACCACTAGCATGACCTGGAAATTTGAACACTTCAGTCGTTTTTCATTATTGGATAGAACCCAAAAGTTTTTCACTACAGAATCCATCCTTTGCACGAAAATGATTCTCCATGGAAACAAGGGCACCAAGAACTTGAATAAATGCTTCGTCATTGCTGGAATCAATTCCTTCTGTCTCGGAGGAGTCACAAGACAACCCTCGTCAACTTGGAAAAAAATTCCAATGTACAGTGCATCCCGAATTAGCTGTTTTCGGGAATTTTGAAACAGCCAAGTGTACCTGAGGAAGTTTGCTTCATTTAAAAATAGTTTATTCCTGGATGGAAGTATCATTTCCTTGGAAAGATTCTGAAGAAAACATTCTTCTGTTGGCTCGGAAACATTTTATTCAGCTTTTCCAAATTCATCGATGAAAAACAAGAACTTTTCCAGAACTTGATCCTTTTTTCTAATAACTAACACAGATGATTTTTCTATAAGATTGAATCATTTTGGAAGTTGTAATTCAAATATTGAAACAAATCAAAAATTAATCAATCAAATATTGAGAGCTATTAATTTGAAATAAATGTAGAATCCTCGAAACCAACTATCAGAACTTTCGAGACGTGAAAAATAACGTCATTATCAACCTTTGCTGCCATAAATTCCTCAACTTACTTCGAATGATCAACTTGAAAGCCTTCTGAGGAGCAAAAAGTTCTCCTATATCTTGGTATGTTCTTGAACAGATAAAGTAATTTCGTCCGAGTCTTCCCTAGTTTGTTTCTCCCAGATCTTGTGTGGACATTTCCTCCGGAAAATCTCAGATTGGAAGCTTGAGACCTTTTATAAACCCAGGGCAAATTTTCTCAGGATCCTTTGAATAGCGTCCAATGTAAATTTCCCAGATTTTCCTCTACCTGCGGTCTGCACGAATGTAAATTTATTCTTTTGGATGACGGGTCGATCGCCGTGCATATTTCAAAGGATGGAGTTTTGAGGAGAGTTCGTAGTGATTACTCACAGTGTTTCTTTTTATGACTGTCTTCATCTTGTACAAGCGACGGCAATTCACGAAGTTGAAATAGTTCTGGTAAAACCACAGTTTATCATTGAATAATGCGTCCAAAAATGTATGATTCATCTCATTTGGCGATAATTTCTTCGAGAAGATTTGCTCCTGACAAATTTGTGAACGTGTTGGCTACACCATTTCTAAATATAATTCAGAAACCGTCAATTGCATTTCAGATTAGTCACTTCAATCTCAAAAAGCGTCCAGTGAATTCCAGATTAGTCAATTTAATATCAGAAACCATTAAATATGATTCAGGTTAGTCCATTATATGTCAGAAATTTCTATTTATAATTCAGAAATTATCTCAATTTAAGTCGGATTTTGAGTCATATATTACTATTCAATCAGGTATGTTTCCAAGTATGAATAAAACCAATACAATCTGATGAAATCTCTTGGTGCTGGCTCTTTCTCTTCTTCAACACTGGATTTTAGTGAAAATATGCTAAACTTTCTCAGTCGATTCCTCACCTAGCACCGTAGCTTCAGGAAGCACACAACACAAAATGAAAGTTAATCAAATTGAGTACATATTTAATTGGAGATGCAATTGACAACAGTGTCTGTAGATGGTGTATTAGCAATGGAGAGACTACAAGATTCATTCACAGCGCTTTCAGCAAATGAATGGGTTGAAGGTTTGTTGCAAAAGTGGCAAGATATGAGGAACCAGTTATCAGATTGAGTGATCGTCTGTGATAATGCTGAGATTGGAGACAGTAATCACCCAAACAGTAGCAGTACTGCTGCGGATGAGCCCTTATTCTCCCATGCTCAATCTAAATGAAATTTCATGGTCGAAAATAAGAACTTCTGTAAAAACAAACCTCAGAATTCCAAACAGTGTGCCGCCGGGGATTATTGAAAAAAGACTAACATACCTGGAAAATATTATTGACCGAGCCAAGATGCAATTGTGATAGCAGACATACCTGTATGGCTTAAATTTTTTCAGTTTTCTGTTAAAGATAGAATGTTTCACGTGAATTGAATATTTTTTGAAATGTAATCTGGTATCAATGTGCGTATGAAATGAATTTCAAATTGCCATTTCTGAAATATAATTGAAAATATCTCGAATTCAATTGAGTGTGATATCTGAATTACATTTGATGTTTTCTGAAATGCAACTGATTATTGCAGAAATTCAAATGACTAATCTGAAATACATTTCATGTTTTCTGAAATTCAATTGACTAATATGAATGTCATTAAACTAATATTTTAGATTCAAATTCAGTTCATTAATTTGATCAGCAGATACTGTGAGGAGTCCATAAAGGCATCTCAAACAACTTTGTGATTGTGTCAATATTGCATTCAACTAAACGCCCCCCTTCTCAAGTGAACCTGAGTAGGAGGCAGTAAGCCCATTCTTTTTCCCACTCCCAATCGGATTATCGAACCCGCATTTCTCTCGAAAGATGCGAAATTCACGATCTGGGAGACTGGAATCGGTCGACGACAAACAGCTTTCCATAATTCTTGCAATACTATGCCCGCAAAGCTCCTCTCAGAATCGATACGTAGGTTAACAGTTGAGGATCGTGGGTTATCCACCCATATTTGAGAAAATGCGATTCCATAGGTTATTCCCCAGCAATTTTAATTCTTTCAGTCTTAACCTGCAAATAATACGCCTTCAATTCTGCATCTTTGAAAACCATATCTCTTTTACCGTGGCCTGACCATAGGTATTTGAGAGCATTCGATGTACCTCAGCCGTAGATTTCTTCATATTGAAGCAGAAAATTAAAACCTAACGCAAATGAAGAAAATTCAACTTGTAAATTGACATAATTAATCGAGAAAAACTTTATGATGCAGACTCAAATCGACTAATATTTCATTGGCATTATTTTAACAAATAACAAAGCTCTTTGTATGACATCTAAGATCTATTTATTGCAAGTATGTAATACTTAACGCTACAGCCAGCTATTGCAAAACAGAGGAAGCAAAGTTGTTCACCTAATAAAGCTAGTAAATAACATTTACTAGCCCAGAACGATGGCAATAAAATTGTGAATATACCTTCATTACAATCATATAAGATTTGTTATCTTCCTCCCTTGGATTTTCAATAATTTAATCCAATACTTTTCCCATAAAATTATGGACAGGAATTGAAGAGTGTACTGGATACACTCTTGAAAGTTTATCTGGTGCAAGGCTAGACCTTCCAACATTATAATATTTATTATTATGATTATTAACTGTAATTAGTTAGTTTTTTATCAAGTCCATTTTTTTCATTCAACAAATAACGATATCTTTATTAACTGACAAATAGTGGCTGTGAATCTGCAATTAAGGCAGAGAGTTATTTAGCGGAAAGCATCAAAAATAAAATGGGAGTTGCAAATGAAATTTTATGCAATATGAAGAAGCCAGAAGTCTCCTGCATTAGGTAATTCAAGAGTGAGAGAAAACTGAGAGATAGAAAAATTATGGAGTCGGAATATTTCATAGAAATTCAGAAAAAACGAGCAAAACATTTATCCGAATTTTCTAAATATTGGTCATGAGTAGAATCGGTATTTTTTTATGAATGAATGTGATTGAACGTGTTAGGTATATGGTATAAATAAAATTCATACCCCTATTTCCCCTTTCCGAATCTGTTGAAAGTAACGAAACTGATAATTTTCCAACATAACGAGCTAAACTTGTGAAAAATCAATTAATACATAACCTTTCAACTGTCCTCTTTCACGAGGATTTATTCCTGTTGCCGTGTGGGTTTCTTGCAGAAGAATCTTTTTGATACTATGTTTATCAGCTAATTTGGAGATGTAATCACATTTGTCTTTCGAAATTCCTTCGATATTCAAATTCAAAATCCACAAATTGTTGCTCTCTGGTCGTGAGGGTTTTTTCAAACCGGATACGACCTTCCAGGTGATGATTTTTCGGCACTTCAGATGTTTGAAGACCGCTACTGGACCCCAATGAAAGGCAATCATCTCCCATAGATAAACCAAACATGTTATAACACAAGAAAACAGAATATTTTTCAGGACTAAAAACTAAGACATATTACGAGAATTGTCATTCTGACAAAATAATGAGTGATAAGTAAATTCTGCAACCTGAATGGAATGCATGCAATTTTTTCAACGAAGATCTCATTACCGATCCTACCAATAGACTTCCTGGGTTTGACCTTCGCAGGAGAATATGATCTGTTCTAAATCGCATCAGAACTATGAGAAAATATTTTCTCGATAACAGAGATTTTCAAAAATTTCACTTGACCGCAAATTATTTTCTAGTAAAAAAACACATTCACAATGAGTTCAAAATTGAAGACAAAATAATTTTTCCTGAATATCTCGAAAAATATTCATTTTGTGATAAAAGTCTTCGGCGTATGCTCCTATTTTTTGACGAAGATTTCGAAAATGCTTCGAGAAAATGGGGTTCCAATTTGGAAAAAACAATTTTTGGATTTTTCGTCACTTCTAACTTTGACAAAGAATTTGTGACCTCCTGTATCATATTCTGAAAATCACGCTATCGCAAATGAAGCATCAGCCTTTCTTCTCGAAGATTCTCAAAAATGAGGATTTTTAATGAAAAACCTCGAAGTTGTCTGTATTTCAACAGAGTTCAATTTTGAGATTTTTTTTCGTATTTCCTCATATACAGAGAATTTCCTCTGGGAAATTCAAAATTTTGGAATCAAAAAGATTCGAGAAGTTGTCTTCTTACTTGAAACTCATCTTTAGAATTTTAATCCTGAATCTTGTGTCCTTCTCAAAAACATTCTATAGAGCTATATTCGTGAATAACCCTATATAAGGAGAGTTCAGTTGACTTACAATAGCTTTTTCATTTTCGTTGAAATCTTCAACAGAGTATCGATGTTTTCATTATGTTGAAAAAGTTTGGCCTAACTCCATTTATAACTTTTCCAATAAATGGATTTATATAGCCCCCTGTTGTGTAATATAATAGAGGTATTACTAATTAATATTCATCATCATATTCGACTGGCGTGCTTGCGACAAGTCCAGCTTTAATAACTCAAAGTCAGATCGAGTCACGGCATATTGGAACTCAATTTCGAATTCCAACGGTTAATTTGCAAACTGAAACTGCAAGTAAGGAACATTACGAAACTATGGTATCGACCAAGTTACGGCCACATTTGAACCTCAAGTTTCGCGAAGCTCTTAGTCAACAGGTCGAAGTTAGGGGAAGAAGTAAGCCGATCAAGCGATGCCTTTTTTTTGTTGACACGTAAAGTTTATCTGTGAAGTTTTGGGGGGATTTTCGTTAACATGCGTTTTACTTCTCTTTCCGATATTTTTCGGATGAGCCAGAAGTTGATTTGAAGTGGGGAAACTTTGGGAAATGGAGTAATCAGTTATTGGGTTTATACAATTTTTTTCACAATGATAGCACGACAGTATTTCAATCATATTTCAAAAATTCGTGATATCCTTTCAGTCTTCCTTTGTGTATCACTCGTTTGACACTTTTTATATGTAATTGACTTTATGAAACGTCTTTCCTCGTGTAACTAGTTGCAGAAAATTAAACATAATAATGACAACTCAACTTTTTTTTCTGTTGAGCTTTTATCAAAAGAAGAATAATATGGTACCCCGTTTGACCTTAGATAACAATTCATGTTCGATTTTCTATCGTATAATGTGTGGCTTTCAATCAAGCATCATTATTGGCCGCTTAAAAAAAAAACTTCTATAGGACCGTAGGAATAAATTTGACGTTAACAAGAAATAAATTTCGGTAATGAGGAAGTAGAAGCGAGAAATTATTGGCATAGCATCACTCCGAATGGACGTACGTCGATGTGTTTGTCAATTCTTCAGAAAAATTAGTCTGGTGTATAATTAAACCAATTAAAATAGCTCCGGAATACTGTTCTTTAAATAGTGCGAACACACAATGCTGCCTCATATTTCACTGCGACTACCAAACCGTCCGAACTGACCTGACGCTGTTCCTTTTTCGAGCACGCTGACGTATACAGGGCGAGCAAGCAAAACCGAGAAACACTCCTCACGTACGTCCAGCCAAAACTCGCATCGAGATTAACATAAAATCAAATCAATGAGTTTTTACTGATGAAAGCTAAATGTTTATCAATAGGTATACAGGGTGGACAATATTGGCGTTCCTGACCTACAACTTTTTAACCGTACAAGATAGAGGAAAATGAATGACACGTTACGGTGGTGTTTTTGAGAGAAATTGATAATGCCATCAACTGCATTCCTCTATCTTCTTTTGTTTTCGAGTTATTGGTCAAAATTGAAATTTGGGCGATTTCAACTTTGGCCGTTTCTGTTTGTACTAGGATGTTGAAATGAAAACATTATAGAGGTACTCTTTTCATAGCAATCCAGTAGAGTACTTTGTTTTTTTCCAAAAGTTTTTCTTGCTGAGCTAGAATACAAAACTTTGTTTTTTCTTATGGAAACGATAGTTTGAAATGGCTTAGAGAAAATCGCCATTTTTTCCCGTTTCATAAATATATCATACATCATACATCGCCCTCAGATTCATTCAGATATCATGAATAATATAGTTTGGATTTGAAAATTTGAATTATTGAGTATTAAGTAATCTGAATCACAGATTAAAATGTCTCTACGCATGGTGTCATTATTATTTTGAAATCGAATACGTGATTCAATTCTCTGAGGTTTGATCTCTGTTCAGAACAACTGTCAATTATTAGAATTCGAAGTCATTATTGCCGACAATACAAAAATGTTCGAAAACTACCAGAAATATTTTTTCATTTGATGTAATTTATTCAATTGATTTCATATGATGTTAAAATATTTTATTCTAGCGGCAAAAATGACCAAGTATTCAATGGCAAAATAATAATGACAGCATGCGTAGAGATAAATTATTCTATTATTCAGCCTACTTAAAACTCAATAATTCAAATTGATTATACTGTTCTGGAAATATTTTCGTATTCAAATTACTAGAATTTTTTTTGGAAAACTTACAATTATGTGGGACATCTGAGTTGCGCAGCCTGTATAAGTAATAATCGTGAATATCCCAGCAACGCAGAGCGAAACAATGCGAGAGCCAGCCAGACTAATTGAGGTTTTGGAGAATGCACGATTAGTTGGTGTGAATCTCGAACATTGGAAGATTTATTTGTTTGGTATCGTTTTTAAATTAATGTGGTGGTGCGGTCAGCGAGATTGCGTCCCGTGACGTTTTCGGCGTCTGAGAAACAGTCGCGGTCCATTTAACAGCTGCACCTGACGTTTTGGAGTCAGGGAGTCAGTGGGAGAGAAAATTCCGATGACAGAGAGAAATCGATGGATACTAAACATGTTGGATAAAATTAAGTTATTTAAATAAAGTGCTATTCAGTTAATTTCATTGTGGATGAAGAGAAATCAATGGTGAATCAACCCAATTCATTTCGACAAAATTTCAACACGAATTCGAATAGTATGTAACCTGAATAACATTATCAATTCCTACTGATATTACCAGGGTGGATCAAACTAATTGATGAGTTATTAACTCATTACCTTCGAAAGCACCCTATTCATTGCGTGTTCAATATATTTCCAAACTGTTGGAATTCCCTTGAATTTCATAAACTACTCGAAACAAATATGTCTCAAAATTCACCTGTGACTAGAATGGTGATTGCTGTAAACACTGTTTGTTCAGAGTTAGAATTAGATGTTTTCAGTATATCTTTGTTGACGCTGAGGAAAAGATTAATTAGCGATTTTTTTCAGATTGGCCTTGAATAGTTGATAATTTATTTCGAGTTAAATTTGTTATATATATATTTTGTTTATTTTCAGTTTTAGCTTGTACGAAGTTTATAAATTTGTGATTACATGTAATTGGGCAATTTGCCTGTTTGTAGTCTTATGATAAATAAATGAATACTCTCATAACCTACCTCACATAAATACAATAAAAGTCGTATGATGATGAAATCATCATAAACAGAGGTTTTCTCTCTCATTCTGACTAGAATGAGGCGTACATATCATAAATCTGTGAATATTGGATTATTGAATGTTACAGAGAAATTGACGATTTTAACACATGAAAACTGCAACGTTTGAAATTGCATTGACGTTTTTGATGTAATACATTTTCAGAATGTGTGCATCTTGTTACGTATTCATTTAATACATGTCAAATAAATGATACAGAAAATAGTTCTGCCAACCAATATTTTCAAATGCAAAATTCACTTAGTGATATGTAGGGATATATTCCATTAATTTCAATGAAACTTCGTTGTTTGAGAAAATAATGTATAATAATCGTACAGATTATTTTATTAATTTTTTTTTCGAAATGAATGGAATATTGCCATAATAACCATTGAAGTCAAAATGAAATTATTGAGATTATCGGAATAGAACAAATGAACCCAGATTGACAATTCATTCTCTAGGCTTTTTCCGAATATTTGGAACTCATGATAGCACTTGTAAATCGCTAAAAATTCCATTGCAGTGTGTCGATAAGCGCTGAGTAGAATGTTATTCGCGATACAAAATGGCGAATGCGTTGGTCTCGAAATATCCTTGCTAAGCTTCGACCACTGCATGCATTTCCACTAGCCTATGCAATATTTCGTGGTCCAAGAACTTAGTTATTATACTCCAGCGACGAAATGAACATGCAAGTTGAGATTATTAATTAAACTACTAATTTGAGTTTTGTTGAAAATAATAAATTTCCTTGTCACTTCCGTTTAAACTACGGCAAAATTAGACGAAATGCTTCAAACTGAAAATCTTGCAGAATATTGGATATGAAATTCTGATAGAATGAAAAATATCGATTGAAATGAATTATGCTCAGGTGAATTCATGAAATTCTGGAGAACACTTAACGAATTAATTCAATTACGATCCACTATCTACTTTCACTGGACAATTGGCCAGATTATTAGTTTCATTCGACAAAATATAAGCTGATTTCTCAATTATCATTCGATACTAATCCTCTTATGAGAATTTTCGTGTTATTCCAATCTAACATGTAATCACCGGTATTAGAATACTCATGATCTGAAATTCACAATCTACCAATACCTCAATTTTTATGATACTGATATATTTGTGTTCACGCTTTCTTACTTCTAAAGATCTTGATGTTTCTCCTTCATATTTTTCCACAAATATGGGGAATAGCGTAAACACAATTTTCGACCTTTACTTCTCATTCAAAGTTTCAGTTCTTGCTAGTATAGATCTTAAATCAAATTTGTTGTTGTCCCCTGATTATCATTATAACATTGTCTCGAAATTTTCCTCTCTAAATTTGATACAGTTTCTTTTTATGAGATTGGCTAGGTATTGAGGAGCCTCAAGAAAATTTCCAAGAAAATTGTTTTCATCAATTCTTTATTCGGTTATAGATTAAACTGAATGAAACTTATCAAAATGGTATATTCTTAAACAAATTGCAGAATGAGCCCCTATCCCAACACGAATCCATGACTGTTGGTATTGCTTTCTGGAACGAGTATTAGACGAAATTTTCTCTATTTGAGTCAAGTTTTGTGAAATACTCTCGAAATGCAAATAAAAATTCAGATTAGTTACTTTGCATTGTGTCTTTGCAGTTGGTGGGACTCACGAAATTTGACAGATTACGAAATTTCAATTTATTTGATTTGAAAATTGATAGGATCCATGGTCAGTACTGACAACCACAATACGAAAAATATAACTGAAAAAAAATGCTCTAATGAGTTTATTTCAAGCACTGTAATGAACTCATCATTACGATACTGAAATAGAGAACGAATTTTTCTCTATTTCAGTATATAATGAGTAATTTCAGTACCAAAAGTAGTGCTGTAATGAAACTCATTAAAACATTGTTTCAGTTATATTTTTCGTTTTGTAGTTGTCAGTACTGACCTTCGATCGGATGAAGTTTCGAATGAAATCAATTCAAATTCTGTAATCTGTCAGATTTCGAGAGTCACACCAACTGCCAAGATGAAATATAAAAGTCAAACCAGAATTTTTATTTGAATTTCGAGAGTATTTCACAAAACTTGACTGGAATTAAAAAAATATCGTCCAATATTCGTTGTAGAAGGCAATTCCAACACTCATGCTATCGAAAACTCACTCCTTCGTCGCTCTTTTTGGAACTTCGCATTCTTGTTGGAATAGGATCTCATTCTGCAACTTGTTTTAGAATATACTATTATAATGCCTGTTTCAATACTCATTTGATGATTAGAATAAAAATCAGAAATCGATTAGTATGTGTCTAAAAATATCTAGAAAGTTTGGGTTATCATGTCTTCGATTATGAAAATAATTAATGGTTTGAATCACTGGTAATCAAGGAATAGTTGAAATTCTCGTAACAGTTCTCATAAAATAGTCCAGTTGTGATCCAAGTTTTGAGACAAAATTGAGCAGCAGAAAAAGCCAAGGCTAGGGCTACCATTATAACATCAGCATAACATGAAGTATCAGCTAGTTTCTGAAGAATATTATTATAAGCTTCCAATAGGAATCTCTCAACAAGGTTTTCGAATTCGAAGAGATATCACGTTTAAAATCCGACTGGTAGAAATAAAAGAACAAGGATCATGACAGTCTGGCTTGCTCAACAACCGAGAGACATGTCGATGATCTCCATAAATTCTGAAAATCTCGGTCCTACCGTCATAATTCTCAGCGTGTTCGGTCTGCACCGAATCAAGGAGGGAAAGATATATAGTATAATGTATATGTAGGTCGTTGGTGATAAAATATGTGGCGGTCAGAACATCGTTTCGCCATTGTCGAAATTTATTCGCACCATTCTTTTGATGTTCCACTTCTATCGATTGTTCGCCTCCAACTCCACGTCATCTCAGATCTTGCATTCCTCCCGATGGCGTGACACAATAAGAAGCTATGCTCGCTCCTCGCCAACAGAAAGTGGACCAGCATCTGTTGGCTATTCATCTCGGCAATTATCTGTAGTACGGCTAATTGGCTCCGAAAATTAGGAGGTTCGATTTTGGCAGTCGATGGTCGGCCATTCATCTATCCGAGGGGCTTTGTCGTAGGTTGTTGATCAATCGGCCGAAGGGATTCTGTGAATAAATGCACGTTCATTAACCTGGAGTCGATTCATCGCTGGGAGAGTATTGATGTTGGATTGGAATATCGGCAATTCATAATCTGCCTTTGATGCTTGTACAGGGATTTATGGAACTTTTCAGAGTAGCAGCGATGTGTTTTAATCGACGCCAGGAGTTTTGAATGGTTCAGCCAGAATTCGATTTGATTTTCAGTTTGAAAATAAGCTATTCTAATATTTCATTCATTCAATATTCTTGTATTTATGCTCCTTCTTTTTCAGTCCTATGAACACTATTAAAGCAGTCAAGCTAATTCTTCTATTCATACCATTCCTTGATAACAACAGAGACATTCGTTCTCTTTGTTTGAATAAAAATATTTTTCCGAGATGAAGAACAAATGGAAAAACAAAAATGAGGCAACACCGAAATATATTCAAAACATATAATAATCCAGAAGAGTATCATCGAAATGAATACCATTTTTCATCAACCGGCTCACAGATCTTTTATTATGAGGCTGAAAAATTTATTCAGATCTTGCCACTGAGAATAGTATATTCTAAAAGAAGTTGCAGAATGGGATCCTATTCCAATACGAATGCATGAGTGTTGGAATTGCCTTAAGCCACGAGAATAAGACGAAATTTTCTCTGTTTCAGTCAAGTTCTGTGAAATACTCTCAAAATTCGAATAAAAATTCGAATTTGTGACTTTCGTATTGTATCTTGACAGTTGGTGTGACTTACGAAATTTGACAGTTTACGGAATTTGAATTGATTTGGTTTGAAAATTTTCAGGATCGGATGTCAGTACTGACAACCACAAAACGGAAAATATAACTAAAAACAATGCTGAAATTAGTTTCATTACAGCACTACTTTTAGTACTGTAATGAACTCATTACGATACTGAAATGGTATCGTAGAAAAAAATATTCACTGCTTATCCTAGTCATTTGAAAATAATGAAGAATGAAATGGTTTATAGAAATAACTCACATGAAGTGTGAATCGTATTCACTCTTTTGATTTTTCAACTTTTGTAGGTAATAATTGATTATTTTTGTACAAAAATCATTGATTTCAATCAATATTCTCTTCAATATGTTCAATATCGGAAATTTTGGAAAAAAATCCCAGATGCCTGCTTCAACAGTCTCTGGCTTGTTTTATTACACTGAAATGTAATCGTATCTTCATACCTTCTGAATTGTTTTGAAAAAAAAACTCATCCAATTTTTTCGGAAATTACATAAAGATAGAATTTTAAGCCCCACTTTTTTTTGGAATGAGAGTCTTCTGAAATAAACTGCTCCAGATGAGTTAGGTATATTGACTCAAATTGCAAAAAGACATAGTTTAAATGATGAAAATTCATATCAATATAATTTCAAGAAGCAGGAATTATGCGTGTGATTGTCCATACCCTTATTCTTCGATAATCTGAAAATCGTCCATATCTGGATTCATCAAAGAAAAGGACACTACGCCATTGATCGTTCCAATTGATATTGCCTTGCCCATTCCAGTCTTTGACGCTTATGGTCACGTGTTAAAGGAACTCCTTTTAATGGACGTCTAAAACCTAGATTCACCTTTTTAAAACGTCGTCTGATGGTTTCGATGAAAACTTGGACCCCATATGCTTTTTGAAGAGTATTCCGTAGCATTCTACACGTAGATGTAGCCTTTTTTTTAGCCGAAACGGTGATGAAACGATCATGAACAGGTATTGTTTTTCGTCGCCCACCAAGCCTTGGTCTTTCCAAGACGGAACCTGCCTCCCTGAATCTATTACAATGTCGAGATATCACATTTTGGCCGACCTGGAGACTTTCCGCTACAACAACCTGAGTTAGGCCACCCCGTAGCAGTCCGATAGCCCTATTAGCCTCAACGTTTGTTAATTTTCGACTTGGCAATTTTAGAAAACTCGTTTCAAATCGAAGCCGTTAACAAACTGACCCCATTTCAAAATAAGAACATTCATGAAGCATATGCAAGAAACCAAACTTCAGAAAAAGGCGGCCAGATCGACGAAATGTCTCATACTGAATTTTATTGGATCAATTCAAGTTGTTATCGAGTTTTAAATGATTTCAAAGGGATTTGCTCGAAGATTACATTCTTTTCGAAACGATTGAATACGATATCCCTTACTCTTGTGAAGCAGTTGTTATGGAATATTTCAGCTCATTTGTAAAGAGCTTTCGTAGGCAGAAATATATGGTGGTATTGTTAACTTGTTATAAAAAAATTTCTTCAATTATTCCCACATAAATTTTTAGTCTCCCAACTGACGTTTCAAATAATCCTCACTCGCAGCAGCATTCTTGGATCGATTTTCTCTAATCACTTCATGGCGTCAGTCCATTAGTTGAATTAGGTTAGGTTGAAATTCGTGTGATTATCTCATCCAACACTTGTGTTCGTCCAGCTATTTAATGATATATGAGGAATTATCCAACGAGCACGAAATGAACACCATTTCGCTCTAGTGGAAAAGTTTACTTTAGTTCGCGTGCTACTGATTGATACGAGTTGTATAATTTTATTTTTACACGGTTAAATGACACATAATAATATGGTATTACAGCTCATTTTCTTGTTCGGGACCTCAGCTATGCAATGAGTTCTCCACAATGTTACTTGATTTGTTTCGTTATCGAAAATCCTAGTTTCGTCACAAGATGAGTATTTTTCTATGCAGGAATGCATTCATGAAACCAGAAAATTCACGAGAATCAATATAAAAAGCTTACTCTGGCAGTATTTCTTTCGTATTATTACGATTTTCAATTAATCTCTGTATGGTCATGTGTTATATTGTTCGAAGATTTCTCTAACATTTAATTTTTTCATTTCAGCCAAAGAAAACACGAGCAATGGAAGGTCACAACCCCTTCTGCAGCAACCGCATTTCGGATCAAGGCCACAGCCCTTCAGTGAGTACCTAACCTGAAATCACGATGAAACAAAATAAATACGAAAATGATCTCGATGTCAGTGGCGTAGCGAGGGAAGGGCAAGGGGGGGCATTATGCCCCGGGCGCTACTCACACAGGGGCGCCAAATGGTTAGCAAAACAAAAAAATATAAGTAGGAGTTATTGCAGCTAAACAAGAATCAATCGTTGTGACCTACTTTGGAATAATTGACAACATATGTTTGTTTTCGTCACGATGGAAAAATAAAAAAATTGCCGTGAAAAAAACTGTCAAACGTGAATCTGAAAAACAATAGGGCGCCAGAATATAAGCGGTTACGGATATTGTCGATGAGCTAGGGAATATAGTAGAACTATTAGAAAAACTGGCAGAAGATACCACTACAAGTCACAACAGAAGTGAAGTTACAATTCCATTATAAAATAGACTTACTTTTAAATTCATAATTTTAGTTCATTTCTGATTTGAAATCTTAAGGAGTATCGATCGTATACAGCTCAGATTACAAGGTCCTGGATCTGGATTGAATTTTAGATAAGCGTTTCATGATCTTGAATCACTAGCCGAAATTCGGGACAAGCTCTGTAAAGAGGTCAATCTGTGAAGTGTGAAAACTGGGATATTGATACAACGAGTGATAAGACGCAGCAAAATAACCAGAAGTGATGGTTTTTCCGCCGAAAGTGAAATTTCTCGCGTTATGAAGGGCATTCTTTATCATCTCCAATAAGAAATATGTTCACGATTAAGGTCTAACGCACACGACCGACAATCGGTGAGCTACAATTTTGTCGGTCGAAATGCAGAACACGTATGTGAATGCACCAACGCACACGAACTACTTTTAGTCGTACCTACAAAACTGTCGGAGTGCGCTCCATTTGATTTTATTCGTAGACTGTCGTCCGTGTGCGTTAACCTCCTACAAAATAGTCGTTCACCGACAATCGTTCGTGTGCGTTAGACCTTAGTGACCCTGATATCAAATTTGGATTTTCACAAGGTATTGAAAATTTTATAAGAAGGATAAAATTGACAACAACCTTGAAGAAAATCGTAAAAATTTGGATGAATTTTATATAATATTGTTTCAACGGAATAGAATTCTTCAACGAATTAGGTGATAGCAAAATGTAACTCCGCACTAGAAAAGAAATTAAATCTTGATATGTTTTGTAATTTCTGAATTTTATAAGCTCGCATGGAGAAGATATTTTTCCAAACCTGATGAGAGTTTCACTTACTCTCTTAGCTTCAATTGCTAGCTGCAACGATCAATTAAAATTACTTTTGACATATCTACGATCAACGATGCGACGAGATAGCCTAAGTGACTTGGCATTTTTAAGTGTGGAAAAAGAAAATTTTGAAAAGATGAATTTGATTCATCAAAAGTAAGGAAAATTTATACATAGTAATGAGTTATATTAATATGTACTACCTGTATATTCTCATTATTATTGAAATTATCTCCTTGAAGATAATGAATATTAACTTTTTTAAAGTTTTAAAACTGAGTTTCTATCAATATTTCTTCATGAGTATATAAAACGAATGAAGTATATCTTGAAGTAATTCTAGATGATCGTATATACATTTCAAAATCTATTCTTGTTTTTTTACTCCTTTTTTTGTACAAAACTTTATTTATCTTACTTCATTCATTTGGTAATTTGCGAGTGTATTTCACATATAATATTATATGCCATTATGAATTTAGAAGAGGGGCGCTAAAAAGATTTTGTGCCCCGGGCGCGAATTAAGCTCGCTACGCCACTGCTCGATGTAATTAACAATGTAGACATTGTGAAATTGAGAACAATGAAGACGTATCTACGCGAGGATTGAAAATTAAGCCTCATTTTCCTTTTTGTCTCGTCGTTCGCTCAATTACCCGTATTGAAAACTTAATTTTCGCACACGTCTACCCGTGTTGCTTCGTACGAATGTGAATGAAGGAATAAATTACACGGTGCGAGCAGAAAGGGTGCTGGCGGTTTTTAAATGTGATAAGAGTGTGTCCCCTGAATATAAATTGAATAATCTTGTTTTTTCGACCACCTGTTTCTCTGAAAAGGAATAGCATATACGAGGGGAACTTCAGATTATTTCGAATTTTTTTGTACAGGTTGAATACAAATTATACAAATTTCATAATACCTCTTTTAACACTCATTTGATGATTAGAATGAAAATTTAGATATCGATTTGTGTGTGTCTTTTTTCTGAACACCCTTGTTTAAAAATGATTCGAAAATTTTCATATGGAAACATCTAAGAAGGAAAGTACATTATTTTGTTCCAACTCCATTGTGAATTTTATTGTTAGTTCTTTATTTTCTATATGATTAAAAAATGTTATCAATTCTTCTCCAATTGTTTCTTGTTTCAAAGACTGGGAGAGAAAACCCAAATTTAGTTTTTAGGAAAAAGTATTTTTATAGATTTTCATGATCTAAAACGTGAACACATTTTCATTCTTTACGGAAAGCATGAAAGTAACATGGAAATGCAATACTTTGTTTGAGAACTACTTTCTCCCAAAATGAACGAGCTCAACAATTATTGAGCGAGGTAACTTTTCGAGATTCTGATTGAAATATTAGCACAAGAGGAGGTCTTTTCACAATCGATGCATAAATGATGAACATGAGTTAGTCTGTCAGTTGATTCACAAAGTTAGATTAATTTTAAGCGAGCAGACAATCAGCTGACCATATATATTTGCAGTAGAGTGGACTTGGCGATGAGACATAACAATATGCGTAGATGGGGATGCGGTCATAGAGGTCCATCAATTTTTAACAAATGTGATTGATTCGTTGATTTCACGAATTTTCTCCATACAAAAAATTCCTCTCAGTTAACTTCCAGTTAACTTATCATCGGAATCTCAGTACATGAATAAACCAGAAAAATTCAGGTAAATCAACTGTAAAAAGGAAGTAGGTAGAATGAAAAAGGTATTGAATGAATATAAGGTTATATTCTGAGTATTTACATCTTCAGAAAGAGTACACATCTGTGGAATTTCAAAATTTGCATAGTTTGGCTTATTTATTCTTATGGATTATTAAAACTTTAAATGTTGAAACAAAAAGTACCTAAGCTGAGGTATGATACTATAGAATCATACGAAACTATCATCACTAGTATAATACGATACTATAGAGCCAGCGGAAAAAAACCTCAGCCGTAAAAACCTTTCTCCCCGTAAAAAAAAAATAAAATAACATTGTTGTATCTGAATATTTTATATTGAAGGAGATCACAATTATCTGAACGGCTCTTCGGAAGAAGGATTTCCAAACACAAACTCCAACCTGAAAATAAAAAAGACAGAACAGCAAAAGAATGCAGTTTATACTTCATCAAATGGATCTAAAATTTTCAACCCATTGCAAAAATGAATTTGATACATTGTGTATGGCTCTAATGCCATCTTGAAATCTATAAATCGAACAATTATTAATAAGGTTTTCAACTGTTTCCTCTGATTCACCACATTCACAATTAGGACTGTCAACTGAATTCCACTTGAAAAGCATGCTATTGGTACGACCATGACCTGTTCTTATTAGATTAAGAAGGGACCATATTCTCCTGAGAAGGTTAAAACCAGGAACTTTATTCGATGGACCAGATATAAGATGTTTATTAGATAAGGAACATTCATCCCATTCGGATTTCCAGATTTTCTTATAGCTGAAATAGGTAGAATGAAAAAGGTATTGAAAGAATATTCGGTTATATTCTTGAGTATTTACAGCTTCAGAAAGAGTACACATCTGTGGAATTTCAGCGTATTTTGGCCTAATTAAAGTGGATGATCATTTTTACCAATGGTTAAAAAGTCTCACTTTCGAAAACCTCTGTATACGGTAAAGTCAAGGACTGACGCTGTAGAGAGCAAATATTATAAAAAAACGAGGAAACAAAACGACTACAGTTAGTTGAGCGCCATCTTTACTCTCGAACGTCCTCTGAAATTCAGAAATATTGTTTTTCACTAGGTTTAATTGGATTTGTTTCTTCGTTCAAATTTGTTGGATGTGTTCAAATTCAAATTGTCTCACGGGAAGTTGATGAAATTGACTGTATCGAACATTTCAATAAGCTAGATTTCAGTGCCATCTATCCCCTCAGACGTCCGATACAACCGAAAATCGTGTACATCAAACTAAAAACTGATTGAGGGAATCTTCTCTTCTCAGATTCTACTAAGAGTTTCATACAACTACGAGTCATCTAACAAAATCTCGAGCAGAGTGTCTGAAAAGCTGTCCATTAACGCGACAAGTGGCTTTCTTGTCGAGAAAACTCGGTCATCTCGTGAGAAAAACAGCGGGGTGATCGAGTGGCCCCGGCATCAATCATCCGGACCATTTTAACCAGATATTCAGCCGAGGTCGTCGGGGGAAAACGATCGGGCTCGATCGCCGCCCCCGCCGCTTTTTCCACGACGCTTATCGGCGCCCCGCAGACGTCGCAGTTCGCGCGATTTCCGCCAGGTGGCGCGATTCGATTAACGCGAGATTGGGATGAAGAGATTCCTCGGAGATTGCTTCTCTTCCCGTCGGGCGCGTTCACTTTTATAAGAGCAATCGGTTGATCTTCGAACTTTTATACATTCCTGGGAAGAAAATGAAAGTCAAAGCGTCTTGGGAATTAGAATAAGCACTACCTTGTCCGATCTACATAAACTTCACGTGTTTACGTATTTCTCGAATGTATATTTGAGTGAATTAATTCGAGAAGATTCGATGTGTCCCGATGAATATCAATAAGTCAGAAACTGGTCTGCCTGCTACGTTCTTCCTCGATGACAACACGTTCTCCAGCAGTTCAAGCAGAAATTGAATCTATTAAACCTATTAGATGAACTCTAATCATAAGCAACGAGTAGAGTACACCAATAAAGCATTTAAAGGTGTGTGGCTGAGCTGAGTAGCACTGATGAGTCGTAATAGGGGCAAAACAGGTCTGTCACCGTTCTGCTAGGATGGCGGCATTTCATTGCTCAATCTGCAAACTGAAACTTCATCATTTGGGAAATCTTAATATATAAAACTTAGTCGGCCATTTTGTTGGTTACACCATTTATAACTCAAGATTGGGGGAACTGTTTGTTATGAAAGATTTTTTTTTGGATTCTTCCACAACGGGGTTGAAATTGATACATTAAAACTCAGAAAAATTTAATGAAATGGAAAAAAAAAAGGAAATTATATGGTTGATTGTGTTTTCGTGAAAGTATCATATTTGATGATAATTCGATTAACTACATTTTCTAATAATATTAACGCATCTGTTCCATGTGTTATTACACCTATCTTTCTTCTAAACACTACGGAAGAATTTATGACGAAATGTTTTGATCAAATCTCCATTCTACCATTATAAATGTAAACAATTACTGTGTATTTTAAGTTGCCTAAACGGATGTTCTGGGGGCGCATTGATTCTTTTGTCTGGTGACTTCCGACAACCATTACCGGTTTTTCCAAAATCGACATCAGCCGAAGAAATAAATGTTTGCCTAAAATCATCAACTCCGAATTTGGCTTGGTAATAAAGCTCTCAATTCAGTTGATTGCAGTTGGACTAATATCAATAGATATTTGTAGCCCACGAAAATGCAAAAAACACCTGCACCACAAAAATTGTTGAAAATGATTTTTTGTAACTGCAAAAAAAGATGCAATGCGTCATGCACCTGCAGAAAACTGAGTCTTTTTTGTAACGCTACATATTGAGAATGTGCAGGTGTTAACAGCCAAAACAATTGTCTAATCTTTGGCAAAGATGAAGAAGAAATTGACTGTGGTGACAGCCACTCAGAATCAGATTAACTTTTATACACAAAAAGTATTAATTTCACTTGAATAAAGTGAGGAATAAATAAAATGTTTAAATGATATTTTCATTCTGTTATTTTGAACAGATAGGGGTTACATCTAGGGGTTTAAAAATAAAAATAACCGAAACTTACATTGATTCAAAATACTGTTATAAAATTGATTGAAATTAATTAATCATATCAATAGAGACCCATCTTTACACATTTTATGCTGAAAGGGGTTGGTTTATACGGTCGTGAAGTATATGAAGACCTTCATTAAACTTCATGAAACGCTACTGAGGCTCAAAAATTACTTTGATTTACGTTAGAACAAGTTTCTTTTAATTTTAGAGAAAGTAGTTGTTTCCACCACTTAAAAATAATAAGCATAAATCGGCATAGGGTAGGAGTAGTAGACAAGTATAGCTTATATCAAAAATTTCAACAAAATCGAAGCATCTTGACAGAATTCGGAGGAAATGCCTAATTTTCGCCCTCAGTGACTGGACTTATTGTACAGGACAATTTGATCAAGGTATTATACCATAATAGTTTATTATAATATTAAAGTTGCTTTTTTATTTATCGATGGAGTCAAAACGAAGTCTGCCGGGTCAGCTAGTACCGATATGAACATTGATGTGTATATTTCGTCATTATACAGATTGAAAAATCTTTGAAAAGGGAAAACTCTGACAGTTCACTTCGATGAAAGATGTGAAAGAGAATCTCTTCTAACCCAATTATACGAAGTATTATTGACAATAAACATCTTTATTTTTCACTTTCAAAAAAAAATATTTTGAAGGAAATGTTTGTTATGTTGATTGGGGAAAATTAGATTTTCATTTAAGCAAATAGATACTTTATTCACTGAGTGTTTCTCTTTTTCTATTGATTCTCCATAGATATACGTTCATGTTGATTCTCACAGTGTGAATCGCTCATACTTGTTTCAATTGGATGTTCAGACTGCAATTTTATACGGAGCGCAGGAAATTTTCGTATCGTATCATGTCAATTTCTCCCGGCGTAACATCTCTTCGCTTCGAGATCCCAAATCGTCTCTCATTAGGACGGCATTCATCGGAACCGAAAGGAAAATTCGCTTTTCAGTTTTCCGAGCATCCCGAAAAAGACAAATATCACGGAGCGTGTTTCAGACAGAACGAGCTCGCTTCTAATTAATGTCAAACTCCGTTCTTGAAGGAAATTATGGAGGTGCTGGGAGCCTTAGATATGTGATAACTTTCCTCAGGTATGGAGTTTCTTAACGGTACAAAAATGACGTGAAATCGAGTGAAATTTTCTTATCTAGTGAAAATCGCACTTGGAATCGGTTGAATCCTGTTTATTATTGAAGTTTTTTCTTTCTTTTATGCATTTGTGTAGGCATTTTGCGAAACCACGGAATTTTCGAGACCGAATTTTCGTAATTCGATAGCGATTCCCGCGCGGAGGACCAAAATCGAATTTTTCGATACCGGTCTGTTTCGCGATCTCGAACGAGGCCAAATCGAATAAACCCAAGTATGAGACGAATTTCGAACGTCGCTTTTTTGCCATCGGACGAAAAAGTTCCAGTCGATATGTCATCAATCAAGTTGGAGCTGGTTCTTCCTTTTCTGGGCGAAAAACTAATGCAGCTCGAATTGTAGCTGATGAAATTCGGAGGGTGTCTTTCACAAATAAGACAGAATAGGTGGTCCTCTTGACCACTCTGTTTAGTTTAGATTAGTGGGATCACGAAAATATATTCCCCGTCAATAAATTCCGGACAGGCAGAATTTTTGTCAAATTCCACACCCTGTATCTTTTTCCGTGGTTCTCCGATTTTGTTCAAAATTATAGTATTAGATCTTATCATATCAATCTGAAATTTACTTTGTGAAAATACCTGTAGTTCATCCGTTATACAGGGTGAAAAAAAACCTTGTTTTAAAACCCTGTGGAGATTTTGAGGCGGAAAATTTGATATCATTCAGTTTTAATTCGAAGTGTGACCCTTTCCTAATAAAATGTTTTTCGATTTACATCAGTATCTGCTTTACAAAAAATGATACACATTTTCAAAGAAAGTGTTGCATTTTTTCAATTTTTATAACAATTTAAAACATTACAATACCTTATCGACTAGTAAACATAAACAAACATCTGCATCTGAAAATTAATAGCGTGTATTTCCACCTCGCTTTCTCATCACTTCTACCATACGACGTGGCATACTCTCAATGCATTTACGAATTGCTTCTGGGGGAAGCAACAATTTCTGTTAATGCAGAACAATGCTAGGCCTCACGTTACACGGGTTGTCACAGATTACTTTGAAGAAGTGAATATTCAACGATTCGTGTGGCCAGCCAGAAAGCCGGATTCTAATCCAATTGAACATGTATGGGATATGCTAGGTAGACATGTTCGAAATCTGCAGCCCAACACCTTGCCCGATTTACGAACAGCCCTTCTTGAAGAACGGGAAAATATTCCCCCAGAAGCAATTCGGAAATGCATTGAAAGTATGCCACGTCGTATGGTAGAAGTGATGAGAAAGCGAGGTGGAAATACACGCCATAAATTTTCAGAAGTTTGTTTATGTTTACTAGTCGATAAGGTATTGTTATGTTTTGAATTGTTATGAAAATTGAAAAAATGCAACACTTCCTTTGAAAATATGTATCTTTTTTTCAAAGCAGATACTGACGTGAATAAAAATACATTTTGTTAATAAAGAGTAACACTTCAAATTGAAACTGAATGATATCAAATTTTCCGCCTCAAATTCACCACAGGGAGTTTAGAAATGAAGGGTATAAATCAAGGTTTTGTTTCACCCTGTATAACGGATGAACTACAGGTATTTTCGCAAAGTAAATTTAAGGTTAATTCGACAAGACCCAACACTATACCTGGTGAAAATTTGAACAGAATCGGAGAACCACGAAAAAAGATACAGGGTGTTGAATGTGACAAAAATTTTGCCTGTCCGGAATTTATTGACGGGGAGTGTATTTCGTGAAAAGAGTCAACCTGAAATAGATGATGACCAATCGTACGAGGATGTGTGATCCCTTAAGTAAAACTTTTCAATCGTGAAATATCGAAGAAAATGAATGGTACATTATTGTCCATTGTATAATTGATAGTAGATATTTCCATATCTTTTCTGTCAGCTTTCTAATTCCAATCAGTTGCTATCTCACATCAATTAACGGTTTCAGCGGAGTTTGACGTCCCTATTTTCCCGTCACCAAGTTGAGGCTGTCATTTCGGTACACCTTGTACATCAAAACGTCATTCCCGGTCTCGTGACGTAAATTGCTTTCCGTCATCGGATAATTAGAACAAACTGAGCGTCTTTTCCCGTTGTATCGTTGACGCGAAAAGCCGTCTTGCGTAACTCTTATCGACCCGGAGAGTCTTCAACGTGGACCGGACGCTTTTAACGTAATTTGCCGACGTCGCATTAGTCCAAAAGATGAAAGGATAACCTGTTTTCTTTCTCTCCATCGTGACAATGTCGCATCTTATCCGGAATGACATTAAGGGGATTAAAGGAAGTGAAAAACTGTTCGTGTAATTATTTTACAGAATAGTTGTAAGGTTGAAGAGATAAATTACATCATGTGATAATTTAACGATAGATGCTCCAGCTAGTCAGAACATGAGACCACCTTACGTTTTTACGAGGTAAAAGGAGATGATATGCTTCTACTCAGGCTAATGATAATTAATACTTGGACAGTCGAGATTTATTCGTCTCTCATGACAATAGCTATTTACAATATCTACCATCACAAATTGCAACAATTAAATATGAGGAGAGGAATATGTACAATTATGAACAATTCGTCAGAAACACCATTCACAAGCGTATTTCGTTTTTTGTTAACTTATTTTGTTATAATGATGCCAGGTGAGGGAAGTGACTATCCCTTGACTTCTTCCAGAGTTCGAACTCCTAAATCTCCTGGAAAACGTTCCAGAAGGAATGGAGTTGTAAGAGGTGAAGGTTGTATTTCTTCCAAAGAGAAGTGTAGGGGGTTTGATTTCCTCCAAGGTGCAGGTGTAATAAATGGGGAAATTGGTAATTTCCTCATTAACAATGCAATACTGAAACCTCTCAATACGGCACTGTATCCGAGGAATGCATATCGGTTCCACAGCTACGTTATCATCAATCAGTCAGCACGCATTAAAATAAATCCGGTCAGCGCTGTCTAACTACGAGACGCAAAGAAATCAAACTGTGACAAATATAAACTGTTCACCCCATCACCATAAATATTCGAAAACGGTCGTTTTCGAATAGTTTATTATAAATAAAAGTTGTGGATTTATTAGAGTTCATGATCTTCGAACTCATGAAAACTAACACTTCCACACTTGAGAAAAACATAAGAAGGTATTATTTATGATTATGGGTCAAAAAGGGTATCTAGAACCGTGGGACTTGAAAACGGCCAACTGGCATCATTTTTTTGATCCTCCCACAAAGAGGAAGAACCTTCAAAAAAAGGAATCTTATTGGTAATGCAAACTTTTGAAGGGGGAAAGAAACACCCACAAGTAGGGAAATAGTTAATTTTTATCGTCAAGGGATAATCAGTACCGTCTGGGGTAAGGACCAAAGGGGTTCATCGACGTGCTCGCGAAATTCGGCTAGCGGTTTATTTCTGGGAGTGAAATAGAAAATTTCACAGTCAGTTTTAAGTCTGAAGCGGAGACTTGTAGATTTTGTATTGTAAAGTCACGTCACGGTAAATCACGAAACCGAAACGGAAATGTGTGTAGGGAAGACGGTGCACGGAAGTTGATCAAAGAGGAAGGATCGCTTCGTGGATAACAGTGGAGTAAAGCCGAATTATTAGAAAGAGATCAAGGTCAGAATTTTCCAATTTTATTTGATGAGAATATTCAAGTCCAAAAGTCTTGTCATCTCTCATCTATTATCTGCTCACAACTTACATTTCATAGTATTAGGTTATTTTGGATTTTGCGTAATTAAGTAACTTCATTAAATTTTCTTATATAATCTGAGGTACAGACGTAGGGAGTACTTTACTTACCTCAGTATATTTTGTGGGTATTTTGGAAAATAGATTTTTTTTTTGTTAAGTTACTTCAGTGGTTTCAATTATCCCTAAAACTCAGAACTCTCTGGAGGAAAAATAACACTAAGACCTTCTCATTTCTGCAGAAGGCCGTACCCACTCAAATTTTGTTTATTAGGTTGACATGAAGCCGCTCTCATTCGTCAGCCCCCTTAACATCTAGACAATCCCTTATGAACAAAGTCACTTTTTACACGAAAGGGACAATGCTCATATAAAGGGGTCTATTATACAGGTACTGGAGGATTTAAGACCCAATTCCCTCCCAAGAGGTTTCGGAGGTTTAGTTCCCTCTAAAGAAGTATCGGAGGCTTAGCTCTCTTCAAGAAGTAGTTGCCGGAGGCTTAGCTCGCAACAAAAAGGCTATAAAAAAACACTTGTATCAGTTCTCTGTATCGTCAAACTTCCACAATTCCCCGAGATCTCTGATAATCTGAATTTACATAAAGAAAGTTCAAGAAAGGAAAAAATGTCCACGTGTTCACTGAAACACTGGCACAGATAAATCGAGAAATCAGAGGGTCACGGAACTGTGAAATGTTCAAATTCAATCAATTAACCATAACATAGATGAACTAATCTAGAAAGAAGGTTGATTCATCGGATGGTTGAGGAAATCAGATAGAAAGTCGTACGATCCTCAAAATGGCGGAACCCAAGCGTCTCTCACCTCATATGAAACATATGAATCGTTAACAAAAATAGGTGCATGGGTGTCTGATCAACTTCGTACTCACCAATCTTAACAATTGCCTAAGTTAAACTATTTCATTCAAGAAAAAGAGAATAAACTACTGCCATTTTCGGTGCAGCGCCAGAACAGTGGAATATCAGAGAGGGGGGATCTTTCGTCTTGCATTTGACGTGGCACATTGCCAACTGCCTCGCGATCACACGTACTACCCGACGTCGTGTTCCCGATCCGAGACGATCCGGAATCTCCCGAGATTTGAATTCAGTAAATCACACCGTTACATGGTTCAAACTTCATCACACGAAAAAAAAGTTTGCAGTAACTTGAATGCAATGTTTCCTAGAAATTGACGGGTTCGAGCAATTTGCACATTTTCCTTTCGAAGCCGGGAAATCGGTGTGTTAAGTCAAGTTCATTGGACTGCGCTCTATGATTTGTAAATAGATGTAGGTAGATCCCCTCGCTTTCGCTGATTTATCGCAAAATCTTCGCCGAAAAATTGGTCCAGCTCATCTCGGACATTCCCTAGCATTTCTGATGAATTAATAGCCTTCAAAGCCACCTACTTCACCCCATTTTACGTTTCGACTCCAAAGCCGGCGTAATTAGCCGCATGATATATCTAGCAATTCGTTCTGATTTCTGACGTTCTGAGCCTGTTATTAAACAACGTGAAATGTTGCCTTCTCGGATATTCCGATGGGCAATTTCTGCGACATGCGAGCACGCCAAATACCTGTCGACGGATTTGTACGATTGCAGTCGGTTTCAGAGGCGCTCGCAGATGACTTATGGAGGATTAGTGTGGTCGAAGATATGCACACTTCAGTTAGTCCGATGTTGATTACGAATTATTTTCGATCGGATTTATACCAGCCAATCCAAGACAGCTAATCTTTTCTGAATGACTTGTACGTGGGAAATAGAAGAAATGTTTAAATATATAAAACGAAGAAAGAAATCAATTATTATATATAAACATAATGAACAGAGACCAATATAGCTGAACGAGTCGGAAACAAAATTTCATAATGATCAGAGACTGTAATGGGAATCCCAAATTGCTTGATTTTGGCTGTTTCTGGTACTTCTAGACTAGATAGGTAAGAACGTTGAGAGGAGTCCTGGGCTCAATTTTCTTGAAAACACCACTAGCGAAAACCGTTTCACGATATCTTCATTTGTTCCGAAGATATAAAAACATTTTGAGATTTTTTCGATTGCCAATATGTGCCATAACTTTTCCATTATCTGACAAAAAAAAACCTTCAACAACCACTTTTCCACTAAGAATAAGCCATTTTTTAAATTTTCCTCATCTTCAAATTTTTTTATAATATAATATGAAAAAAAAATGCCTTTGTATTTAAAATAAAATAATTGTTTTTTTCCACGAGAAAAAAAATTCAACATAGTGTCTTATTCGAGGTGAAAAAGCGCTTCTACAAAGTTTAAATCATTTTCAAATATCTTCGTAAATGAAAAAGTTATGGCACATTTTCAGAATCGATAATACAGGGTGTTCCTAAATTGAACGTACAAACGAAAAGGGGAGATTCCTTAAGTGAGTTTAAGAAAAAAGTCCCATAAACAGGGGGTAGCAAACGTTTCGTTTTCGAGATACAGAGTGTTCAAAATTTTTTTCTCGAAATCGTTGGTAGATACGACAAAACTACAAGAGACCGAAAAGTTTAGTATAAGAACAAAGCTTCTTTTTACATTTTTTCAAATTAACAGTTGCTCACCAAAAAAAAAGTTCTGCAGAAGAACAAGTGGCAGTGTTCCAGAAAAAATATCACCCTGTAGATCTTCTATCGAAATTGCCATGTCACGTGGTGAGAACTTTCAAATGTAATATCTATGCCGAATTTCAATTGAATATCTTGTGAAGTGTATATAATATGAGAAAAAAACTTGAAAAAAATTCAAACTTCAACACTCTGTATCTCGAAAACGAAATGTTTGCGACCCCATGTTTATGGGACTTTTTTTCCTTAAACTCACTAAAGGAATCTCCCCTTTTCGTTTGTACGTTCAATTTAGGAACACCTTGTATATCAAAAATTGAAAAAAAAATTAAACGGTTTTCACTAATGGTGATTCCACGAAAATCGAGATCATGACACTTTTCGAAGTTTTTACTTATCCAATCCAGAAGTACCTAAAACGGTCAAAATCAAGCAATTTGGGATACCCTTTACAAATGTGCTCCACCCCAAAACGAGAAAAATAGAAAAGAAAGCGATAGGTATAAACCGAAAATATTGCAATCTTCGTTGCAAGCACTCACAATTGTAAAGTTGCTCTCCTGGTTTTCTCAATGTCTTTTATTTTAATCATCAAGATAGTGTTAAAACAGATATAATTAAAACACATATTATCAGTTCCGTAATGGATTTTTTTCTATTCCAGCACATTTCGCTTTGAAATTTCTTAATTTTTGCGAATTTCTGAATGTCTTGTATGTTTTCGTGTCAGCTCTCCTCGTAGAGAACTCGTAATCTCCTCTAAAACATGTATTTTCTACTCAAATCAAAATTCGCGTTAATTCTAGGCCACCCATATTATTATAATCCAAGACACTCGACCTAAGAAGCGAGGATATTTATAGGTAATTCGCACGACACGTGTTTACGTTCCGGTCACGTGTTCGAGGAACCCTCTCCAGAGCCGCCTGTCGTGTTTAGCTGCGTTATTAAAACCGTCATGATTTTAATCTCCTAAGCGGACTTAATTTCCAACGTTATTCCTCGACGTTTACGAGATATTGCTGGGGCACAATTTCGCGTACACTAGATAAACAGTCCCCGAAATTGACGTTAGAATCTCGAGAGCCTATAGGAGGCGATGTTTGTTTGCAAGAATTTAACATTGAAAAGATAAATAAATGGAAAAAATAAGAAAGAGTTTCAGCTTTATCTGGCATACTTAATATCCCATAACTCTCCGAGACAAAATCTTCATGAAAAACTTTTTCTGTGGTCAAATTCGATGTTGAGCTATATTCTCTAGCAGTTGTGGAGAAAATAAATCAATTGTGTCATTTTAACTCACATGTTTACTTGAAAATGGTCGTTTTAAGACTTTTGAACTAGAAGAGAACATGCGCGTTCATATAGTGTAACGTTGGTTTGCAAATTATTTTCTCTGTTTCAGTATCGTAATTAGTTCATTACAGTACTAAAAGTAGTGCTGTAATGAAACTTATTACAGCACTGTTTCTAGTTATATTTTTCGTTTTGTGGTTGTCAGTACTGACCTCACATCCTTTCAATTTTGAAATCGAATCAGTTCTGTAATCTGTCAAATTTCGTTAGTCACACTAGCTGCCAATATGCAATACAATAGTATATTCTAATACAAGTTGCAGAATGAGCTCCTATTCCAACACGAATGCGAAATTCGAAAACGAGCGACGAAGGAGCGAGTTTTCGAAAGCATGAGTGTTGGAATTGCCTTCTGCAACGAGTATTAGACGATATTTTCTCCATTTCAGTCAAGTTTTGTGAAAAACTCTCGAAATTCAAATAAAAATTCAGATTAGTGACTTTTGTATTGTATCTTGGCAGTTGGTGTCACTAACGAAAATTTGACAGATTGCGGATTCGATTCGAAAATTGAGTGGATCGGAGGTCAGTACTGGCAACCACAAAACAAAAAATATAACTGAAAACAATGCTGTAATGAGTTTCATTACAGCACTACTTTTAGTACTGTAATGAACTCATTACGATACTGAAATAGAGAAAAGTCACTTATATGAATTATATTCAAAACTTGACTGAAATAGAGGAAATATCGTCTTATACTCGTTGCAGAAGGTTATTAAAAATTTTAAAGGCCCCGTCACCGATTTCAAAAATATTTTGCACAGTGAATCTATAGGACTTCTTGATACTACGGTCTGAATTACAGCTCTACTGACGCAGTAATTTTCGAGAAAAAAAATAAATGAAACTCATAAATATACTCCATTTACCTCGGATAAGGCTCTGATATAGTCTTATATAGTTTAGTGTAACAAGGTTAGGTTATGTTAGGTAAGGTTAGGTTCATTTCCCCTACCAAAAATTGAAAAAAAGATTTTTTTTAATTTAAAACAAAATTTGATAAAAAAATAAAACATCGATCCGCATTCAGGTTAGGTTAAGTTAGGTAAGGTTGGGTTCATTTTTCCCACCTCAAGATCACAAAAAAAATACAAAGCTCATTCTGGAAATTGTTTTAGAATATACTATGCTCTACTTATGTGTCAAATCTATTTATTCCGCCATATCCCTTAGAACAAAACAATGTTAGAATATTTCATTCTATTTTCATTCACGGTAACATCTGTCAGATTTCATGAGATAGAAAACAGTTTTGCCAATCAATAATTTTTAAAGCAAAACTTACTAAACGATATTTACGACAATATTTCATTAATTCCGATGAATATTCAGCGAATTAGAGAAAATAATGTATGATACTTGTACAGAAGGTTCATTCTAACACTAGTTCATTTCAGAACACGCCACTTCGTGGCTCGTTTAGGAATTTTGAGCTCGTGTAAGAATATCAATGCCTTCTGCACTTGTATCATAAATAACTATTTTCTCATTTCATTAGTGGCAGTATTCTAACAAAAAATAACCAACCGAAAATCAGGTACTTTGTATTAAACGGTATTTCATTTTGTCCGTGAGATTGTTCAATTCGCTCTGCTCATTTCACAAACTGTTTAACTCAGCTATTTTCAAATGAAATGAATTTGTATAATCATTCCATGAGAATTCTGGAAAAATAACAGGTGTGAGTGCAAAACAAATAAATATACCCAGAACAGAACCTCAAAATATCTACGTAGGGATAATCTCAACACGAACGAACAGAAGGGATAGATCGAAAATGAAATTTATGCAAAGAATCAGATAGAATCCCCCATTTCAACGCCGATACAAATTCCACCTCTCGCCCATAAATTGGAACGTGAAAATGAGCGGAGGATCCTTGGGCCGAGGATTTTCCGGCGGATATAACTTTTCCTTGTCTCGGTGGTAATGCGACCCGGACTATCGCCAACAACGCCCGGGAATGCCTTTTTTAATCTCCGTAATGCGGAAAATGAAAACCGGAACGGTCGTATTTCATTTTTCATGAGAAGAGGCACATCGCGTAACAGGGCAAGCCGAAGGCGTGCAATATTTACGACGAATCTGAGCTCTGAATGGCCCCTTGCAAGAACCGGAGACCGGTCTTGATCAATTTTTCAGCGGCGAGAGTCTGCCGAGAAAATGATGCTGTGCAAGAAAATTGTGGGAGAATCCATTGAACTTCGCCATTTTAGGTGTAATTCTAGAAGGGGAAATTGAAGTAAGGATCAGTCCAGTTTATTTTAATTCAGTGAAGAATCAAGTGATGACCCTAGGATACTTTTATGGGGATGAAATAGTAAACAATATTTACGACGAATCTGAGCTCTGAATGGTCCCTTGCAAGAACCGGAGACCGGTCTTGATCAATTTTTCAGCGGCGAGCGTCTGCCGAGAAAATGATGCTGTGCAAGAAAATTGTGGGAGAATCCATTGAACTTACGCCATTTTAGATGTAATTCTAAAAGGGGAAATTGAAGTAAGGATCAGTCCAGTTTATTTTAATTCAGTGAAGGATAAAGTGAAGACCCTAGGATACTTTGATGGGGATGAAATAGTAAACAATATTTACGACGAATCTGAGCTCTGAATGGTCCCTTGCAAGAACCAGAGACCGGTCTTGATCAATTTTTCAGCGACGAGAGTCTGCCGAGAAAATGATGCTGTGCAAGAAAATTGTGGGAGAATCCATCGAACTTACGCCATTTTAGGTGTAATTCTAGAAAGGGAAATTGAAGTAAAGATCAGTCCAGTTTATTTTAATTCAGTGAAGGATAAAGTGAAGACCCTAGGATACTTTGATGGGGATGAAATAGTAAACAATATTTACGACGAATCTGAGCTCTGAATGGTCCCTTGCAAGAACCAGAGACCGGTCTTGATCAATTTTTCAGCGACGAGAGTCTGCCGAGAAAATGATGCTGTGCAAGAAAATTGTGGGAGAATCCATCGAACTTACGCCATTTTAGGTGTAATTCTAGAAAGGGAAATTGAAGTAAAGATCAGTCCAGTTTATTTTAATTCAGTGAAGGATAAAGTGAAGACCCTAGGATACTTTGATGGGGATGAAATAGTAAACAATATTTACGACGAATCTGAGCTCTGAATGGTCCCTTGCAAGAACCAGAGACCGGTCTTGATCAATTTTTCAGCGACGAGAGTCTGCCGAGAAAATGATGCTGTGCAAGAAAATTGTGGGAGAATCCATCGAACTTACGCCATTTTAGGTGTAATTCTAGAAAGGGAAATTGAAGTAAAGATCAGTCTAGTTTATTTTAATTCAGTGAAGGATAAAGTGATGACCCTAGGATATTTATATGGGAATGAAATAGTAAACAATATGGTGTCAAGAATAAGAATGAATCGAAAAAAGAAAAAATTCTCTGCCTTCACGGAAGCCACATCGAAAATATTTTTCAAACCTACGTTTAACGTAGATTTCTTGAAACCTTATAACCAGATTTTGGAATATACCAGATGAACAACATTCTCGAAATATGATGCAATAACATTGAAAGAGTCTTCCGGGCTCATTGGTCGTAGTCCATCAAGTGCCGTTTTCATTAGTCAGAATGACAATTCTCGTAATATGTCTTAGTTTTTGATCCTGAAAAATATTCTGTCTTGTGTTATAACATGTTTGCTTTATCTATGGGAGATGATAGCCTTTCATTGGGGTCCCGTAGCGGTCTTCAAACATCTGAAGTGCCGAAAAATCATCACCTGGAAGGTCGTATCCGGTTTGAAAAAACCCTCACGACCAGAGAGCAACAATTTGTGGAATTTGAATTTGGATATCGAAGGAATTTCGAAAGGAAAGTGTGATTACGTCTCCAAATTAGCTGATGAACATGGAATCAAAGAGATTCTTCTGCAAGAAACCCACACGGCAACAGAAAAAAATCCTCGTGAAAGATGACAGTTAAAAGGTTATGTATTAATTGATTCTTTACAAGTTTAGCTTGTTATGTTGAAAAATTATCAGTTTTCGTAACTTTCAACAGATTCGGAAAGGGGAAATTGATGGAGTTTTTTTTTTCATTTCTTCAAAATTTTGTGACATTTCTGTCATAAATATTTATAAACCTCCGAACATTATTTGGCCAAGAAATCTTAATGTTGATGTTTTTTAAAGTAGCAAATGCATTTCCAAAATGCATTCGATTTATTCTGAATAATCGGTTTCTTTTCTGCTTTTGTCTTTTTTCATTTCAGATTAAGAATTACGAGTCGTTTTGGGAAGAATCTGTTTATCCGAGCCCATCGACGGATAACATGAAGATGATCAAACTGATGTCTTTCAAGATTTTCCTGATATTTGATATTTTATGTTATTTTGTTTAGGGGGAGGCAGGTTTTTTCGGCTGAGGTTTTTTCCCCTGGCTGTATAGTATCGTATGATACTAATGTTGATAGTTTTCGATACCCAGAAATTCTTTCTTCATAAATTGGTTATGACCGCAATGTCAAAATTTTTTGACAAAATTACATATGTACATAGGAAAAAGTTGCGATTTTTCAGGAAAATTTTGTCACGAAAATGCAAACAGATTTTTCCTATAAAAATTATTTTTCAAGTTATGATCGATGGAAAATTCGAAATTTTGGACTGGCGGAAAAAAATCAAAAATCCAAACTCTTCTCGATGGGCGAACGAAAACTCGACGTTTTCATTCTCAAGAATCAATCTATGACTAAAAAAATCAGCAGTCGTCCAGTTCGCTTTTTCTGGCTGATTCAGCTTAATTCGTGCTATCCGATCGAAATTTTTTCTCATTCAGTGAATTTCGACGAAACCAGAGAGAATCAGTCATCCTGAATCGAACAGGTTGGACCTGTCACTTTCAATCGCCGACACCGGCTTGAAGTCGGATAACAATCGCGTAATCCCCGGCGATCTCATTAAAGCTGACGCGATACCATCCGGAATTTCACGCTTTGTAAAAATGTTCCTATTCTTAATCGTCCAATCAGATCGCGACGGAACGTAAATCCCGTACGGACGTCGCGACGTCCACTTTCGACACGCAACATAAAGCATCGACGGACGCACAAAGTCGCCGACGTAGTAGAGAAGGAAACAGTTAAAGTTCCCGCGAGAAAAAAATTCGTCAATTCGCTTTGTTCCAACGTCAACAGTCACGGTCCGCAGAGGTCCAAATAAAACTCGATGAAGAAATTCTTATTGACCTAGTCATAGTCATGTGCTTTTCCTGGAGATTTCGACGTCGTCACGTTACCGAGAAAGCATCAGGCTTCAGCCGTTTGATCTAGTGTTCAGTTTAATAGTTATGACGAATTAAACGCAAATGCCGGAATCGAATAGAATGGAAAGTCCTTTGAAGTATAACAGTACAGAAGTCAAGGATGCTGGGGCAGAGTTTAGAGCTCCTGTCAAGGGGAAATTCTTCACTATTCTGGTGGTTAGGAGAAGCCTCACATTATCTAGTCCAAGTACAGGGTGATTCACTCATCTTGGTAACCCCAATTTTCTCGAGAACGTCCGAATATTTTTTCATTCTGTGAATGGCGTTTTGAACAAGTCAATGTCGACCTGAGATGCGCATAAAAATCTGCAGAATAAATAAAGACGCCAGGCGTCGCGGCGCTATCAAAATTTTTTTCTCCAGGGACATACCATTTTTATCATATCATTCGAAAGATAATTTCATTCTGAACTTTTTTTTCGAATACAATTTTTGTCCATTTCTAACCGTCAGAGATCTGCAGCGTGTTTTATGTTGATTCTATTCCATTTATTTTTTTCTGTATTGTGGTGATATGACTTGATTTGGAGACATAGATATGATTTTGTGCCTTGAATTCAAGAAGGCTAATTTTCTAAAAAATCTGCCTCTTTGAATAAGATTAAATATGTGGATACAGCAAGATGGGGCTCCATGTCACAATGCTGCCATTGTGAAGAAATATTGAGATTAAGAATTCGGAAATAAATGGACCCTTATATTTTGACCAAAGTTACTTATAATGAAATAGGGAGATGATATAACTTGTGTTTGGATCATAATGGCTAGATGACCTAGATTTGATTTTGTTTCGTAAAATGACGGAGGCTCTGTAACAAACTATTTTTCTATTATTATATTCATTAAATATTATATTTCATATCAATAAACATTTTATTTAATAACAAACGAAACATTTCGAATGATATGTTCTATATACCGGCCATTATCATCCATACAAAAGTTATATCATTCCCCTATTCCATTATAAGTTACTTTGGTCAAAATATAAGGGCCTACTTGGGCACATGCGTCTCTTATCTTCATTTTCAAATGGTCCAAGTTATTAGAATCAGTTTGGGATACCATGTATTTAAGGGGACCCCTCAGAAAGTAACCTATGAGCGTTAGGTCTGGCGATATCTGATGGGTCCATTGGTTTCAATTCATTTATTTTCGAATTCTTGTTCTGAATATCTCTTGACAATGGCAGCGTTGTTTAATGAAGCCCCATCTTGCTGTAGCCACATATTTCATCTTATTTGAAGGAGCACGTTGACTTCTTGAATTCAAATCACAAAATCATACCTATGTCTTCAAATAAAGGCATACTCCCACAATACAGAAAAAAATAAATGGAATAGAATCAACATAAAACACGCTGCAGATCACTAACGGTTAAAAATGGATAAAGATTGTATTCGAAAAAAAAGTTCAGAATGAAATTATCTTTCGAATGATATGATATAAATGGTATGTCTCTGGAGAAAAAATTTTTGATAGCGCTGCGACGCCTGGCGTCGTTATTTATTCCGCAGATTTTTATGCGCATCTCAAGTCAACATTGACTTGTTCAAAACGCCATTCACAGAATGAAAAAATATTCGGGCGTTTTCGAGAAAATTGGGGTTACCAAGATAAGTGAATCACCCTGTACATCAATTTTGCCCGCCCTATACTGTACACAGTTTAAGATTGTTCTAGATCCATTGTTTTAAACTTTTGACTCTAATAGTCATGATTTCGATGTCATTGTGAATTTTCACAATTGTATGAGACAATGTCGAAATGTCGTCTCATAAGACATTCCTAATCAAAAGGAAATTAGCGAAGAAGCTAAAGCAAAACTGACCGATACCACAATGGGTCCGTATGAGAACTGGAAATACCATAAAGTATAATGCTAAGAGGCGTCACTGGTGTAGAGCTAAGCTCAAGTTGTAATAAGTTATGTTCATTATTATTACATTAAATATAACTAGTACATGTTTGAAAATTGGAGGTGTCAAACATTTACGAAACTCTCTACCAATAAAGGACTGACAAATAGGTACGTTAAAAAGGGAGTGATATCGGATAATTTAACAAAACCACTTTTCTTCGAATTCCTCATTCGTCATCCGCATCTCATCTTGTTTTCGTTCTTTTCTCGTTGAGGACAAAGTCTCCATTAGCCTCGAAAAACAAACGAACCTATGCATAATATCCATTCTTTCCCGAAATTCCTGCCGGAGAATTGTGACGTGGAAGAAACCGAAACAATGCTGAACGCGAAGTTACGAACGCAGCCAAAATTGCGGAGGGCGAAGAACAATAAAGTGAAATTGTTGAATTCCATGCCGAGAGTGCCGCACGCGAAGTCATTAAATTTCCATTGTTTATACACAGAAATGATTAATGGCGAATATTGAATGGTTGGGGCTCTGTTTCGGGCTTTTATTGACCCGTGAAAAAGTTTGGTAGCGATAAGAAGTTTACCGCCTCATCTCCGATGAATACTGTTGGATTTTACACGAGTTTGCGAGCTTTGTGTCGGATTTCCTGGCAGTACTTGTTCTTTTCTTTGAAACAAAACAACACATGATACCATATAAAATAAGGGAAAACAGTGAAGCTTTTTGATGAAAATGTTCAAAATATAAAAGTTACAGGTTTGAGATTATAGTTGATTTTTTATTGATACTAGATCATCTCAGATTTATAGCACTTTAGGAAATACTCTTACATTTTTGATGAGCATCAGTGAAAAATCGCAATTTTTTTCTATGTACGTAATTTTGCCAAGAAAAATTTTTCTCTGATCGACACCAACATGTAAAATGCGAAATCTTAAATTTTTACAATGAGTGAATAAAAATCTGACTCCTTCATTCATGAAGGATCAAGCTATATTCCAAGAATATTAGAGTCCAGTATAATTTTTCTGGCTGCCACAACACTTCAAAGTTGACCCAATTTTCTAACATTTTTCACAAAAGGTGATTTATTTCCCAACATACTAATCTTGGAGAGAAATTCATTACATGTTCGTAATCTACGATCTCGAATAAGTCGAAAAAATGACTCAGTTAACTTACATGATCAATCGAAAAAAACTTTATGTTGCAGACACAAATCGACTAATATTTCGATGGCGTTATGTTCACAAATACCTAAGCTTATTGTATGACATCTAAGATCTATTTAATTCAACCACCACTTACCGCTGCAGCCAGCTATTGGAAAAAAGTATCAATTTGATGATACAATGAAATGAATTCTTGTATTTTTATAATGTTGCTAATGAAATTCATTGAATAGATATGAAAAATTGCTCTATTTATATTTACAAATGAGAAACATTTGTTAACGCCAGTTTCCAAAAACACAATATTAATCAAAAAGTTTATTTTATCAAGTCACTAACTTGTAAAACTTAGTTATATTATTTACATGAGAAAATTTTGTTTTATCGTCATATATGTTGAAAATCATCGTACAATTGTTATTTCCAGTAACACAGATTTTTGATGATGAAAGAGTTGATACTGATGATGATGAACCATCTGTTGACTCAGAAACTGCTGAACTCGAGGACTGCAGAACATTTGAACTCTCCTTACTACAAAATAATTTGCTAGACATTTCGATTTTTTTGTTGACCGAATCATCGACATAACTCATCGCAATTTTGGTGCTCTTCCACACTCCTGCACGCTTTAGTGCTAAAATATCTCCACCCAAATCCGCAACCAAAGTGGTTCCAGTTAGGCGAAAAGAGTGGCCGGTGTATAACCCTGGGTCTTTTAAACCTAAATATTTCGCTATTTGCTTTGGGACACCACCAATAGTGTGCTGGCCAGAATTAAGGGAAATGCTCTTTCCACGTCGGTATGTCAAAAAAAATCTTAGGCTTTCTGTTCCAGGAGGCCGAAGATTTACATATTTTCTGTATAACATGCGTGGCTTGAAGCTGCAGCCATCATCGATTATGGTGAATCTTCTTGTTTTTAAATTTTTTGTTTGCCGCAATGTCACAATAACGTAGTTTTTCATATCTTCTACATCATTCATGTTTAAGGAGAGAATTTCGTCACATCGACAACATCCAAAAATCCCAAATATTGTTATAATTCTCGCCAGCAACCACTGGTCATCAGGAGCATGTAAAAGAAATTGTTCAGCCTCGTCTTTACTTAATACCTTGCCCTTTTTTGGCATATAACGCTTATTTTTTCGTTTCAAAAACGCTATTACCTTTTGAAATCTGCAAATGACAACTAAACGTAATATTTTTCAATAAGTTTTTCAAGGAAAACAAACCTGCGAACAGGGGCATTTTCTTTCATTTCCAAGCAGCTTTTAAGCATAGACCATTTCGCCCATAAAGTATGAGGGCTGAATCTAGCTGATAGTTGATTCAAGTAGACCAACAAAACATCTTCAGTTACCCCAATCACATTATTTTTGTTTTGCCACTTTTTGAAGTCGTCGTATTCTCGCTCGTACCTCGAAGCTGATTTTGCAGGTAATAAACTCGATGCTATGTGGCTGCCTTAATAATTTCTTTTGGTACAATCATTTTCGCTTTTGCCAAAACAAATTTAAAGAAAAAAACAGACATGTTAATGGCAACGCTTCCATAGCTTACGACATTTGCGACAAATTATTGAGATTTTTTTGGAATTTATCTAACCTTTTTACAAATGAGAAACAAATAAAATATAAATTAATACACGCAAGGTAACGGGTTTTACTGGCTCAAGGAGGTAAGTAAAAACCCTCTTACCTTGCTAGTAATTAGGTTATATACTATTTCATTTTTTCACATGACGTATAATGGTAATGAACTGCTAAAACATAATTTGATTTTGCATTTCAGTCGGCCAGTATCGGATAAAACACAGTATACAGCCACAATCGTTTCATATGAATGAAATTTTGATCGATCGCCTCCTTTCATCAGTTGAGCGTTGCTGTCACTTACGGTCAAGAAAACGCCGAGCCATCTCGACGTCACCGATTATTTATAACGGGGCGTCGTTTTCGCGACGCCCAACGACATAAATTCCGCAATTACACACGTTCCTGCCAAACAGCTCGGCTCGGCCGATAGTTAAAACCTTAACGACGATGCAAAACGCCGAAAGCGATGCCGCGATTTGTCAGCGACACGTATTCGACGATCTGAGCGAATCTCAATCATCCTCGCCGATATTTATAAGACGGGGATTTGCGAGGATGCAATTCGATGCGACTCCGCAGGTGCAGTCGGGGCCTAACGCCAGATTCTCGTGATTCACGGGAATAATTGAGTTATGCGGGGAGTTAGTCATCTCTGTTTTCTGTTTTTCGTGGGAAAAGGAGAGAACATGAATTTCTGGACGCGAATACATGTAGTTACGATTTTTCTGGTTCTAGGAAAAAACTAGGTCACAGGTTTATGGAAGAATGATTGATAAAAATTCTAATCACTGGCAACAAATCACTGCAATATGCGATATACACTGTGTCCCAAATTGGTTGAGATTGCACTGTAATCTCCGCTATTATTAGATATAGAGACATGCGGTTTTCTCGACACTTTGTCACTTTTTTATGAAATATTCCGGACAGGCAAAATTTTTGTCAAATTCAACACCCTATATCTTTTTCCGTGGTTCTCCGATGTTGTTGAAATTTTCACCAGGTATAGCATTGGGTCTTGTTATATTAACTTGAAATTTACTTCGCGAAAATACCTGTAGTTCATCCGTTATACAGGGTGAAACAAAACCTTGTTTTATACTCTTCATTTCTAAACACCCTGTGGTGAATTTCAGGCGGAAAATTTGATATCATTCAGTTTTAATTTGAAGTGTCACTCCTTGTTAACAAAATGTTTTTTTTAATCCAGTCAGTATCTGCTTTACAAAAAAGATACACATTTTCGAAGAAAGTGTTGCATTTTTTAAATTTTTATAACAATTTAAAACATTACAATATCTTATCGACTAGTGAACATAAACAAACATCTGAAAATCACACTTCTACCATACGACGTGGCATACTTTCAATGCATTTACGAATTGCTTCTGGTGGAAGCAACAATTTCTGTTAATGCAGAACAATGCTAGGCCTCACGTTGCACGGGTTGTAACAGAATACTTTGGAGAGGCGAAGATTCAATGATTCGTGTGACGAGCCAGAAGGCCGGATTTAAATCCAATTGAACATGTATGGGATATGCTAGATAGACATGTTCGAAATCGACAGCCAACACCTTGCCCGATTTACGAACAGCCCTTCTTGAAGAACGGCAAAATATTCCCTCAAAAGCAATTCGAAAATGCATTGAATGTATGCCACGTCGTATGGTAGAAGTGATGAGAAAGCGAGGTGGAAATACACGCTATTAATTTTCAGATGTTTGTTTATGTTTACTAGTCGATAAAGTACTGTAATGTTTTAAATTGTTATAAAAATTGAAAAAATGTGTATCTTTTTTTCAAAGCAGATACTGACGTAAATCAAAAAACATTTTGTCAAGAAAGGGTCACACTTCACATAAAAACTTAATGATATCAAATTTACTGCCCCAAATTCACCACAGGTTGTTTAGAAATGAAGGGCACAAAACAAGGTTCTGTTTCACCTTGTATAACGGATGAACTACAGGTATTTTCGTGAAGTTAATTTCAGGTTATATAGCTGTTGAAAATTTCAACAAAATCGGAGAACCACGAAAAAAGATACAGGGTCTTGAATTTGACAAAAATTTTGCCTGTCCGGAATTTATCGACGGTGAGTTTAGTTTTCTTTCTGAAAACGAAAAATGTGCACTCTTGAAAATATTATTATTTCTCGAGCCCTATATATTTTGACATCAATTTCATGCATTTTTTTTCTGAAATCATTGATGTATCTCAACCTAACCTTCAATGAATATTCACTTCAAAAATCAGACGAATCCATATTTATGTTTGTTTCTTCAATAGTATATTACCAACATAATTCAGAATATTCAGAACCTCTCAAGATGTATATCTCTAGATCTGTTCTCGCTGACTTGCATACACTGAGGAAACCATAGTGTCCTCAAGTTATGAAATTATAAAAAATTCCTCGTACCACCTGTACTCTCACGACCTAATGCCAACTTGTCACATTTCGCGTAAAAAAAAATTTGAATTACGCCTCGCGTTAATCATCTGCGTTTTCCATTCACGAATACGAGAAAACTATAAATTATCGGCCTGATATTAAATCGTTATATTGTGGTTTTCCGCCAATTTATCGCTTTTTGAGAGAACAAAGACGACGTTGGATGCCACTAGGCGATAAATCAGTCCAGTTTCGCAGCTGTTTCTTACGTCAGGTGATCCGAGTCGTCGACTGGGAGAAAACGCGGCATTTTCTCCGTTTCCCGGGAGAAATACCGACGCCTCTGACTCATAATGCTGCCAGAATCGCCGAAACTTACGATTTGGCACTGATACCTTTCCCGTTGCTGCTATATGTTGTACAAGGATCGTAAATAAAGGCTTTTTAAAGTGTTCAGGTTCGAATTTTTCACCTCATCGGAAAGCAACGCTGATACAGAGTTTCTTGACATCCTAAAGAGGGTCTGTCGATAATTCTTTTGTTTCATTCAGGTTTTTTCCCCTTCTGCAAACTTCTCCCATTAATGCATCATCCCAAGTTTAGTTTTGTCTCCTTTTTTTGCCTCGCATCATCCATACGTTGCAAGTGTCCCAATCATGGCATCAGTCTCTCTCAATCTTTTATGATGTTTGAGTTTTGATATCGTTACTTCTTTACTCCTACTCATTTTCTGTCGATTCCCTGAAACTTAATCAGGAAATATTTCTTTCTATTGAAATACCATCCATTTCAGACCAAGCTATGAAAGATAGTTATGATATAACAACACTTTTTTAGGCAGCCCTAGCTCCAGATTTTTCTGCTGAGCGCATTCTCAACTATAGCTGCACGGTCTAGCGTTATCGTCTTGAAATTGAAAAGTTTCACCAATAGTAGCGTGAAAATTTTTGAATTGGGAAGATGGGGTGAGTGATACCTCATTTGAAAGGTATTTTTATACTGATTTCAGCACAGTATTTTTTTTTTCATTTTATGCATTATTCTTGCATAAGCATTTGAAAATGAAGTGGTGTTTTCATGGCACTTGTAGTGTTTTTTTGTGAAAAACCTTTCAAATGAGGTATCACTCACCCCATCTTCCCTATTCAAAAATTGGGGGTGAGGGTTGTAGTAGCAAGGGTTGAAGCGCTATGCGTCCGTAACCTACATCTTAAATTGTCCCCCTCGAAACAGAAATCGACCTGTCCGAGCATTTCTATCGAAAAAATTCATTTCGTCTGTAATCTCGTCTGTTTCGTTTTCAAATGGTCACCCTGTATAATAATGAAATATATCCATTAATTTTTTGTCAAACTGCAATATTCTTGCAAAATGTATTGCCGAATGAATGGATTCTTCAAAAAATTGAAGAAAAGAGCCGGAAAATCGAAACAGATAGCTCAAACAAGATAACGGTCAATTCCCTAGAACAATGTCCCTAATTTTGTGGCAAATTCGATCATTCTGCCTCACGTTGTGTCCATAAACTGGTCGGTGTCTTTGATTGCCGATGATGTATGGCCCCTGGGGGGTGATGATCATCCATCAATCATTCCGCAACCTCGTTGCACACGGTAAGCCGAATACATCTTGCAGTCCCGGCTTCACATATCTCAGTCATGCCCCCAAACTCATCACGTCCTTAGTTACGACGTTCTTCTCCCTAAAAACACCATTTCGCATTCCGTCAACACGAGCTCGTTGTAAATTCATCTCGAGCATAATCAACGACATCTCCCGACGCTGCTCAGCATCCAGATGAAGAAAAACCGACGCTTTTACCTCGATCTTTCCGTGCTTGCCGACTCTTAAGACGCTGTTGTGTTCGCGGAACGCCGTAAATCAGACGCTAGACGTCGGTTTTACAATTGGGTGCCGCTCACGTGTTCGAAACGTTGTCACGCCGTCATCGGAACCGCTATTTCTGGCTTTACTCGAGGAGCGTCGCGACGCCCCCCTCCGCCGCTGAGGCGTATTTTGATTAAGCGGCGTCGTTAATCAGTTTCGTTTTTCGGTAGTTAGTTCGCTCCCGATGTTTTAAAGATAGGGGACAGGGAACAAACTAGCTTGAAAGTAAAGATTGGGTTCGGAGGAAGATTGATTGAGCGAAGGAAAAAATCGTTTGATCTTACCGCCAATCTTGAATCCTCGGAGAGCAAGTGAACGTCTTCATGAAATTCTTTTTACTGGGGTCTTTTCTCTAACTGACTCAATAAGCACTAATACAGACAAATAAAAAGCCTTGGTTTTTCTTAGACTCGCTTTTTACGATGATATTATAACGTCAAAAACTTGAGAACATTTTTGAGAAATTTGAAATTCCTCCATTTTGATTTGCCAAATTTTTTCTTCGAAGGACAATAAATTCTGGCTTGCATAAACGTCGTGCTCTCTCTACGAATGTTTTGATAACTTCTAGTGTCTGTTATGGATGATGATTGGATGTGTTGTGTAGATATCTGTCTGCGTGGGTTGGTTTTCTATAAACCCTGTGTCCTAGTTTACTGGAAGATTTTTTGATGTCATCATATTCAGTCGTAAAAGTATCAACCTAACTATTCAACTGTTCAAAAAATAAGTTAGAATTTCAGTGCTTTTCCAGGAGCTGAAGCTAACGTCTAACTTTCCTATTTCCTCCTGAAGATAGGTGGTATTTGAAGTGGTTTTCAAAGAAATTTCATATGATAAAATACGAAACTAAGTATTCGATTCCAGACCGAATTAATCATGAATATGGTATGATCCAGCTGCACCAGAAATTAAGCGAACAGTGGCGCTATCTGGCAAACATGGCGCTCTTGAGAGAGACCTATCCATTTCGCGAACGATCTCATTATGCGTGATGGTCTCAGCATGGCGTGCGCCATTTGCATGATGAGTTCCATCGATTCTAATCTGTTTTTCTAGCGATGAAATTATGGAAGTTCAGCCGGGTATCTCGAGAAATTTGGGGAATGGTCTATCACAAAGTTGAGTTGTAAGGATAGAATGGGAATTAGCCCCCAATCACAGGAATATATGAACAATGTTGAGTCAAACTTTTGGACAATACTCATCAGCAGAAAAATCTAGAGCTAGAGTTACCTCAATAGTGTTGTTATATCATTACTTCATGAAGTACCTTCATAGTACCTTTCATAGCTTGGTCTGAAATGGATGGTATTTGAATACTTCCTGATAAACTTTCAGGGGATTGACAGAAAATAAAGTGAAAAACTATATGGAAACTCAAACATTTTAGAGGATATAGAGAGTCATATGGGATGGTGGGAAAACTTGCAACGTATGGATGATGACAGACAAGATAATAAAGAATGGGAGGCAAGAATAAAGAAAAAGCATAAAAGGAGACAAAAATAATTTTGAGATGATGCAATGATGAGAGAAGTTCGCAGAATGGGAAAAGAACCTGAATGAAACAAAAGAGTTAGCGACAGACAGGACAAAATGAAAAAAATCATAAAAGAGAAATGAACTGCTTCACATGAGTTAGAGATATTAACCTGAATTGCAAAAAAAAAATCCGTTTAAATGAGATTTTGTGATGAAAATTTTATGAATATGATTTCAAAACGCAGGAAATAAAATAAATTTCAGCCAGCAGGTCTGCAGCGCAGTTTGTTAGCTGTCTAATTCGGGGGATATCTTTCGACTTTTATTTGAGGCTTGAACGGGCAACTCCTCAGAATTCAATAGTGAAGAGGGGTTGAGTATTACTTCATTTGAAACGTCTTGGAAGCATCTTCACAACGGTTCACAAAAAACGTAATCGTGACTAACAATTTTCAGCAAAAATCAATTCATTAACTTAAATTTTTGTGCTGAAACATGAAGAGACGGTTTTCAGTCAAGAGTATTTCATGAAAGTCAATGGATTTAAACATTTGATTTAAAAACGCAGATCTAATTTTTGTGAGTGTTGCCATGGTAAAACAATAATAATATAATAATAAACAATAATAATATACAATAATAATAATAATTTTTTTCAAAAACGGTATTCTTTTAAATTGCCCAAGTATGTTAACATGGTTCTTTAAAAATGGGTGTGTACTTTCTAAAAATAACGAAAATATTCAAGATGAGCTTCATTATGGTTCATCAAAATTACGTTTTTTATTCACCGTAGTGAATAGGCTTGCAAGGTTTTAAAATGAAGTATCACTCAAACCCTCTTCCCTATTCAATTTTGAAGGGTTGAAGCTCCCTTTCTTAAGGGTCTGCTCATCCAAGCCTCGAATATACCTCAAAAGATATATCCAAAAAAACACGTGTTTTCATAAATTTTCGAATCTCTGTATGGTAAGAAACATGCGGGGTGGCTAGCCTGAGATTTAATACCCTGTGTATAGAGTAGAATCCGCTTATAGTGACATCGAGGGGAAATGAAAAATACGTCATAATAACCGGAAGTCACATAAAGCAGAATTTCATCAAAATTGATGGTATTTTTCTTGGATTCGGTTTAAGAAAAGAACGACAAATTCAGCTTTTGCTTTATTGAAAAAATAAAAAATAGCTTCTCTTACAAAAAAAACTGAATATGAAAAACTTTTTCATTTTTAGAAAAATAATATGAAATTTTAGTTTGCGTTCGTTTTTTTTCGACTTGAAATAGTAGCTTCTTACACCATTGTACAACTCAGAAATCTCTTCAAGGAACTGGATTATACCAAAAAGCATGTCGGTACGCTTATGTCTCGTATCGTATCAAACCTCATCGCATTGAAAAGGGTAGGGTGGCATGAGAAAACGATCGGGCGGTCACTATAACCGGGAAAATTTTCGAAAAATCATGTTGTATCTGAAATCATGTCATTGTAAGCGACATGTCATTATGAGCGAAGTCATTAAATCCGGACCCTAATGTAAGGAGTTTTGAATGAAACCAAACTTAACACTGTATTTGCGTCATTATAAGCGGTTGGTCAGTATAGCCGGCGTGATAATAAACGGATTCTACTGTATTCTTTTCCTTTTCCAATCAGTTTTATCCTACTATGATCTTCTTGTTTCCAAATGTTATCGATCTTGGTCCATAAACTACATCTTTGCCAGCGAATCCCTCAACCCTTAAAAAACGGTCTACAACAAGAGGATTGATGTAATTTTCCCCAAAGGACAAACCCTTGTTTTTGGTGTATTTTTCCTGATGATATCGTCGTAATGTGGACCCAACCGAAAACGGTAACTTTCCGGAGTTCATATCGTTGACGACTCTGGTCCTCCGCAGCGACGGATCAAACCGTAAACAGGGATTATCCTATCTGAACTAGGGAGCACTAGTAGTTTTTTGCCGCCAACCCCCTTCGGGAACAAGATAATGGATGGAGCTTTCAGACCTGGAGTGGATCATCACGGAATTCGAGAGAGTTTCAAGTGCAAGATGAACTCCATTACGGCGTATCTTTTATGACCCGCATTCGGGTCTTTCGCTCGCTCCTATCTGCGTGGGTGTATCTGCCAGACGGGAAATTGAGAGAGGAGGCTTCGAAAAATGCATGATCGAAGTGTTTTTCACTTTCAGTGTCTCGAAAACCTGCAAAATTTACACAGGTTCCTTCTTTACTTTTGGAAATTCGTGAAATATTAATATACAGGGTGAGTCTTTGACTTGTACATATATTGTAACGGGACATTCCTGAGGTCAAAAGAAACACTTTTTGTCCCTACCATTTCTTCCGATTTGGCTCGGTTGGAAAGATACAGGCTGTTGAAAATCCATAAAAAAATGTAATTTTCGACCATATCTCATGAATGATTTCATCGAATGGAATGATTTTCAGAATATAGGTTCTCATTAATGTGGCAAATCTTTTATGAATACAAAATTCAACCCACATGTTTTATTTTTTTCGTTATGACCAATATATACCATTCCATTCCATAATTATAGCAGAAATTCTATGATCCCGACCCTTGGAATTGAATGCCATTCAATGAATATTTGGTTATTTTGAAAAACAAAAGTATTCTTCGTGAAATCTCGTGAAATGCGCACTCTTCGAGTAATTAATGATTTAAAAAAATCTATACCAGCGAAATTAAAAAAATTGGTTATTTTGGTTGAATGTAAATCTGTTCAGAAGATTCTTAGAATCATATTTCTGCCACATTTCCTCGAAGATTCAGGTGGTAGATATAATGCTCGGAAAAATTTTAGTGCCATATTTCCAGGGGGTGGCATAGCTCATTATGAAAGTTTAAGATGGCTATATCTTTTTATCCAGGCTGAATCATCTAGGCTATACGAAAAAAGTATTTCTTTTGACCTCAAAAATCTATGGTTTGACTATATGTACAAGCCAAAGACTCACCTTGTATAAGACTAAGTCGGCCATTATGTTGGTTACACCTTTTATAATTCAAGATTGCATGAACTGTTTGTTATGAAAGATATTTTGTTGGATTCTTCTACGGCGAGGTTAACATAAAATACATTAAAACTCTGAAAAATTTAATGAAATGGTACGGTACATTTTCTAATAAAATTAACGCATCTGTGTCCATATGTTATTACACTTATATTTCTTCCGAACACAACGAAAAATTTCATAACGAAATGTTCTGAACAAATCCTCATTCTACTAATAATTATCGCCATCACATAGCAATCAGAGATATAGATAGTTATCTATATCTATGATGTGAATTTAGAGTTGTCTAAACGTTTAAATCAAGACATTGACATTTTCTATCAAACACACAAAAATACAATGGGTGTTTCCAAATGACTTCATTCGGAGCAGATATAATTAAAGGACGTGGATTTAATTCAACATTTCAGGTAGAAATATAATGTTAACATTAATGATTTCATATCACTTATTTTGCTATTTAGATCGAAAGCCAGATTCACCATCGAATTGGATCATCACGACCACTTGAAGGTACACATCATAAATTCCTCCAAATTTACTTTATATTGGCAATATGGATGATCAACGTCAATCAATTAATGCATATGTGAGAAGAATAATTCTTCGAGATCTGCAGCAACTACTTCATTAACATCAATTATTATTGGTTCAATTGTTTAGAACTGCTTTGGAACGTATGCCAAGTGAAAATCACACGATTTTGATCGGAGCAGATAAACGATCTGTTGGAGCACAGGACGCCAATTCAACTTCTTGAAAATACGCAATCTATCATCGGATAATATGAATACGAAGAAAAATAAGTGATATTCACAGCATTTTTCTCATTTATCTTGGAAAAATACTCTCAAAGCTTCAACTTAAAGCTAAAATTAATACAAAAAAATAATAATATACATATCAAAACGAAAAGTACCTAGCTGAGTGTAGTACAACGGACAACCATACAATTATGGGAAAAACTTCTGTAGAAAAAAACCTGCCTTTTCGTGTTCGACAAAAAAATCAAGAGGAACTGTTTATATCAAAGGATCTTAAATTACAGCTGTGCGATCTTCAAAGATATCTCTTCATGTAATTCTTCTATAGACAGTGAAAAACAAATTATGAAATAGTATAGCCCCATATAAACCACTCATTAATTTCTTGGAAAAATCTTGGTTCGAAATATTATCAATTGGAGTTTTTTATATTTTTCCACTCCTGGGCCTTTAACCTGCCCATTCTCACGGAAACTACAGCGACAATAAGAACAATCCAGCTTCTCCTTTCTGCTTCTGATGGTCCTCAAAATCCATCTGGTCATTCAGAGTCCATTATTTCACTGCCCGCACACGAGAGGTCGCTCAGAAAAGTCATCATTCGAAGAAAATCCGAGAGGACATTTCTCGCGAGTCAATTACAAACTCATTTCCCGCTATAATTAAGATGTTTCTCGCCGGTGTTTAATTATTTGACGAACGAAATCCAGCAGCTCTCTGCTATTGCTGCAAACCGGGAAATAAAATATTTGAAGCGGAAGTTTTCCACCCGTAACACTCCAATTAAATTCCTAGTTGAAATAGGGGTGGCGAAATCTGGCGAAATACTTGAAATCCAGATTGTTGAGAAGTTTGAGTGGAAGTTGCTTTTTTAGTATTCCGTTTTGACTTTTCGATAGGAAATGAAAATCAAATACTGCGACAGTCTGCAAGGTTTTGCATTGAAATTAAATATTCTAATTCTATGGAAACTAGAAAAATGGCGAGAATGCTATTTATTATTACCCCTGTCTGTTTTTTTGTCACAGCTATTGGAAAATGATCAATTTTCGTAAGACTGAGTTCCTCAAGGGTCAATCTTTGAGCCTTCTTTATCCAAACATAGATACTTACAAACTTACTTGAATCGTTTCGGCTATATCTGGGATAGGGATCTTCAGAGGTGCAAAATAGGGACAACAAACAGACAAACATGTCCAATACAGTGTCCACGTTTTTAACAAAAGTAGATATGGTTGACAATGAAAAAATTACTCCTAATTAAAAACTTTCATAGAAATACAAAAAATTCAGATACCTACTAACGATAAAACTAGAAATTGGAAAACAAAAACATTCTCTCCTTCAGGGAACGTAGACAACGTTAAATAAACCAGGAAGACTTCTATATAATTTTTTTCTTCGGAATCCATATACTATCTCCCCCTTAAATCATTTTGTACTCGACACTTTTCTCTGCTTCTTTGGGAAATACCTAATGCTCGTTTTTCTTTGCAGATCGTTTTCCCTCCGAAGCACACAGATTCGACGAGATGGGCCCAGGTTTCCCGGAACAGTTCGGCAACGAAAACTTCAGAAAAAATCCAACGGTGGCAAGTCCGGAGTTCCGGGAGCAGAGAAACACCCAGTTCCAGCAGCCAGGTGCCGTCCTCATGGTGTACGGTTTGGACCCGTTGCGCACCAATGCCGACAAGCTCTTCAACCTGATGTGTTTGTACGGAAACGTCGTGAGGGTAGGTCAAAAAAATTTTTTACCACCATGAAATTATTTGGGAAGAGCGATTGTAATACACTGCGTAAAAAATTTGCGCACATTATGAAAATCTCAAATTTATTCTACAACTGAAGGTGTTCTCAATGATGATTATTTTTATCAGAATTATGCATGCGTATGTTATCCACTTTCAACGTTTTTCTTCAATACAGATGTTTTTTCCTAGCAGGAATAAAAAAGATGATATTATCAGATTGTTCTCGATCAATTCTAGTGATCAATAAATTTTCTTTCGTTTGATTTTCTACACTCGATCGCTATGCAACGCGAAACACGCAATTCGACACAAGTGGAATGTGCCCAAACGGTAGTTTTGCTGGAAGAAGGGTCTAAATACACAAGAATTGCTGAAAGGTTTGGAGTTTCCCATACAAGTGTGTCCAAAATGTTGCAGCGATTCAGGGAGACAGGTATGAATGTCCGAAGACCAGGACAGGGTAGACCACGGGTAACAACTGCCATTCAAGAACGTTACTTGAGAGTTTCTTCGTTGAGACAACGGTTTGCAACCGCTCGCCTCCTTCAGAATCAGCTTGAGCAAACTCATGGGGTGCAAATTAGCACTAAGACAATAAGAAATCGCCTCAGAGAATATGATTCAAGGCCTCGTGTCGCGGCAAGAGGCCCAGCTGTTACCCCAGCCCATCGAAGGGCGCGTTTGGATTTTGCGAGAGAGCATATCCATTGGGAAGAGGCCGATTGGGAAGGAGTTCTCTTCACAGATGAGTCTACATTCTGCCTCTACCAGTGTGATCGACGTTCCCTTGTATACAGACGTTCACATGAAAGATATGCTCAGTGCAATTTCCTGAATACTACTGGTTTCGAGGGTGGATCGATTATGGTATGGCGTGGAATATGTTTGACTGCTCGCACAGACTTAGTAGTCGTTGATAATGTAGCTATGAATGCTGATAGGTATATAAGGAACATTCTTGAAGAGCATGTAGTGCCGTTTGCCCCATACATTGGTGAAAATTTCATTTTTATGGACGATAATGCCAGAGCTCATCGTGCGCGCATCGTTCAGGAGTACCTTGAAGAGGTTGAAGTCTCTCGAATGGAAGGGCCATCAAGAGGTCCAGATCACAATCGGATCGAGCATCTTTGGGACAACCTCAATAGAAGGCTGAGAAGTTCAGAAAATCATCCATCTACTCTTAATGACTTAGGAATCCAACTCGGAGAAATCTGGGAAGGATGAGATCAGAACATTTTAAGATCACTCATTTTGAGTATGAACCGTCGTTGCCGATGTGTAATTAACGCAAGGGGTGGAAATACCAAGTATTAAATCACTTATCAGCATTTCAGTATTCTGAAAATTGTTCATTTCTCTTCCTTCACATAAGATTCGGTGAAATCCTGAATTTTTCTTCCATTTAATGGGTCTTGTTTCATTCAAAATCTTCCCGAAAGAAGATGAGAATAATTAGTTATGAAGTCAATGTAGAGTTAACTTTCATTAAAATTGAGATTTTCAGAAGGTGCGTTAATTTTTTTGCGCAGTGTATATTTGTTTCGAGGTTGCCTCTATATCTGAATGAAAAGAGTGAGAGGACGAATGTGTTGGTCGAATACGGCTTTTCCCCTTTGAATTTTCCTTTCAGAAGTCCAAATAGGTTTTCACCAAGAAAAAAATTTTAAAGTTGTTGATAAGTAGTTAGGTTAAGGCTTTCACGACCTGATCACAACCTCTTAATGAAAAAGTTGATTACTTTTTCTTATTCATCTGAAGTATTCTGAACTCATATGGCGTCGTTTTTGGATTTCGTCGCTTTTTTTCACGTACTCCATCCCGTTCACCATCTTCGTTCTCGAGTTATGAAAACAAATGTTGGATAGAAGTGGAATTTCCCAGATGTATAAACACCGGTAAAATGTAGTCCATGTTTTTCCCCGCTGAAATATTATGATTACACTCGGCCCAATCTTTTGCCTCGTATCTGGAGGTCGTTTATTTCAACCAGGAAGCAACGGTGCTAGTGAGCCATCTCGTCCTGGAAAACAATCGAAGCTTTCCATTTTCCATGCGGAAAACAGGAAGAGAAATGGTTTTTTTTGCGTTCTCGATACTCTTGGTTCAGATTGAGAACTACGTGTTTCAATTAACTCATTTAATTCTGCATGGAAAAGTCATTAACTACCTGAATCAGTCACGTACGTTTGGTTCGAAGAAAATATCCCGTTTTTCCGAGGTCTTTCGCTTATTTATTGCTGATAATTTGTTTTCAATAAGACCCAAATATGGCCAAACCTGATCTGAAAAATATACGGCTCCACAAGAGTTGTGGATATCGTATTCAATCGTTTTGAAAAGTATGTATGTAAGTTTGGTTCTTTGCATATACTTCATGAATGTTCTTATTTTGAAATGAAGTCAGTTTATCAACGTCTTCGATTTGAAACGACTTTTCTGAAAATGCCAAGACGTAAATTAACAAACGCTGAGGCTAATAGGGCTATCGGAATGCTACAGGGTGGCCTAACTCAGGTTGTTGTAGCGGGAAGGCTCCAAGTCAGACAAAGTGTGATCTCTCGACTTTGGAAAAAGTTCAAGGAGACAGGTTGCGTGTTGGAAAGACCAAGGCTAGGTGGGTGACTAAAAACAACACCTGCTCAGGATCATTTCATCACAGTTTCGGCGAGAAGAAAGCCTACATCTAGGTGTAGAATGCTACGGAATACTCTTCAAAATGCAGATGGGGTCCAAGTTTCCATCGAAACCATCAGAAGACGTTTGAGAGAGGCGAATCTAGGTTCTAGACGTCCATTAAGAGGAGTTCCATTAACATTTGACCATAAGCGTCAAAGACTGGAATGGGCAAGGCAACATATCAATTGGAACGATCAATGGCGTAGCGTCCTTTTCACTGATGAATCCAGATATGGACGATTTTCAGATTCTCGGTGAATTTGGGTATAAACAATCCTATGCATGCACTCACCAGATTTCAATTGCATAGATTATGCATGGGATATGCTCTGAAGAAGATTAGATAATCATCAACCTAACTCAGAATCCTTAAATGATCTGATAGAGCTTCTGTCCCATTTATGGAACCAAATTCCCCAAGAAATGTTCAACAACCTCTTGTGTAGTATGCAAAGAAGATGTCAAGCTGTTATTGATGCCCGTGGCGGACATACATTGTATTGATAGTCTTGAAATGCTCGAATTCTCTGGGAATAAAATTTAGTTATTTTACTCGATTTTTCATAACCATCCTGTATATGCTGCAGACCAAAAGGCTGAAATAAATTTTATCTCCTGCAACTTTTAATTATATAAATATGAATTTTCATTACAAAATCTCATTTAAACTATTTTTTTTGCAATTCAAGTGAATAGCCCTACTCATGTGGAGCTATTTACTTTCTGGTCAAGGGCAAAATTTGTATTTTGAATTTCTAAGGACAAAAGTTATTGAGTTGCGAACTAAGGAAATGATCATAACGTAGATGTTATTCAGCTTCAAGAGTTCCAGGCTTGGAAATTCCACCAAGTCTTTGAAGTTCGGATGTCAGTTCTCGAAACAAGTGGATTGAGAGATTATTAATTCTCATTCTTCTTTCTTATATGTTTATACTAACTCATAAGAGAAATGAGAAAGTATTTCTTTTCGCTTCCAATCCCATTCGCGACATTGTTTTTACTTTTCATTCTGAGGTATGTGAATCGAAAAATTAATAATTATCATGGTTTTCCACAAAGTTTCTGATCGTTTTTCAGAAGGAGTTATCAATTTTGGAAAAATGTGATAAAACTCTTTGTTGTTTTTGCTAAGAGAAAACCCATCATTTGATGTTTTTCCATTTTGTTAATGTTCTCGGAAAATGTGAAAAACTGCGATTCTTGGCTTGAAATCTGCACCATTACAATCAGGATATGATAATACTACCCCTATCTGGTCACCACATTATCACAAGTACATAGATAGAATAGAAAGGGTGCAAAAAAAATTCTTCAAAAGTCTTAGTTATAGATCCGGTAACCATCAGCCTGCAATTCAATACAAAGAAAATCTGAAGAAGTATAATATACTGAGTCTGCAGCAAAGAAGAGTTCTCTTCGATTGCACCTTTCTGTATCGGATTCTGAATAATTATTTTGACTATCCGTTGATAAATTTCATCACCTTCAATATTCCCCAGTATTCGGATCGTCGAAGAGTATTCTTTTATATAACGAAGTCTGCGACAAATGGCCAATATCATTCAGTGTTTCTTAGAATCATGCGTTTTTATAAGAAACATAGACGTCTTCAACGTGAGCATGGATTGTTTCAAAAAATCGGTGATAAGATACTTGAAATCATCATATTGTTGAGAGTTAGGATGTGATGTATAAATAATGGTTCCTTTCACTCATTGGCGATTTGTAAATATTAATTTTGTTAGATGTTAAGAAACCACATATATTTTGTTATTTTTATTTAATTCAAAATTTGTGAACCTCTATTATTGGGTTTCCTGTTCAGGTTCCTGGTCAAATAAATAAATAAAAATAAATAAATAAATAATGAATTATGAAAAATGAAATAAAACCGAAAAACTTCTGATAAATGAGGCAGACAAAATTCTTATTTTTCAAATGTGCGAAAATTCATTTTGAACCAATGTAAATCAGTCAGCTGCTCCGATATTCAAACCTGCTGGAACACGTACGTAGATTGAAACTTCAGAGCTCGTAAAAAACGACGTATCTCAATCGGTGGGTACACCTAATTCATGGTTTATCCGAGAACGCAAAGGCATCTAGTAGGCGGTAGCGAAGCAGTTTATAATGCATGAGGGGCTAATCAGATCGTTCCGCATCTGCAGGGGATGAGTTTACGGGATGAAGCATCTGAGGGGTTGAAGCTTTATCATGCATGGTATGTGGTAACCCCCCGCAGAAACCTGTTTATGCGCGTTGCTCAGAGAGCGAAGCTTGCTTATCTAAGTTGAGGTCGTTTGGGAATTTTCTCCTTCAGTTTCTGTGAAATGTTGCAACTGACCTCTCGTTGATATTAATATTTGAGCATCAGGGGTTTTGAGGTGTGCTAAGCAGCCCACATTGTTTTTTATAACTAGGTATGCAGTGCATCTTGCTGTTTCAAATATTGAGCAGAGCGGCGATTCGATCTGCGACATGCCATGTCCTCGCTAGCGCTAGGCCATAGGCACACCTCGCTTACGTGAATTGAAATCAAACGGCATCAAGAATGAATACCAGAGAGAAAACAAAAACGTTTAGTTAATCTAAACTAAACACTTAGTTAACTCTACATTGACTTTAAAATTTATTTTTTATTTTCTCTCGAGAAGGTTTTTAACGAAAAAAGACACATTAAATGGAATAAAATTTCAGGATTTCACCGAATCTTATGTGAAAGAAGAGAAATGAACTATTTTCAAAATACTAATATGCTGATAAGAGATTTAATACTTGTATTTCCACCCCTTGCGTTAATTACAGCTCGGCAACGACGATTCATACTCGAAAAGAGTGATCTTAAAATGTTCTGATCTAATCCTTCCCAGATTTCTCAGAGTTTGATTCCTAAGTCATTAAGAGTAGCTGGATGATTTTCTGAAATGCTCAGCCTTCTATTGAGGTTGTCCGAAACCTGCTCAATCGGATTGAGATCTGGACTTCTTGCTGGTCATTCCATTCGAGAGACTTCAACCTCTTCAAGGTACTCCTGAACGATGCGCGCACGATGGTGTCTGGCATTATCGTCCATAAAAATGAAATTCTCACAAATGTATGGGGCAAATGGCACTACATGCTCTTCAAGAATATTCCTTATATACTTATCAGCATTGATAGCTCTATTATCAACGACCACTAGGTCTGTTCGAGCAGTCAAAGATATTCCACCCCATACCATAATCGATCCTCCCCCGAAACCAGTAATATTCAGGAAATTGCACTGAGCATATCTTTCATGCGGACGTCTGTATACAAGGAAACATCGATTGCAATGGTAGAGGCAGAATCTAGACTCATCTATGGAGAGAACTCTTTCCCAATCAGCCTCTTCCCAATGGCTATGCTCTCTCGCAAAATCCAAACAAACCCTCTGATGGGCTGGGGTAAAAGCTGGGCCTCTTGGCGCGACACGAGGCTTCAAATCATATTCTCTGAGGCGATTTGTTATTGTCTGAGTGCTAATTTGCACCCCATGAGTTTGCTCAAGCTGATTTTGAAGGAATCGAGCGGTTGCAAACCGTTGTCTCAACAAAGAAACTCTCAAGTAACGTTCTTGAATGGCAGTTGTTACCCGTGGTCTACCCCTTCCTGGTCTTCGGACATTCATACCTGTCTCCCTGAATCGCTGCAACATTCTGGACATACTTGTATGGGAAACTCCAAACCTTCCTGCAATTCTTGTGTATGTCCACCCTTCTTCTCGCAAAATTACTGCTTGGGCATATTCCTCTTGGATCAAATTGCGTGTTTCGCTTTGCGATCGAGTGTAGAAAATCGAACGAAAGAAAAACTATTGATCACTAGAATTGCTCGAGAACAACTGATTTTAGAATGGAGCCAATTCATTCAAAATCTGATAATATCATCTTTTTTATTCCTGATGGGAAGAAACATCTGTATTGAAGAAAAACGTTGAAAGTGGATAACATATACATGCATACTTTTTGTTTCAACATTTATTGTATTATTTTAGCTCTCTTTTTCATAAGAATATATATATATATTAGACTGATTCAAAAAAATCGACTTTTTTTGTTTTCACGAAATCCCCCCCTAATTATCTTCAGGGTATCGAAAAAAGACCTTTGCGAAAATATCAGCTCAAAATAATAACATTTAGAGGTCGCTCATCAATTATTTCTATTTTGCCTACTAATAGCAGGGGAAAAATTTCTTTTTTCAATAAAAAATTTCTAGAACACAAACTAATAGGCGGATTTATTTGTGTGATACATTTTCGTGTAGGCAATAAGATACTCTACAAATATGTCCCATACGATATTTCGATAAAACGGCCGCTTCAAAAGTTATTCGATTCGATGCTACCATTGAGGTGTTTTTGAAGAAAAAAATCATTCAAAAAAATCGACTTTACTTGTTTTCACGCAACCCGCCTTCTCATCATCTTCAGGGCATAGGCAGAAGCCATCTGTGAAAATATTAGCTTTGAATATTAATATTTAGAGGTCGCTCATCGATAGCTTCTATTTTCGCTACTGATGGCAGGAAAAAAATTCTTTTTTCAATAAAAAATTTTTTGTTCACGGACCAATAGACGGATTCCGCTGTATGATACATTTTGGTGTAGGGAACTAGATACTCTACGAAAATGTTCAATACGATATCTCGATAAAACCACTTATTTGATTTTTTTTTTCAAAATACCTCAATATAAAGTATTAATATAGAGGTATTTTTGAAGAAAAAGTTCGAATAACCTTTGAACGAGCGGTTTTATCGAAATATCGTATGAGACATTTTCGTAGAGCATCTAGTTCCCTACACGAAAATGTATCACACAATGGAATCCGTCAATTGGTTCGTGAAGAAAAATTTTTTTTTTTGAACAAAGCAAATTTTTTCCTGCTATCAACAGCGGAAATAGAAGTCATCGCTGAGCGACCTCTAAATATTAATATTCAAAGCTAATATCTTCACAGTCGCCTTTTTTCGATACCCTGAAGATGATTAGAAATAAAGTTTCGTGAAAACAAACAGAATCGATTTTTTTGAATAATTTTTTTCTTCAAAAATACCTCAATATTAGCATCGAATCGAATAACTTTTGATGAGGCCGTTTTACTAAAATATCGTAAGAGTCATTGTTGTAGAGTATCTGATTGTCTACACGAAAATGTATTACACAATGAAATCCGTCTATTGGTTTCTGCTCTAAGAATTTTTTATTGAAAAAAGAAATTTTTTCCCTGCTATTAGTGGGGAAAATAGAAATAATTGATGAGCGACCTCTAAATATTATTATATGGAGCTGATATTTTCATAGAGGTCTCTTTTCGATACCCGGAAGATAATTAGGGGGGGGTTTCGTGAAAACAAAAAATGTCGATTTTTTTGAAACAGTCTAATATATATATATAAAAATAATTATCATTGAGAACACCTTCAGTTGTAGAATAATTTTGAGATCTCCATAATGTGCGTTAATTTTTTTTTGCGCAGTGTAGAATGAAACATTTAGAAAATGAGCCTTCGAGATAATTTTGGAAATATTCCGCCTGACGCCTCATAATTTTGATACAAATGTCACTCTCGAAATTGCATAGCAACAAACTTTCATATTACAACAGAGAAATTTTGCCGGCAAAATTTCATCTCTAGTGATATTATATATTATTATTCCTCGATGGTATGTCCGATTTTCGATTTTATTGAATCTAAACCATCCATTCTGTTTGAATGAAAAATTTCTTGGTGATTGGTCGAGTAGTCTAGGAGGAGATAGGTCACAAACGAAATACATTCTGTCGATGTTCAATTCACATTAAACATATCAGAAGTCTCGACCTAGTTAAACGGAATTTCCATATAACTAGGGCGATGCACGGCCTAGTTACCTCATCGTGGCGTAATTACCTCGTAGTAGCGAATTGCAGCAATACCCAACTATCATACGAGTATGATAGAACCCTCAATCTGCAAATGTTTTTCATATATAAAATAACAATTGTAATCTCAACATTAAGTTCAACTTCACTTTGTACTTCGAAATAAATACCTGAAAATACCACCGTGTGTTTAACTCCCATTGTAGAGGATTTACGACCCTGTACAATTAAAAAACCAACCCTGAATTACGTAGCCTTACAACCTATTGAATTCTGCACTGCTACTTCATTGGATTTACGACCCAGTGAAGAAAACAGAAACGTCTCTTGAAATAATCTAATCTCAAAAGATACAGTCGGCTTAAGAAAAGCTTCGCTCACTCCACCAATTAGGTTTGAATGAAAGCGGTTGATTTTGAGAACGAATCTATTACTTGCGGTGTATCACAAAGTTCGTTCCTAGGTCCAACTGTTTTTATCAAAGAATAGTCTTTCATATTTTTTCAACTATCTATGGTGCACCACAAAACGATCTGGATGGTCTTTATTGATATTCAAATGCCAAATTTCCGATAAAAGTCCATCTTTAACCCTCTGCTTCTAGAAAACGCATCGTTTATTGTTATCACCCCTTTATTTGTACCTCAAATTCCGGGACACTCCGTAGATCGCTCCGGAATTGCATCAGGAAATCAAGTTTCGTTTTATTCTTGCTCGAAAACGTTCCCGCCGCTTGCAGAAGAGAATTCTCCGGCAGTTTCTGTCTCCATTAGACTCGGGGAAACTGCATTGTTAGCGTTGGAATTGCCGATTTCCCGAAATATTTCTTCCCGAGAATTCATAACGTCGAGCGGAAGGGAATTGTGAACCTCGCCCTTCCCATCCTAAGCCAGCTCGAGATTGCTTTTCCGAAGGAAAAACTCGATGCAGCTTTTGCGGTTTTCATGATTTGGTCTCAGCTATCGCAAGATGGGAAAAAGCTACGAGAATTCCTCAACTACGCTTGTATATCCAACCCTGAAATTATACTGCTCCTCGAAATTCGGGGATATCGTATTCAATCGTTTTGAAAAGTATGTAATCTTCGATAAAATCGCTATGAAATCATTAAAAACTCAATAACAACTTGAATTCATCAATAGAAATCAGTATGAGATATTTCGTCAATCTGGTCGCCTTTTTTCTGAAGACCACTTTAGAGCGAGACTTGTGGCAGAAAATCGTAACATGCTACAGCTTGTACGAAATAATTTTGAGGAACGATTGTATCGCTTCATGCAATCTGATGACGATTACTTTGAAAATTTGTAGTAAATTTTTACTTCCAATAGAAATTATATTGGAACATCTCTGTTTCATGCATTTTCATCGGTGCTATAATTCCATAAAAAACAACCTGTAACTTTGTGAATTTCCACTTCGTAAGAACACAAACTGGAGGATCCTATAAATTTCAATCCATGCATACATTTGTGCTACAAAACTACCCATTTTCCCTATTCAAATTCCTGATATGGTTGAAACTCTCTCAAGGTGTAGAAAAAAGCTTTGTATCTCAGATCATGTTCCCCTTTCATCGAAAAACAACCTCTTTGTTTTCACAAATTCTAATTTAATGTTGAGTGGACACTTTTGAATGAGACTACCTGTTTAACTCAGCGCACCATGAAACTTGTTACGGTGCCGTCACACGAAAAAGGGATCAATTCCAATTTCTTTTTCAATGAAGGCTTTTATTATTATTATTTTGTGGGGTTTTCAGAATGATACAATGAAAATAAAGTAACTATTCTTTCCCCAGATCAAATTCCTCAAGTCCAAAGAGGGCACCGCCATGGTGCAGATGGGAGACAATGTAGCAGTCGAAAGGTGCGTCCAAAACTTGAACAACATCTCGGTGGGCTGTACAGGAGCTATTCCTCCTTCAGCCAACAACGCGAACAACGATAAAAACGCAGAAGAACACAAGATCCAACTCGCGTTCAGCAAACAGCCCTACCTCAGCGAGGTCACGAACCCCTATCCGCTACCCGACAAATCGCCATCTTACAAGGAATATGCCACCAACAAAAACAACAGGTTCATGAACGCTACAATGGCCAGCAAAAACAGAATTCAACCCCCCAGTAAGGTAAGCCTGAAAAAATAAAAAATGTGTGATGATAATCTTGTAAAAAACTCTCTATCTGCCTCCGTACAAATTATGGTAGAGAATAGAGCTTTAAGAGTTCGATATCGGCAGAGTTGAAAGTTAATAGTTCAAAAGGGGTTAGACACTGCGACCTGATGGTCTATTGTGCCCCCTGACAAAGCTTTACAGCTCGCCTTCCAGTCCCAGAGATCTCATGAAATCCAATATCTCGGAAGGCTTCAGAGAGGCTGCTTCCTCACTCCTACAGGTCTCTTGACCAAAGCATTGTTTCCTTTGGTCTACAATGCCAAAGCATTCTGTGACTAGGTGAATACGAGTTTCTTCCTCCTCCCCACAGAATCTACACTCGTCAGTGTCCGATACGTCCATTTTCAGCAAATGCTTTCTTAGGCGACAATGCCATGTAAGAAATCCAGTGGGGAGGAGTAGTTGGTTCTTACTGAGATCCAAATATCTTTTGGATCTTGCAGTTTCAAAATTCCGAAGGAACTTTTTGGAGTGATCCAACCCTGGGAGATTCTGCCAGAGTGTTCAGTTTTCCCTTCTCCAGAAACTCTTTCTTATAGGTACATTTTCCTATACCACAGAAAGATTCTGGGCCAGTGAATGGTTTCCGAGCACCCTCTCTGGCAAGTTTGTTGGCCCCTTCGTTACCTGTGATTCCCGAATGACCAGGAACCCAGATCAAAGAGACCTTATTTTTCTTGCCTACCTCATTGAGTTTGCTTCGGCATTCCCATGTCGACTTTGAGTCGATGACATAGGAGTTTAGTGCTTCAATAACAGCTTGACTATCTGAGTGAATCTGATAGTTTTTCTCTAGATTTATATCTAGACATTTTTCGATTGCTAATATTTCTGCTTGGAGAACACTCACACAGGAGCCTAACGATAGTGCACGCCACCTCCCGTGTTGGTTTTAGAACCATCTGTATGCCATTTAACAGTATTTTCTTTGAAATTTTGGTCGATGTATTCGCGCTCCCATTCCTCTTTTTTGCATAGCATCGTACTGAAGTTATTCTCAGTACTTACTTTCTGGACCATCACATCGGCAGAGTACAAAGTCATCCCATCCGAAGATTCAAGGTTTCTAATTATTGACCAATCGTACGAGTGATTCCTGCTATTGTGCCAAGCAAACTATAGTCTATCCAACTGAATGTACGCCTATAATGTTATGAATATTTTCCTTGGCTGCCGTTAAGTGCTTTCTCATCTTTTCCAGATCTGTATTACGACAATCATCTGAAATTCTCAGTTGCCTGGCTTCTCATTAGATAGACTGTAGGTTTCAAGAGAAATCATTGACTTTCGGCGATTTGCAAGATCAATATCGACCATTCTTTCTGCCGTCAACATATAACTATAGTTCCAAAAAAATCAACCATTTTTAATGAAGAATGAAATTGAGAATTCTTAATGGATCTTTTCTTGCTCTTCTCAGACTCCCGACCAAACATGTAATGCAGTCTAGTTTGTCTGCATTAGAACGTCTAGATGACAGATCAGTTTTGTTTTCGAGAAGAAAGTTTTATCGCAAAGCTGTTTCAGTTAATGTTTTAAAGATGGATAGATTCCTGACTTTCATTCTCGATTTTTGTTACAGGTTCGTTAAATTTCATCATCTAGTTCTAGTCATTGTATTTCATCAATAAAATTTCGTTACAGAAACATAAATCGAGAGTTGTCATTGGCAGAATAGAAAATCTAGAATTATGAATCGAGAATATTGTCCAGTTATGTTGGAAGAAAATGTATTGGTTCTTCTTAGATCACAAATAAAATGACGATTTCTTCCAGATCTTACATTTCTTCAACACGCCGCCCCAGGTGACGGAGGCTGAATTGGTCCAGGTGTTCCAGGACTATGACGTAGTCGCGCCAAAGGCCGTGAAACTGTTCCCCATGAAGTCTGAGAGGTCGAGTTCCGGCCTCCTGGAGTTCGGGACAACGACGGAGGCCGTGGCCGCCGTCATGGCATGCAACCACGCCGCCATCGACAGTCCTGGTAAGTGTTGGTCAAGAAGAATATCCTCCGTCGATCAGAGCAGAGCCATCAAAATTGAAATGTCTATTAAAATTTAAATTATCCCATGAACAGAGTATTCAAGTTTTAATGGGCTATTTAATTTTGAGGGACTATTAAATTTTGACGGGCCATTAATTATTGGGAGGCCATTAAATTTTGAGGGGCTATTAAATTTTGAGGGGCCATTAAATTTTAAGGGGGCCATTAAATTTTTGAGGGACCATTAAATTTTGAGGGACATTACATTCTGAGGTACCATTAAACTTTTGGGGAGATATTGAATTTTGAAGGGCCACTAAATTTCAAGAGCCATTAAATTTTGAGGGGCCATTAAATTTGATTCTAGGAGGTTGTTAAATTCAAATGGACTATTATGTCTGAGAGGCCATTAAATTTCAATTGGCCAACTGTCAGGATTTCCATCTTAGGAGCAGTCTGTTCGTATTTCAATTGAGTGTGATTCAATGTATATTTTGTCCATCAGATATTGATGTAAGATGGGGTGAATATTATTCTGCTAATTTGAATTTCTTTGAGTAATTTCGAATTGAACAATTTTTCTTCAGTTATCCTCAGGAATCTGGGAAACTTCAAGCTTTTTGTTGCTTCAAAATGAACAACAACTGTGATGAAGATATCTCCTTGAAAAATTCTTTGACGAAACATTCTGTCCAATCTCAACTTCGCTCAGTAGTAGGGCGAATTTTCAATATCAAGCTTAAATTTTTGTTTCAAGTTGTGGTTAGTGAGTTTAAAATGGGGTACAGTCCACTAAGACCTTATGGTTTATGGTATCACGGACATCAATAACAGCTTGACATCTTCTTTGCATTCTACACACGCGGTTGTTGAACAATTCTTGAGGAATTTGGTTCCATAAACGGGGCTGAAGCTCTCTCAGATCATTTAAGGATTCTGGGGTAGGTTGATGATTATCTTATCTTCTTTGGAGCATATCCCATGCATTTTCAATGCAATTCTAATCTGGTGAGTGCGGAGGTATTGGTAAATGTTGAATACCAAGCTCCCCACGCGCATTCTCAAGTATGGCTGCACGATGCGGTCTAGCGTTATCGTCTAGAAATTGAAAAGTTTCACCAATGACATGCTCCCTTTATTGTAAGGCCGTCATATTCCCTGGGCAAATATCATACGCCATTGATCGTTCCAATTGATATGTTGCCCTGCCCATTCCAGTCTTTGACGCTTATGGTCACGTGTTAATGGAACTCCTCTTAATGGACATCTAGAACCTATATTCTCCTCTCTCAAAGTCGTCGGATGGTTTCGATGGAAACTTGAACCTCTTCTGCATTTTGAAGTATATTCCGTAGCATTCTACACGTAAATGTAGGCTTTCTTCTCGCCGAAACAGTGATGAAACGATCCTAAGCAGGTGTTGTTTTCGTCACCAACCAAACCCTTTTTTTCCAACATGGAACCTGTGTCCCTGAACCTACACCAAAGTCGAGATATCACACTTTGGCTGACTTGAAACCTTTCCGCTACAACAACCTGAGTTGGGCCACCCTGTAGCATTCCGACAGCCCTATTAGCCTCAGCGTTTGTTGATTTACTTCATGGCATTTTCAGAGAACTCGTTTCAAATCGAAGCCGTTGATAAACTGACTCCATTTCAAAATAAGAACATTCTCGAAGCATATGCAAAGAATCGAACTTCAGAAAAAAGGCGACCAGATTGACGAAATGTCTCATACTAATTTCTATGGGATCGATTCAAGTTGTTATTGAGTTTTAAATCATTTCACAGCGATTTTCTCAAAGATAATATACTTTTCAAAATGATTAAATACGACATCCCTAGCTCTTGTGGAGCAATATATTTTTGATAATAGCTCTTACGATGATCGGAATCTGCTGACAAAAAATGTCGGAAGAAAGATTGTAAATGGAAAATTTTTTTCCAGGCACCAAATTCCCCTTCATAATGAAACTGTGTTTCTCATCCTCGAGAAGTATGTCAATCAAAAACGGCAACGACAACGGTGATGGTACTGGAGACCTTCGCCTTAAGCAAGATTAAAGGCTACTGTTCCCAATCAACACCTACCAATACATATCCTTTCCATATTTAATATATCCGTTATAATATCAATGAGAAACCTTCGTTTCTTCGGGTTTCTTTCTTCTGTTCATGTTGAAGATTGAAAAAATGCCATTTTATTGATAGCGTACGATTTGATTTCGTCAAAATGAAACGAACATATTTTGTAGACATATCTGAATTTATCGATGTAAATTCATTATAATTGTTAATGTTATAAGATAACTTAAATTTCTATCTCAGCAACGATATAGATGTAATAATTTATTGTTCAAGACATGATTTTGTGATGTGATTGTGTGCATGTCGGTAATCAGAGGTGAAAAGAGGTATTTTATGGTTGGACTTTATTATATTGTTTCGAAACTGTTATTTATATTTATTTTATTGTATTTTTATATTTTGTTTATTGCATGGGCTGGGATGTTCCGTGCAAGCCATCAAGGTATGTAATTAAGTGCTGTGTTTGGGTATTGTTTTTCATTGTGAAATCCCTGTTTTTATTATATCTAATTGTACTTAAATCTCAATATCCACAATGTCGATATTCTGATGGATACTTCACTGTAACTCCACATATCTCGAGTGATTTCTCCGTCTTCATGTTTGTGATGCGAGAAATTGATATCTAACAAAATATCAGAGCCGGATCCTCAAGATTTTGAGGGTCGAAATGGTGAAACATGTAAATTTTAAAAATTGTAAATTGTTGAATTGGAAAAAAATTGGGAGAAACTTTCGTCCTTGTAAAATAATGGAAATATCAGAGTGGATTCGTCTTCCTGAGCTGAAATTCAGATCGATGTCGACTTGGAACTTCGCCGTTCCCGCTTTTTAGCATTTTCAAATGGGTGTGTTCATTGCGAAATTGCAGGACTCATATTTCGCGAGAAAATTGATTATCTCTCGGGATGAAAAATTCATTACCTAATATTTTTTATAGTTTTATCTTCCAATTTCGAAGAACTTTAATTTGAACATGGCAGCTTGCAGCAAACACATACAGGGTTTTGATTATTCTGAATTTCTAGATTTTGCTGTTAAAAAGACATTTACTTGAAGTTTATTATTATAGGGTCTTCGTTTTTATTGTTCAGATGTTTAATATTGAGTTCCTTATTTATTAATTGTATTATTTATTTTTTTAGGTCGTTTCATTCTCATATTTTCGCAGAATTATAACAAGTTTCAGTTTCCTCGAAATTTTATTTTTATTGAGTGAACTAAATATATTCATTCCAATCAAATCAAAATAACTTGAAAATTATTTTTCTTATTACATGAAATAGGATGTGATATACTGTGAAAATTACTATTTTTGTGAAATTTCAATGGTTTATACCGGAAAAGGTTTTTTCGAGGAAATTTTCTAATCGCAACCCATGGAGTTTTGAGGAAACTGAAGAATTTATGTTTCTGTCTCGAAATTGTCCGAATATTGTGTAATATTTTCTCTTGTTTTGTTCTGTTGTTTGTTGTGTTTATCTTTTTCACTTCGGAGCCACATTTATCAGTGAGATATTTTTCTTCGCACCGGAAGGATGCGATAAAATTAATTTTAGTCGAGAGATTTAAAACACAAAGAAATAAGGTGTCCTCCAATTCTTATTTCGAGACGTAAAAAAGACATTATGATAGTCAAAATGAAATAGTATTATTCATTGTAATGTAGGAATGTAGCATTATTTTGTATATTCAAAAATATTTTCCTATGGGGCGATAATTTCAAGTCCTAGATTGGATTGCTAGAAAGATTTCGCGTTTAAAGCACCAACTGAATTCCACAAATGACCAAAGGCTTTTGACAATCGAAGATTTGAGGTTATTGCTCCTACTTTTTAGAGTTATAGCCCGTGTTGTAGAAGAAATCAGGATAAGTTTAGTCCATGGAAGATCTTAGAGTATAATTCTTTCTGTTCTGCCAGGCGCTGCAAGATACAAAACTTTCGGGAGCCCAACAAGATGAAACAGGCATCTGAATTTGTCTTGTTCTTGATTCAAAGAGTCTGCAAGAATGCCTCTCTTACTAAGATTCATTTTTAGTCGATTTGATGCAACTGCACTCTCAATAGAATTCACCTAGGCGGCACCATTTACACAATTTACATCAGACATGACATTCACCATCTGTCACTTGTCAAATCGACTTTTAACCTGTCAAATAGACCTGTCAGTTGTCAAATGAACTTGTCGAAGTGGCAGTTTTTCCATGAATTCTACCATTATTTCACATTCTGATGCCTGTTTCAAGACGACAAAAGCTCCAAGTTCGAGATTCGAGTTTTTCGATTTCGAATTTCGTCTGGCTCGAGACTTACGTGTTTGTTTTAATTTGCAGTGTATAACAAATACCTATTGAATGTATATGTCGTAACAAAATATATTAGTTGAGTCAATTATCTGTGCCTATAGCAGTGGTAGCCTATTCCATCACACATTTTCCATTCTCTAAGCAAACTCTTCCTCTTGTCTCTCTTGCGCTGTGATAGTTTTAGCGAAGGAAGTAGTCGATACTTCAAAGCTTCGGTGTTAACTGTGCTACAACTCCTTTTCGAATTGAATGGATGAGATATGCAGAGTGATACAAAATTTCAATTCGTGATTATAAAGCTTTTTTCATGTGATTGTTAAATTTCGTATTTGATAGCAAATTATTTCTTTGATTTTCCTGATGAGCATTTTCAGAAATTTCCAGTTGAAAATGGTACCATTATTAGAAATTATCCATTGATTCTTACTCTTGAGAATAGAGGTTCTCTCTATCACAAATTTTTTTAAATTGAAAAATTTATTGACTGACAATATGTCAGCACAGCCTCAAGAACGTAAAAGTATCATCCAGTAGAACATAAGAAATGAGAAGATTCATATGAACTTTTCCACATGAAAAAGTTTTTCATCATCTATTGAAATGTCCCTCAATTTTTATTGACACCCTGTATTTGGTTGGAGAGAATTAATTATCACGGAAACGTTGATTCTAGAATTTAACAGCACCATTACTTATTCGAAGATTCTTCAAAAATTTTCATTTCGTAATAATTAATATTCTCTCCTCTCATCAACTTTTTAATGAATTTCAATTTAATCCAAAGAAAATACTAGTCATCTTCGAAAAAAAATCCCTCGAGCACAGGAACTGTGGATTCTCACAAGGGTTCGTTTGAATATCAAGAGATTCCCAGTTATTTATTACCATATTTTTTTTGTAATTTTATTTTTTTCAAGTGGGACCAATATTTTTCGAAACACATCCACAGTTTCTTCAGGGGGTTTTCTCAAATTTACGTTGTTTTCGATATTATCTAGTCATGTGTTAAGACGAAGGTAACGGTTGTATGTTGAAGAAAAATTCAAGATATTCTTGGTCACTGGAAGAGAGACAAATCACAACATTTCACAAAGCTTACACGTTCAAAAATACATAAACATGCATCCATTAACAAGACCACCCAAAACAAAAAAACACTTCGGAAACAAGTAATATAGATGTACTTATTTTTCTGATGGCATGTGTGTATATAAATATATATACCAACTGAAAAAAATTTATTCATATTATTATAAATTATGCGTAGGTGTATGCCAAAGTTTCTGGCCCTCCAATCTTGTGGACCTTACGTGCGATGCACCTATTTGTATCTGAAATTATTATTAAAGACGTATCGTCCACAAGAGTGGAGAGTCCGGAGTTCAGTATTACTGAGGTCAATTCATTTTTTCAATAATGTGTAAGAAGTTATATTTCGTCGCTAAAAAAGTAAATTGTAAATGAGGAATATGTGTTTTTGAACTGTAAGAATCCTTCCATCCTAAAAAAAAATTTCCCTCGTTCATCTATCTCGCATCTATTGAGCTAGAAGAAGACGTTTGTGGCAGGTTAAAATTAATAATTTTTTCAGTACCTGCTACTGGAATATGCAGTTCAATGAAGAAATAAAATTGACATGATCTACCATATTCCAATGGACCTTCAGAAAAAATTATTTCAGACTTGTTTCGAACCACAATGTGTATTTCAATTCATTCATATTCTAAAAAATTAAATAGGTGAAAAATTAACTAAAAGTGTATTCAGACAATAAAAAGTTTCAAATATGTTCGAATGTAGACCTTTGAAAATCAAAAGATTTGTGAAAAAAATGCAGTGAGTTCCAGAGTTCTAAATTCAAAAAATTCAGAAAAAACAAAGTGTCGTACATTTCAGGTAAAGTCTTTTTTTCGGATTCATAAAATGATAAGAAAAATAAGTGAAAAACAAAAAAAATTATTACCCATAAAAAAAGGCTTAACCGAAAGCAATTTTTAAATATGTTTTCTTATTTCTTCACTTAATTTAATTGGCCGTTTTCATCACTCAGAGAAACTTACATGGGGGCCCTGATTTAAGGCCACTGCAGAAATACAAAAAATGAAGAGGGATATAAGCATTCGAACTGTAGAGGTAGAATTTCTCTTTTAATGCTTCTAGATGTTGCCATTTATAGCAAATTACTCAAAGCGACAATACTGGTAAGTTTAAGGATAGAGGTTTTCTATGAAGATTATTTCTTTGGAAAATATAGGATACTGAAGAAGCCGAATAAGACCGAAACCGGTCTATCTTTTTTCCCAATGACAAAATCTGATTTAAGCAGTCTATTTGATGGAAGTTCTGTATGCCTATGAATTGAGAATTGTACAAGGTATTCCAAATTGCTTGATTTTGGCTGTTTCTGTTACTTCTAGACTAGATAGGTAAAAAAAGGGTCCTGTGCTCAATTTCCGTGAAAACACAAGTAGTGAAAACCGTTTCACGATATCTTCATTTGTTTTGAAGATATAACAAAAGTTTGAAATTTTTTCGATTTAGAAGATTTGCCATAACTTTTTCATTTTCGAAAATATCTGAAAAATATAAAAACTTTCAACTAGCACTTTTTCACAGGGAATAAGACGTTATTTTGAAATTTTTTCATCTTAAAATTTTTTTTTTCATAATAAGATGGAAATTGAATATATTTTTTTCTAGAAAGTTTAAATCGTTTTAAGATATTTTCGTGAATAAAAAAGTTATGGCACATTTTCGGAATCGATAATTTTTCAAAATTGAAAAAAAATAAAGATATCGTGAAATGGATTACACTAATGGTGTTTTCACGAAAATAGAGCCCAGGACACCTTTCGAAGTTTTTAACTATCTGGTCCAGAAGTACTTAAAACAGTCGAAATCAAGCAATTTGGGATACCCTGTACTCATTTCTATTTTCAATTAATTTATGCTCAATAAAATCTGATCTGGATTTGCAAGAAGTTGAATCTGCACCCAACATTTGCTGGGATCGAGAATAAAAGAAGTGTAGAATGAAGTAAACGTTCTCACAGTATTTTCACAAATTTCTATCCAGAAACTCATTCTGGAAATCAATGAAACCTAAAAATTTTTTTCGGATCCAGATGTTCGATATCAATGGAAGACTTATTCTACTTCGCCCTGTAGAAGGCTTCCTAGAATTCAGAAGATACCTATGTGAACAAGGCATTAGTTTGTTGAGAGTCAATATCCAGGTGCAGCTGGTTGCTATGCCAACTTCTGAATGATATGATTCAAGATGTCGAAGTGAATTGGAAATACATCACTTTCTTGACTCACTAAAAAAAAACAGCGAAATTCGAAACATAACAATTTCGTGATTTCAGTTGAATTTCCTTGTGTTGTTTCTATATAAGATGGGCATGGTGAGTATTGAAATTAATTTTTATTGTTTCTCCATTTATTTGAAGTATTCTATCAAAGTATTTCAACTTCACGAATCAAATTTCCTAATGTCCCTATTGCTTATATAAAAAATATCGAAACCATTTCGCTCAAATTTTGGACAATACTGAAAAACCGTTTAAATACTTTGATATGGTCAACTTTACAATTTTTTTTTGCATCAAAAATTACAAACTAATCAACGTCTTCTTCCTTTTTCACCTAATATATATACACTATAAAATTATGAAGGAGAAGTTGTTTTTCCTTATATTCATCTTCATTAGAAAAACTGAGATTTCGATAAAAAATATACTAGAGATACATGAAGTTTTATAAATTTCTTCGCAGTAGATATCGAACAAATCTTTCCATATTTTTTTGAAATGATATAATCACAAATTTTTCATGAGAGATACATTTAAGGCTTTTTCAAATAGAATTGAATAATACCAATTCTTTTTTTTTTGGAATCTACTGCTTATGATATGTACTCGTTTGCCTGAATATCTGTTAAATGAGATAAAACATCTAATTTATAATAAAAGAGAATGTCTGTATAGAATATAATATAAATCTAAACTAAATACTCAACTCAGGTAAATATATTTTCTTAAATCAGTCTCTATGCTTATATCTAAGTATACATATTAATAAAAAGAACTTGAAACATAACAACCATATTCGTTAAATGATTCATTCAACTTGAATTTGATATAAAAGTGGTCTGATATCTGTGATATTCATGTATAAATGAAAGTTTTGGAACTTGATACCGTCTGAAATGAAGCAAAAATATTGTTGGAAATTATTTGACTACTTCAATGAAATTTAATCTTTTTTTGTGAATATGACCATTTCGAAACACGAATAAGGATTATTTTGCTGAAGAATTCAAGAAGTTTGGAAATTTCTGAATCAATAGTTGGCATACAAGGTGTTTCCATAAGTTCATCGTCATTTTCAACAATTTATAAGTTGTCAGAACAAGCCATTTCGAGAAATCGCCGATATGAAATATTCAAAATATCAAAACTAAGTCATTGAAGAATATTCTTGTGAGATTTCAAAGGCGAAATTTTCATTCTCATGAATTCCTTTCAGAATAGAACCTCACCTTCAAATGCACCCAGTATATAATCTTTGAAAACATAAGAAGAGTCTTTTTCATCGACGCCATAAAAAAAATTGAAAGCAACAATTAAAGCTACTGATTCATTTAAAATATCGGAAATAATTTCTTCATACGAAATTCTTGTTGAATGAACTAAAATAGATCCTTTCCAGAATTCTTCAACGTTCAGTTATACTACTAATTATTGATACGTGATTCTTATTTCTCTTGATAAAAAAGTTATTCAAATTTTTTTAACATTTATATACAAAAACTGAGCTTCAGCTCTTCCAAGATCTCCTCTGAAGAGGAACCAAAATATTTACATGTTTTCCAAATTTCATAACACTAGTTACCATCAATCAAACAGCAGCAGAATTTGAGAAGAGAACAATTCAATGAGCACCAATATTATAAGGTTGGCAATGAGGTAATTTCGCATTGCAAATACATTGTTTCTTTATTCTCTTATATTGGATCTTTTTGGATTTGCTATTTCAAATTGGAATTACTTTCTTGCCAAATCTTTTGGTATCAATTTTTAATAAAGCGAAGTTTCAGATTTTGAGAAACCTTTTTTTGAGACAATTTTCTAATTCATCAAATTTGTTATTCATGAAAAAGCTATTCATCTATTTGAACTTAGAATTTTCGCAAATTTTCAAATTTCAGATTCACCTAAATTTTTACGATGAAAAATCACCTTTTTTTCCTCTGCTGTTCGTCATTTTCTCTCTTTCTCTATTGACCATCCATGTGTTACATCCGAAGGAATATCATCAACAATAACAAATTCATTAGTATTACATCCTAAGTTAAAATCTATCTTTGTGTTCAGTATAAAAATATGTAATAGTTGAAAAATTGGAAAAAATTTAAGAGCCCCTTTCTGGGTCCTTGAACTGAGAGCGACGGCTCTTGATCGACGACCTTTTGGTGTCTTCTTCTTCTGCAGCAGCCAACAGCTTCCGTTTTTTGTACTTTCCTAAAAAAACACACCTCTGAATACAAATACTGATATATGAAAAAATTATTGGTGATCAAAAAAAAAAAATTACTCACTTGCCAATTTGACCATGATGACCCCCCACCATATGGACCATCCCCACCCAACAAGGCAGAAGAGGATGGTAAAACACTGGCTGAAGCCGACAATGCAATCTATAATGAAGGCACCAATGCGGGATCTTATACTATCTTTTTGAGAGAATCTGGGTATCCCAAAACACAAACAAAACATTCCGCTGAAAACGGTTCCTGAAAATTTCATAATTTGAATTTCGAAAATTCCTCCAATGGATGAAAAAGTTTTCTCACCAGTTCCTGGCAGGATACAATTCATGATTAAGCAGAACCAGGCCAATGAAATGGGCAGGACAGGAATGGCAGCTTTCATGTGCGAAGTGTGCTCGACAAGAGAAAGATCAAGCTTTGGTGATTGGTCCTGAAATATGAAAGAGATCTCATCAGGTAAGGTATTGAATTTATCGAAATTGTTTACTATGGATGATGCTCTCTTTCTTAGAAAAGTCTTCCGTTTTTAAGGAGCACTAAGATTGTAGAAACAGACGTGGACATACTCAGTATTTTCACAAAAAACCAGGAATTTCGAAAGAAATATTTTTTTTTACCATCTGCCTACTGAAACAATTGAAACATATCTGCATAACGTTCAAATAACTTAAATTTGAATAACATGAATTTAGGACATCAAAACATACCGTGAATGTTATTTCTAATCCATTCAATATGGATGAATTAATTTCAGCGATCGAATATACAAAATCTAGAAAAGCAGTTGATCGAATTTATCCAGAATTCATCAAACATTTCGGAAACAAAGCTCTATCTTGGTTATTATCTTCTCATATCTTGATTTATTGAATTCCGGCAATCTTCTGACCGAATTTCGCAAAGCTAAAGTAGAAGAGATTGATTCTATTCAGAATAGAATCAATACAGAATTATCAGAGGGGTTTCAGGAAAAATTAGCTCACCACATTTATTGAATCAGGGTTCAATGAAAACTTATAAACAGGGACAGCATTCGTGGATTTATCAGCTGCATATGATACATTATGGAAAGATGGATTAATTTATGAACTCTATAATCATTTAAAATGTGGAAAAATGGTTAGACTATTAGATAATATGCTATCCGACAGAAGGTTCCGTGTTTTTGTCGATAATAATAGTAGTAGTTTCGAAACTTTTGAATAATGGTCTTTTTATATCTATTTATGCTGATGAAATTGCTCTGGCTTTCCATCAATCTAATTTTCAAACAATAAAAAGTACAGATATCTATTGAAATATTTTCTGGGAGGATTCTACATTTTCCTGAAAACTTAATATGGATTTTCTCTCCCAGTCTCTGAAACAAGAAAGAATTAGAAAAAAAAATATCAATAAAAAACCAAAAAAATTGTCACGATTCTACAAAGTTGCATAAAATCAGTTATTTTCTGACGAAGGAGTCAGATTTAGACTCCGAAACGTTACGCTTAAGATTTCAAAGTGTTTTCATTTTCTTTCTGTTCATTGTTAGGCACCAATTTTTTCTCTTATATTATTAAAAAAAAATTGTCTAATTCTTTCTTGTTTCAGAGACTGGGAGAGAAAACCCATATGAAGTTTTCAGAAAAAAAAATACCTTTCTGCAGATTTGGATATCATAAAAAATTATTTCAGGAACTTGCTAATGCAACAAAACTTCGTACGGCAGAGCTAGCTCTGGGTTATTCTGCTGCTGAATATTGTTGCCCTGTTTGGTTGAATAGTGTTCAGGTTGCAAAAATGATGCCTAAATTCTCTATGAGGATTATTACTGGTAATTTCATATCTACACCTACTACATTTCCCATACTCAGCTATATTCCAGATAAAAAGGTCCCAAGATTGAAGTCGCGTAAACCTTTTTGGTCAAATTTTTTAATTGATATGAATAGAAGCGACAAAGAAATTTGGCAATCTGAATGGAATATATTCAATTTTTTCAATAAAGATCTTATTTCTGATCCTTCCATCAAACTTCCTGGTTTTGACCTTCCCAGGAGAATATGGTCTGTTCTAAATCGTATCAGAATAGACCATGGACGATGCAACAGCATGCTCTTCCGATGGAATTCGGTTGAGAGCCCTAGTTGTGAGTGTGGGTAAAATGAGGAGGCTATAGAACATCTTATAAATAGTTGTCCCATTTATAAATTTCAAGATGGTTAGGAAGCTATACATAAAGTAATAAATGCATTTTTGAAATCGGTGGTTAATTACAAAATAATTTAATTTATTCTGAATAATTGGTTTCTTTTCTTCTTTTGTCTCTTTTCATTTTGGATTAAGAATTGCGAGTCGTTTTGTGAAGAATCTGTTCATCTGAGTTCATAGACGAATAACATGAAGATGTCTTTCAAGATTTCTCTGATATTTAATATTTTCAGTGATTTTTTCCACGGGCTAGGTAAGGGTTTTTTTTTCTTTTGAGGTTTTTTCCTTTTCTCATTCGATCATACCGCAGACCTGTATGGTTTTCCTGTGTTGCACCAACCTCAGCTAGGTACCTTTTTGTTTCAATATGTATTGTATTATTTTAACTTTCTGAATCGAAAGAATATATGTATATACCTTAACATAAACTTTTTTTTTTAGAAGAGAACTTTTCAAAATCTCGATATCTACGGAACTGAGATATTTGGAAAGCTGAAAATGAAAGAAGTTGAAATTATGTACTCACCTCGATAGGCTGTTGTGTTGTGGTAAGAGTCAAACTTTTTTTCTTACTCAACATGGACTGCCTCCTGCTGCTCGAAAGGTCCGCCAGTTTTCTCTTCTTCTTGCAGAGATGCAAACAGAACAGCCTCCTCATGAAGCTCTTCAATCTTTCGGTGCAACCACGCCTGAAACAGAAATTTTTTAAGTATCATTTCTCAACATTTTTCAAACATTAACGACTCTTATAACTCTGACAAAACGATGTTCAATTGAAATACATATCAGTTTTACCTTGGTGGTATATCGCTGAGAATACTGTCTCTTCTCTCCTCCCAAGCTTGCTTGTGTTGTCCAAAAGGAAGACATCCTTGTTGTCCCACAGTATCCTTCTTTCCACAGCACTTCAGCCTTTCCCAGCAAGATCTTTTCACTTCTTCTGCATCATCTTGAACGTTGATTCTGATAGATTGCCCTGGGGTCTTCTCTTTCTTCTTCAAGCAAGCGAAGCAACCATTCTTCTGGTCCTCTTCTTGATTTCTTGCCGACGGTGCGTTTGCAGAATTTTCGTCATCCTTCTTGCACAACAGTTTGTTCTTAGCAGATGCGAGAAATTTTGAGGCTCGACTGGTAGGTTTGCTTTCTTCGGCTGCAGCTTCTGGTTGTTTGAAACTGACATCGTTATGGTTTGGAGGGAGATCTGGTGGTAGGCTGCAAGAAAAAGAAGAGTTTTATTGATTGGAAGATTCCCCATTGATTCTAGTTAATGATCCCGAAACTCATTTCAAAAACAAAAATTCATGAATGTACGCGAACCGAAAAATCAAAAACTGATTGAGAAAAATCATACCCTCCATTTTCAATCACTCCATAACCATTTTCGTCCTCGTGTAAGGGCATTACATAAATGAAGGTCATATTGATCAATTGCTGACGTACGGTTTACTAGGGTGGTCTGAATTTTCAAAAAAAAATTACAATTTTATCGGGTGTATAAATCTAAGCAAGAGCAGAGTTATGCAGGGTGTCAGTTCTCAGACGAGCCTTTTCCCATAGAGATTGAAACAAGTCGAGGACATCTTTTGAGATTTATTTGAGTTGAATGAGCAACCCCCTAAAAGGGGGGCTCAACCCCTCAAAATTGAATAGGAAAGAGGACTTAAGTAATACTACCTTTCAAAGACCTTGGAAGCCTCTCGAAACATGAATAAAAAATTAAATTTAATGAACCGTTTTCGTAAAAGTTCAATATTTTGATTATGTTCACAATGTATGAGCACATATCTCGTCTGAGAACAAACACTCTGTATTAGAACTGAACGGAAATTATAAATATAACTAGAGTGATAATCAATGGTCCAAAACTCAATCTGTGCATGGTGCTGCCCTACAAAAAAGAAGTCATCTGAGAATACGAAAAAATATTTTATAATTTATTTCTTCAAAGATTGTATGAATTGCATTTCCCGAAATTTTTCATATCTGTTCAATTATTCTGTTTCGTAACTTTGAGATATCATCGAATTCATCAGGATGAGTGTTTCATCTAACCATTACTATACAAGTTGACCCATTTAAAAACTAAAAATGGAGGTAATACAACGAAAAATGCCCTTGACATCTCAAATATTCTAAATTTTGAAAATGTTGCTAGAGAAACAGACTGCATTATTTCACACTATACAGGGTGTACCAAGTTCGACGGCCTATTAGGCGTTTCTGGAGAACTGGACCTATTTGAAATCTGAATATTAGGATTATATTATTGTTTGACATTATCTACCGATTCAAAATATTCTTGGAGCCTGAGCACTTTCAGTTATACAGGGAGTGAAAAAAAATTTTTTTGGATGTCGAATTTGATAGAGTATGCAATTCTGAATACATTCGTACTCAAATCGTTGCATTCGTCGAAATACTTTCCAAAATATCGAGAAAAAACTGAAGAAAAAAGGGAGATAAGTGTATTCGGTATTATGTCTGTTTTTCCTAACCTAGATATCGTAAGCACAAACCGTTTTCACATTTCTGAAGGCGAAGAATATGGAAATATTGTACATTTTCAGAATTTTGAAAAACCCGTCACAGGGTGTTCCAAATGTTGGTTCAAAACTTGGGATCGAGATTGGCCCATAACTTTCGTTTTTCAAATTAGAACCCTATTATTTTATGATTGCGTTGGATTGTGCGAAGAAAAATGATGATAATGTTCCAACATGTTAATGCTCCTAAAATTAATAATTCTTGAGTTATTCAGAATTTCCTGATTTCATGTCGTGCGTACCGTCAAATTCATATTATCTGTTTCATATCAACAATGACTTTGGTCATAGAAGATAAATTACTCAAATAACTCACTAGTGACTTCCTCTTTTCTGAATTCATTTATCATTGTTGATGTAAAACAGATATCATGAATGGAAACAGAAAATCCTGAATAACTCAAGAATTAGTAATTTCAGGAGCATCAACATGTTGGAACATTATCATCATTTTTCTTCGCAGAATCCAACACAATCATAAAATAATAGGGTTCCAATTTGAAAAACGAAAGTTATGGGTCAATCTTGATCCCAATTTTTGAACCAACATTTGGAACACCCTGTGATGGGTTATTCAAAATTCTGAAATTGTACAATATTTCCACAGTCTTCGCCTTCAAAAATATGAAGACAGTTTGTGCTTACGATATCTAGGTTAGGAATAACAAACAAAATACCGAATACACTTATCTCCCTTTTTTCTTCAGTTCTTTCTCGATATTTTGGAAAGTATTTCGATGAATTGCATACTTTATCAAATTCGAAAACAAAAAAACAGAAAAAAAAATTTTGAAATTTTTTCTTCACTCCCTGTATAACTGAAAGTGGTCAGGCTCCAAGAATATTTTAGATCGGTAGATAATGTCAAACAATAATATAATCCCAATTTTCAGATTTCAAATAGGTCCAGTTCTCCAGAAACTCCTAATGGGCCGTCGAACTTGGTACACCCTGTATAGAAATTTCTACGAGAACGAAAGTTATAATCGGAAATATTCCAGTTGTGAAAAAACTTAGACTTAGACTTCTACTATCACATCAGTTTGTATGAATAGAAATATTTCATGTGATTTTTCTATCAAAGGTGAAAGAATACATGCTGTAAAAGTTGAATGAAATTGTTGATAAAAAGTTTTTCTTTAGGATATTCTTCAATATTATGTTGAGAGCCTCCGATTGAATTGGCAACCTTGACGTGTTTTGTTCTTCTTGGTAGAAGAAGAAATATCGATTTCATTTCAACACGCAATATTTCGAATGAACCAAAGATTTATTATCGTTAACAATTCGAATACATTATTGCGATATGGACATACATTGTTTGTATTGTACTATTCGAAAACAGGACGCCATATTCTTGCCAAAAACATATCACTCATTAAGGGAGAAAGAAGTACATATTGGAGTTTGCGCTCAACTATATCTTAACTTAATTTGAAAGAAATTCATTGATTTCAGGTGCTTCAACATCAAAGTGCATTCAAGTGAAAGCGAAATAAAAACATGCATATAAGTGTGGGTGCCACAAAAATAAATGAAAAAAATCACCACTCGACATAAAAACTTTCAAAAAGAATACCATATGTATTTGATATCTAAATCACTCAAAGTCAATATCTTCATGATTCGAAACCGCGTAGATTTTTATCCGGCGATTTCAATTATCCCTGAATTAATTAGAATTTTGCACGGGTTGAATTTGAATTTCAATGACCCGATGTCAGTTTGAGCAGTGGCCGAGGCACTGGTTCGCGATGTTGGTCTGGTGTCAACTACGTGCTTTATTCGCACTCACTGCCCCAATGCGGCTGCAAGAATTCTCCACGTCCGCTGGACACCGGCCAAGGGGGAAGCCAGAGGCGTCGGTTAAGGGGCACCGAGAAGTTGGGCATCTCTTGGAAATATTTTTGTTGTTTTTTTATTCCATACTATTCTCGAGATATTTCACAGAGAATGTTGAACCAACACTTTTTTAATTTTATTTGCAAATAAAACTACACATTTTGTTTTTTTTTTCAACCCTGAAGCATGCTCAGGATGAGTTGGAAAAGTCAACCCATGAAATATTTTTCTACAACAGTTAAACCCTTATCATCAATTGTTTCTCTTATTTCATTCTACATATAGGTCCTCCTCACTCTCTAACTTTGATTTGCATTTTATAACTCTTTAGTCTTTTTTATTAGGCTATTCAATACATTTTTATAGACATTATATTTCTCATAAATTTCAGGACAAAAATTCTTTCTCACCTCATCACACCGTTTGAAAGATATTATGAGACCAAGATTTTCACTGCGCATTCAACTGAAAAATATGAAAAATACTTTCATCATTCAAAATGGCTATAAACTGCTCCACAGGAGTTTGGGATATTGACTTAAATTGCAGAAAAATATAGTTTAAATGAGATTTTGTGATGAATTCATATTGATATGATTTGAAGTTGCAGGAAATGTAATTATTTCAGCCTGTAGCATTGCAGCTTATACAGGGTAGTTAGGAAAGATCGAGTTAAATAACGAAATTTTATTCCCAGACAATTCAAGCATTTTAAGACTATCAATACAATGTATGGCTTCCACGGGCATCAATAACAGCTTGACATCTTCTTTGCATACTACACACGACGTTGTTGAACATTTCTTCAGGAATTTGGTTACATAAACAGCGCAAAAGCTCTCTCAGGTCTTTTAAGGATTCTGGGGTAGGTTGATGACAATCTAATCTTCTTTGGAGCATATCCCATGAATGTTCTATGTCAGTGTTTTTCAACCATTTTTATGACACGACCCCCATAGTATCGAAAATAAATTTCGTGACTCCCCAACCCAGGTATTTTCCAAGTTTGTTAGAAATTTTGAAATGTTTATTGTATTGTAAATTCGATTAGGGAAAAAGCGTTGCAGACTAGAATGTTTCAAATCATTTCCATTTGTGAAGTTACAAGTATAGGGTCTCCATCGAAATTTGCTTTACCATACAGAGGTAAGGTAGTTTTCAATAGCAAAGTACTGACCGAAGTTATAGAACTTCACACTGAACTTTCAGTATAAACACAAAAAAACAAAAAACGTTTTTTCACAGCCCAGCAAAGTCAAGTCAGTTAACTTGGAATTCATTTCATTGGAATGGGTAAGGCAATAGCATTCCAGTCTTTGACGCCCATGGTCACGTGTTGATGGAACTCCTCTTAGTGGACGTCTAGAACCTAGATTCGTCTCTCTCAATTGTCGTCTGATGGTTTCGAATGGAACTTGGACTCCATCTGCATTTTGAAAAGTATTCCGCAGCATTCTACACGTAGATGTAGGCTTTCTTCTCGATTTAACGATCCTGAACAGGTGTGATTTTTCGTCGCCCACCAAGCCTTGGTCTTTCCAACACAGAACCTGTCTCCTTGAACCTATTCCAAAGTCGAAATATCACAGTTTGGTTGACTTGAAGCCTTTCCGCTATAACAACGTGAGTTAGGCCACCCTGTAGCATTTCGATAGCCCTATTAGCCTCAGCGTTTGTTAATTTACTTCTTGACATTTTCAGAAAACTCGTTCCAAATCGGAGCCGTTGATAAACTGACTCCATTTTAAAATAAGAACCTTCATGAAGCATATGCAAAGAACCAGACTTCAAAAAAAGACGATCAGATTGACGAAATGTCTCATTTTGATTTTTATTGGATCGATTCGAGTTGTTATTGAGTTTTAAATGATTTTACAGCAATTTTTCTCGAAGATTACTTTTTAAAACGATTGAATACGATATCCCTAACTCTTGTGGAGCAGTATATTTAGTCATTTTCATCAAGCTATTCAATACATTTTCATAGTCGGTATATTTCACATTACTTTCAGGACAAAAACTCTTTCTCATCTTATCACACCGTTTGGAAGATATTATGAGACCAAGATTTTTAAATTTCAAAGTTTTATTTTTTTGATAACAAAGTATTCGAAAACTCCGCATTCAACCAAAAAAATATGAACAAAACTTTCAATTTTCAAAATGGCTTATATTCATAAAAAAATATTCAACTTAGTCCCTTGAATTTCTGTTATCTTTATTGAATATTTCGTTCCGAATGTACAAACTGAAACAACAGTAAAATTCATATTCCAAAAATGAATTCATTCGATGAAAAGGTTTGCGAAATATGAAACAAAATAGCTCCTCTACGCCAATGACTAATCTGGACACGCCATATTCTAGTTCTTGACCGTTGAGAGACGATGAAAGCACGCGAACTAATATTAAGGAACCCCCACCTTGCAGAAAGAGTTCAATTTAACGACCTCTTTCTACAACCCTCCCATAGAACACCCCCTACTCGAATTATGTCAGGGTTTTTAATATACTCCCATCGGATTTGTTTGCTTATGAGAGGGCAGTGTGATTTTTAATGGGGGATTTCATTAGATGATGATGGCCTATCGAAAGAGGATGAACAATGTATAAAGGGAGACGTAAATTTAAAATATTGAAGTGAAATAAGGGCTGGAAAGTTTATAATTCTGGAGAATTTTTTTACCCCTTTCAAAAATTAATGTCATCGCAACAGCCCTTAGTGGTGGATTTATTTCTGAACAAAGTGTACCTGAAAATTTCTAATCTTCACAGAAACAAAATATAAATATCTGGTTCCTCATGGGGCGCTGATGCAACAATCTTTCGTGCTGCTGAATATTGTTGCCCTGTTTTGTTGAACGGTGTTCACGTAAAAAAAAATTGATGCCCAACTAAATTTTTCTATGAGGATTATTACTGGTACTATCAAATCTACACCTACTCCTTGGTTATCAGTCCTCTCAAATATTGTCCCTCCCCATATTCTCAGAAAGACAACAGATTTGAATTTTTGGAACAAATTTGATTCCTTTCCGAATTAATTTCCCATACTCACCTATATTCCAGATAATAAGATCCCCAGATTGAAGTCGCGTAAACCTTTTTGGTCAAATTTTTTGATTGATATGAATAGAAGCTACAAAGAAAATTGGCATTCTGAATAGAATGTCTGCAATTTTTTCAAAAAAGATCTTATTACTGATCCTTCTATCAGAGTTCCTGGTTTCGACCTTCTCAGGAGAATATGGTCTGTTCTAAATCGTATAAGAACAGGCCATGGACGATGCAACAGCATGCTCTTCCGATTGAATTCTTTTGAGAGCCCTAGTTGCGAGTGTGGGGAAAATGAGGAGACTATAGAAAATCCTATGAATACTTCTCCCATTAACAAGTTTCAAAATGGTTTCGAGGCTATACATAAAGTTACAAATGCACATCTGAAATGGGTGGTTAATTTTAAAATAATTTAATTTATTTCAAATAATTGGTTTCTTTCCTGCTTTTGTCTTTTTTCATTTCAGATTAAAAATTACGAGTTGTTTTGTGAAGAATCTGTTTATCTGAGCCCATCGACGGATAACATGAAGATGTTCTTGTAGATCACACTGATGTCTTTCTAAATTTTCTCTGATATTTAATATTTAAAGTAATTTTTTTTTCACGGGCGGGGTAACGGTTTTTTTTTTCTGAGGACTTTTTCCTTTCCTCATTCAATCATACTGCAGAACTGTATGGTTTTCCTGTGTTGCAACTACCTCAGCTAGGTAATAATTGATTTGCCTCAACAATCATACACTAAAATGAATACAGAATGTGGGTACACGTCAAAATGAAAGAAAAAAAAATCAATGTTGTCTACAATAATCTAGAAATTCCTCAACTGAATATGTATTGAATTATTTCAGCTCTCTGAATCGAAGGAATATACATATCAGATTTTTGAAGCAAAGATGAATTAAAAATAGTAATAATCGACATGAATTCCATTTTCAATTTCTCCGCTCACAGATCTTTTATCATGAGGTTGGAGAAATGATATCAGATTTTGTCACTGAGTTTAGCTTGATTTGGCATCACCAGTATCCCATATACCTCAGAGACGAAATCTTCATAAAAAACTTACTAAGGATCTCAGTATCAAAATATGAATTTTCTCATGCTGTTCTGAATGAACGCCTCGGATTTTTGAACAAAAAACGCTGCAAAGGACCTAAATACGGACGAAAAAATTTTTGGTTTTAACCGTTTCGGTTAAAAATTTCCCGCTCAAGCGGAATCTGCAACAAAAGATCTGGGTTTGTATTTGAAATCTCACAGCTAAGCCTCATATCTTGTAAAAAGGCTGTTTTAGGCCCAAAATCCTATGGACCCATTCGATTCCTCGGACGAAATAACTGAAGACCCTAGATAGTATCAGAATTCCAATTTTTCACCTGTTCGCGAAATGATTTCACCGTTTCCAGACTTTTGAACCGCCCGGTATATAAATATGAACTAGAGAAGTATCACTAAAATCAGTTCGAAAGTTTTCAGCTTGACCATAACTTTATTTTTTAAACAAATGAATGCTCAATGAAGGCAACCTGAAAATGTGAGAGGTTATGACTAGTATTTTTCTACAGCAAATTTTCCTAAGTTCAAATTATGTTACATTCCCATTCATGTGAAAATTGAATGGACGTATTAATTGTTTGTAAAATCGTTGCAAATTGGCGAATGAGCTGGTCCCCCAAACTGATTTTTTTTCTTGTTCTGGTGATCTCGAATGGTCTATTGAAGCAAACTTCTAAATAAATTGTATTGTCTTGAAATGTGTGTCAATTTTGAAGTTATTCAGCATCTCCGAAGTTGGTGAAAATTATTCTGAATTCTTGAATTTTGAGCTTTGGAATGGAATTCATGTTTTGACCCATCCGAGCTTTTTTACATCTCAAAGATCCAAATTCCTCTTGTGAAAGTTATTGATGGAATACTGAGTCACTATGTATAATAATAAAGCGATGAAAAAAATACACCCATGCAGTAAATTGAATTGTCTTTCCAACAAGGTGCTGCTTGATCCCTTTTTTTTTATTCAAAAATGTCAGATCATTTTTTCGTTATCCCATCCCAAAGTTCAAAATTCGGGATGGAAAGTTGTACACCTAATACAAACAGATTAAATTAATGAACGCGTGTTAATGAAAAAGCTCCGTTACCATTCATTAACTGAAAACTAATCAAAGGTTTTCAATCAAACTCGAACATTCTCCATAATAACATAAAACCTCGTAATTCAATTAATATTCGCATATTCATCGCCATTCACAAAATAACGCAATATTCCGAATGCCTACGCATGAATTTTCATGCGTTCATTTTTCATCATTACCAATTTGCCTTTCGGAAAATGGCCTAAACGGAATGGTATCTCCACAAAGAACCTTCATCAACAATCGAACGATGGAAAGTGTGATAAATGGGTTCGATATAAATTAGTTTCGTGATGCGGCGTTTTTCACCAATGAAAATTGGCATGTGTTTATTGTCATGTTTCGATTTTTCCACGACTTATCGGTGATACGATGCTGTCGTTTCTGAGTTTTTGAACAGTTTTCTCCAAATTTGCTTAAGTTTGCCTTCATTCTATTCATTTCAAATCAAATGTTCCACATTCCGAACAATACACTGAATTCCTTATCGAAAAGTTCAACATCGATTTTTTAAAATTCACGTCTGCTCCACACTCGAAAATTTGCATAATGGCTGGCTCTGTTATACACACGGGTCATTTTCTCCATGTGGTTCACAGGAATGCATAAATATGAATAATATGCAGTCGGTACGGTTCGGGAAATAGTGGAGAGAATGTGTGCCCAAAAAGGATTTCGAAGGAATATCTCAATATCTGAATTCTGTGTTAGGATGAACCAAATAGGCAATTCTGTCAAAAACTGACTTCTAGTATTTTTCTAGTACACTATAAGTTTGACGAACAATAGTATATAACATTACTAGCAAGGTACGAGGGTTTTTACTGGCGAATGGAGGATACCTCCTTGAGTCGGTCAAACCCGTTACCTTGCGTGTATTCTTTTATATTTTATTTGTTTCTCATTTGTAAATAGGTTAGATAAATTCCAAAAAAATCTCAATAATTTGTCGCAAATGTCGTAAGCTATGGAAGCGTTGCCATGAACATGTCTGTTTATTTTTCTTTACATTTGTTTCGCTGAAAGCGGAAATGAATGTATCAAAAGAAATTATTGAGGCAGCCAGCAGTGTAGCATCAAGTTTATTACCTGCAAAATCAGCTTCAAGGTACAAGCGAGAATAGGACGACTTCAAAAAGTGGCAAAACAAAAATAGTGTGATTGGGGTAACTGAAGATGTTTTGTTGGTCTACTTGAATCAACTATCAGCTAGATTCAGCCCTAATACTTTATGGGCAAATTAGTCTATGCTGAAAAGCTGCTTGAAAATGATAGAAAATGCCCCTGTTCGCAGGTTTGTTTTCCTTAAAAAATTTATTGAAAAATATTACGTTTAGTTGTCATTCGCAGATTTCAAAAGGTAATAGCGTTTCTGAAACGAAAAAATGAGCGGTATAAGCCAAAAAAGGGCTGAACAATTTCTTTTACCTGCTCCTGATGACAAGTAATGGCTGTAACAATATTTGGGATTTTGGATGTTGTCGATGTGACGAAATTCTCTCCTTAAACATGAATGATGCAGAAGGTATGGAAAATACGTTATTGTGACATTGAGGCAAACATAAAATCTGACAACAAGAAGATTCACCATAACCGATGATGGCTGCAGCTTCAAGCCCTGCATGTCATACAAAAAATATGTAAATCTTCGGCCCCCTGGAACAGAAAGCGTAGGATTTTTTTCGACATACCGATATCGAAAGTGCATTTCCCTTAATGCTGGCCAGCACACTATTGGTGGTGTCCCAAAGCAAATAGCGAAATATTTAGGTTTTAAAGACCCAGAGTTATACACCAGCCACTCTTTTCGCCTAACTGGAGCCACTATGGTTGCGGATTCGGGTGAAGATATTTTAGCACTAAAGCGTGCAGGAGGGTGGAAGAGCACCAAAATTGCGATGAGTTATGTCGATGATTCGGTCAACAAAAAAATCGAAATGTCTAGCAAATTATTTGGTAGTAAGGAGAGTACAAATATTCTACAGTCCTCGAGTTCAGCAGTTTCTGAGTCAACAGATGGTTCATCATCATCAGTATCAACTCTTTCATCATAAAAAATCTGTGTTACTGGAAATATCAATTGTACCATGATTTTCAACATATATGACGATAAAACAAAATTTTCTAATGTAAATAATACTACTAACTGTCAGGTTTACAAGTTCGTGACTTGATAAAATAAACTTCTTTGATTAACTTGTGTTTTTGGAAACTGACGTTTACAAATGATAAACACATAAAATCATTATTTTGATAAAAATTTTGTAGGCGTTTTTTTCTGATGTATGTCTATTCATAATGAAATGTCAAACCCTACAAAAAGCGACACTCAAATGTTGAATAGGTTGTAAAATAAATCCTACAAATTTTGTATCAACGTTCTTTGAATCGTAAGAATCATCCAGATTTCAACACTTCATGGCGTGGTGAAAAAGAACCTAAACATATTCAAGGTCTTCTGGACCACCAAGTCCATTTTATCGATTCCTCTTCATTCACCTTCAAAGCCCATAGTACAAGACTCCGTTGGTCACCTTGCGTGACTCCCTCAACGTCAGCTTTGCACGTGACTCACTCTGAGATTCGAAGAGATAAACAACAGATGGGCAAACTTGAGAATGAAGATAGAATTGGACGTAAACAAGTTGGTCTTGGATGAGCCCCCTCAGTAGCCTTGTGAAGTGTCCATGTTTATATTCTTGTGATGTTTTGTCCTCCTTTGGAACGTTTTCTGCACGCACATTTATTTACGTGTGTTCCCACAAGGTTTCCAGAACATAATTGCTTCCGAATCTCATAACAATATCTTTGGAAGAATTTTAGTTGAGGAAATTCGATATTTTCCATGGGAAAACTCGATAGAGTTTCTTTTCGTAAGTCGTGAAATATCTCTCAATCTCTACTGCTCTACAAGAGTTAGGAATATCGTATTCAATCGTTTTAAAAAGCATGGAATCTTCGAGAAAATCGCTGTAAAATCATCCAAAACTCAATAACAACTTGAATCGATCCAATAAAATTCAGTGTGAGACATTCCGTCAATCTGGTCGCCTTTTTTCTGAAGTTTGGTTCTTAACATATGCTTCATGGATGTTCTCTTTCTGAAATGGTGTCATTTTATCCATGGCTTCGATTTGAAAGTTTTCTGAAAATCCCAACACGTAAATTAACAAACGCTGAGGCTAATAGGACTATCGAAATGATACAGGTTGGCCAGAGTTTTTAAAAGCGGTTCAATTCCACGGTATTTTTCGATGACACATCATGCTAAAATTCCGTGAAAATGCTCAAACTGCAGCCATAGGCGAAAGGTTGTACATTTTGGCTAGCTTTCATTGATAACACCATTAACACAATGTCGAATAGAGTAAATCTAAGAAGAGCTAAATTAGGCATCACCTGATAATACTTTTTTTTTGCTTGCAGAGTCCACCTTGTTCATTTCTAGACTATACTTTCGGTGTTGAGTGTTCTTGCTTTCAGCTTAAATTTCAAGTAAAGATTATTTTATAAAGACGCCTCACTTAATTCATCAGTACATATACAAAATCCTTTTCCACTTCCCTATACAGGGTGAATCTTTGACTTGTAAATATATTCAAACCATAGATTGTTGAGGTCAAAAGAAAATACTTTTTTCATATAGCATTTTTTCTGATTCAGCCTAGATAAAAAGATATAGCCATCTTAAACTTTCATAATGAGCTATGCCACCCCTGGAAATATGACACTAAAATTTTTCCCAGCAGTAGATCTACCACCTGAACCTTCGAAAAAATGTAGCAAAAATTTAATTCTACGAATATTCTGAACAGAATTATATTCACTTCGCTGACATAGATTTTTTTAAATCATTAATTACTGGCATTCAACTCATTTTCAAAGGTCGGGATCATAGATTCTCTACTAAAATAATTATGGAATGGAATGGTATATATCGGTCATAACAAAAAAAAATAAAACATGTGAGTTAAATTTTGTATTCATAAAAGATTTGCCACATCAATGAGAACCTATATTCTGAAAATCATTTCATTCGATGAAATCGTTCACGAGATATATGCGAAAATTACATTTTTTATTTATTTTCAACAGTTGTTAACGAGATATGCTTGATAATGGAATATTTGTTGGTACATTATTTGGGCTATTTCCATTATCTATACTGTTGGAATTTACCGACGTTTCGGCAAGCATTCGCCTGCCGTCATCAGGGTGTTGTTGGTCCTGAGAAGGACCGGTCTTTGCCAAACTTGTTCCGTTTGGACTTTTGCGCTCCATACCATCCAACTGAGTTATGGGAATGCAAACGCGAGCTGTCAGAGGTGCAAACTCCGCAACTCAACCCACTCTGACTAACAGTCTACTGAAGTAGGAAATTCTCATTTAACTCGAGTTGTTCTGACACTTGGACATAAATGTCATGAATAATTAACAGCCTGTATCTTTCTAACCGAGCCGAATCGGAAGAAATGGTAGAGACAAAAAGTGTTTCTTTTGACCTCAGGAATGTCCCGTTAAAATATATGTACAATTCTAACTCGCACAAGCTTTAAGTAGCTTCTGAGGGGTTTCACTGAAACCTAGAATGCATGGAAATACATACATACATACATACATACATACATACATACATACATACATACAAGTCAAAGACTCAAATGTTTCTCGACAAATAAGAGTATTTTGAAAATGGGTTTGCTTCGTTCTCGATGATACAATTTGTTGGCATTCGATATCTGGAATTCTGAGGATATTTAGCTGAATTTTGGCAACATCAAAGTTACCATAGGAAGCGTTAAAAGGATGTCATTTTCTTCTGAATCCATGTGTCAATTTTTTTCAAAACTTTTTAATGATGCCCCACGGGGAGTGAAGAAAGTATAAACAAATTTCTGGCGGTTCTCAAGGAGAAATGTTGAAAGTTGAAAAATGTTTTTTTTATAAACAAAGGCGTCAAAATATCCGAAGTATCCGAAAAACTCGACCTAGTTCTTATGTACCGAATTAGTCATTCGATATCCTTGAACTCCGAGCGTCTAGGTCACTTCGACGTTATGCGAAAACCAACACGCACACTTTTGGTGGTTGACCACCGCATAGCGTCCCTTTAGATTCCTTCCTTTGGACCACTAACCCCAATTTGCACCTAAAATTAGCCCGTCGTAAATTCAAACATCGTAATGTTTTATTTGAGTTTGCTATAAGCGGCAGAAAACTGAAGGAACGGTGTCATTTGGCGGTGGAAATCATTTGGATCTTTCAGAATTCACATGAATGAAATCAGGGTTTCAATTGGAAAACTCGAGAAATGAAACACAAAGATCTCATCATGTTGACATGAATACAGTGTAACAAAATGGATGAAAGAATTCAAGAGAATTCAGTAGGAAGTGAGTATATTTCGTGAAAATGATTTTTTTTATGATGAAACTTTTCACCCATTACCTCAACCATGTTAAAAAAACTATCTTTGGTTATGTTCCCTAATTTTCTTGAATTGTCTTAGTTTTTGGTCCTGAAAAATATTCTGTTTTCTTGTGTTATAACATGTTTGGTTTATCTATGGGAGATGATTGCCTTTCATTGGGGTCCCGTAGCGATCTTCAAACATCTGAAGTGCCGAAAAATCATCACCTGGAAGGTCGTATCTGGTTTGAAAAAACCCTCACGACCAGAAAGCAACAATTTGTGGATTTTGAATTTGAATATCGAAGAAATTTCGAAGGACAAGTGTGATTACGTCTCCAAATTAGCTGATGAACATGGTATCAAAAAGATTCTTCTGCAAGAAACCCACACTGCAACAGAAAAAAATCCTCGTGAAAGAGGACAGTTGGAAGGTTATGTATTAATAGATTTTTTACAAGTTTAGCTCGTTATGTTGAAAAATTATCAGTTTCGTAACTTTGAACGGATTCGGAAAGGGGAAATTTATGGATTTTTTTTTTCATTTCAATTTTGTGACATTTCTGTCATAAATATTTATAAACCTCCGAACATTATTTGGCCAAGAAATCTTAATGTTGATGTTTTTTAAAGTAGCAAATGCATTTCCAAAATGCATTTGACTTATTCTGAATAATAGGTTTCTTTCCTGCTTTTGTTTTTTTTTTCATTTCAGATTAAGAATTACGAGTCGTTTTGGGAAGAATCTGTGTATCCGAGCCCATCGACGGATAACATGAAGATGATCGCACTGATGTCTTTCAAGATTTTCCTGATATTTGATATTTTATGTTATTCTGTTTACGAGGAGGCCGGTTTTTTCGGCTGAGATTTTTTCCCCTGGCTGTAAAGTATCGTATGATACTAGTGTTGATAGTATCGTATGATTCTATAGTATCATACGAAGAATGTTATGATACCCCGTTCTTTTTTTACCCCAGCTTAGGTACTTTTTGCTTCAACATTTATTGTATTATATGTATTATGTATTTATTGTATAATATGAAAAAAAACTAGTTGCTTGACATTCGAATTTGACCGTTCAAGGAAAGTTTATCCATCAAGTATTAACTATAATGACGTGGATATCCAATGTACCGAACCAGTAAAATTTTTGGGTGTTATTGTAGACCAACATCTAAAATGGCATTCTCATATTGTTTATATTCGAAAAAAGCTCCACTCAGTGATCTACACACTCATGATTCTGAGAGATCAGCTAGATGTTGATGTACTAAGAACACTTTATTTTGCCAATTTCCAGTCAATATTATCGTATGGTATTATAGTTTGGGGAAGTTCATCTCAGATTTGTGATATCTTTGTGGCCCAGAAATGGGCTTTACGAGTAATTTTTAGATTACCTTTTAGGAAAAGTTGTCGTGGATTATTTAAACAGCATAATATCATGACAATTTACAGTTTATATATATACAGGATACTGATGTTTATGCATAAGAGAAGTCACTATTTTTCTACTTCTAGAAATACTAACAACACAAGAAGGGTTTATCCCTACATTTATCCTAATCACAAGTCAACAGCCAGGGAAAAGAGTGTTCTTTATGCTGCGATACGATTTTTCAATGCACTCCCTAGAGATTTACAACAAATAGATAGTTTTCAACTATTTAAGAAAAGTATTGGCAGATTTCTCATAACATGTGAACCTTATTCTATTGAGGAGTTTTTGGAATTTTGTAAAAAGCATTGAATATATTACTATAAGTTATTTATTATTTTTAAATTGACATGTTCTCACTTTCTGTTTCTTTGTGATGTATGATTGTTGAGGCTAATAAACTACTATTACTACTACTATTACTATTATTTTAGCTCTCTTTTTCATAAGGATATATATAGCTGAGATGGTGAATGTGTATGGAAGCCTTCTCAAGCAAGATCCATGGAGAAAAATTTTCCCAATCTCTGGGAAATTTTTTGCCAGAACTTATAACCAGATTTCCTAGAATGAGTGGTCAATAATTCACCAAACTTTATCATAAAAAAAAATTTTCAGGGTTCTAGAGGCCTTTCCAAGATGCAGCCCTGAATATATAGGGTGAAGCAAGAATTCATTGAAAATTTAGTTTCTTGTACAAGGACAGATGATCTTAAATATTTTCAGTGTCAAAAAGTAGTACTACTATGTTATTTCAAATGACACACCCTGTATATTATTGTATTTTTCTATTCATCGTGGTAACACCATTATTTTGGTATCATTTTCTCATACTTATCTTCAGCGTTTTCTGGGTAATTAAAAAATTTCTTCTTTTTTTGTGCGAAACATTACTTTGGTGAAACATCCATAACTGCAATACTAGTAATCTTAGGAAGCTGAAATTTCGTATAAAGAAATCTGAAAACGAAATGCGCTTCTTTTCATACAGGGTCTCAAAAAATTCGATGTTTTATCGAGTCATACAAAAAGGGTGGAAAGTGCAATTTTTCGAATGGAATGCCCTGTGTTTTTTAAGAAATACTGTAAAATTTCAGTTTAACTCAGAATCTTACGATCTAGGTACAGGAATGTGATATATCATTTGAAAGGGAATTTAATTTTTTTTAGATATTTCTAAAATGATACAGGGCATTCCATCTTGAAAAAATGCACTTTTAACCGTTTTTGTATGTCTCGATGTACCATCGAATTTTTCATGACCCTGTATGAAGAGAAGCGTATTTTGTAACATCTGCATGATGCATAGAATTTTAGCATTCTGCATACGAAATTTCAGCTTTCTAAAATTAACAGTATTGAAGTTATGGATGTTTAACCAAAGCAATATTTTGCAGCTAAGATATTTGTTAACATGACGCCATCGAATTATCAGTCTGCATCATAAAGTTTTTCTCGATTAATCAAGTCAGTTTACGAGCCGAATTTTTGTCATTTGCTAGAGGTTTAAATTTTTTTCTTCAATATGAGGAAGAAGAAGAAATATGAAGAAAAACGACGGAAGTAAAATTATACACCTAATTTTTCATTTCCTACTAGATGTCTCACAAGAAGATAAAAACTTACTCAACCCAACTAATGCCAAGGATCGTGGATATATTTTTTTTTTCTTCATGGCAAAGCTGAAATAATGTCTTCCTCCTGATTGAAATTAGACAGAGTTTCTTGAAAATTGCAGATCAGAAAGAAAATGTGTCAACCTTGGCATATTCATTGAAACTGATGCATTGCATTTTCGAATCCAAGAATTTCTGTTTCTGGTCTTGAATGTTCAATAAATTACGTTCTGGATGCATCCGGTTGAAAACATAGTTTCAGCTTTGCCCTGAAGATGTAGAAATATCTCCACGAAACGTCGGCATTAGTTGAGTTTAGAATTTTGACCATCCACGTTTACTATCATCCTGTGAAAAATCCTTCTTTCATATTTCGAAATGTGTATTTTTCTAATGAAAAAAAAATCTGTAGTACTCACCTTGGTCGCCCATGCAAAGACCCATTGGTAGCGCTGTACGGCATCCTAACATTTCCACTCTCCACATCCTCATCACTATGTTTCTCCTTCACCAAAATCTGTATCGGCCTGACATCAGAAGAGACAACACTATTAGCTTCACCAACTTTCTTGCTAGCTGTCTTTAGCATAGTATCCCCTATAGGTTTTTCAGAAGCAATCAATTTGCTCATACTGTTCTGCACTTGATTCTCCATATTTTTTGCGTCCATCAAACCTGTACTCGTCACGTGATTACCGAATTTTTCTTCCTTGTGTCCCATTGAGTTGTTTTGTGTCCTAATTGTTTTGTCTGAATCTGTCGAATTACTGTTGTTTTCAACTTTTATGACTGTTTTATTCTCTGGAGTGCTCATTTCTGATTCGCTGGTCTTTCTCGATTTCGTATTGTTTTCTCTCGACATCGAAATTATAGCGTTGGCAGCTGGGGAAAGTTTCGACAATCCGCTCTCCCTCATCAGTGTCTTTGTGTCCAGGACCGTATCGTTCATTTTGTTGATGGCGTGCGATACACTGGTAGCACTTAGAATTCTTCCATCCACCATTGGCGATATACCTCTAGGAAGATCTTTCCTCAACTCAACATTTGCGTCGATCTTCAAAGGTTTAGTAACTGTGGCTGCTGTAACTGGAACTATGGTAGCTGTTGAGTTGCTGAATTCGTCGAAGAGTTTCATTGAAGCGTCGTTCATTTCCAAGATGTCTGTTTTGGTAAAAACCATAGAGGAAGGTTCTTCGAGGTCCAAAATGTCGTATTCTTTATGTTCTTTCGATGGTGTGTTCTTGTTTTGTTTCTTATTTTCTTTGTCTTTGATTTGGCGTTCAGAATCTTTCATGTTCTTCGTCTCGTTGTCTGTTATTTCGGTTTCGGTTGTTGTGTAGCCGTTTGTTGTTATGTTCTTGGTGTTATTGCTACTACTTGTTTTCTTCGGGTGGTTTTCTTGAATTTTCTTATCGTTGTTATTGTTCTTACTCGTGTTTAACTTACTTTTAACTGTGGAGGAAGCACCAATTTTGTTCCTCGCGTTGCTCGTAGTCTTTTTTTTATACCTAGGGGTAACACTAGAGGGTTTATCGGATAATTCTGAATCACTGGTCAATTGGGGTTTTGGAGGCACTTTGGGTTTACTAAAACTATTTACTTTAGACTGGACGTTTTTGTATTTGGACGCAGGCGTCTTTCTGACTGAAGGGCTGGGTTCTCTGCTGGTACTTCTGGATTGGACTCTGGAGGAAGACCTCGAGGGGGTTCTCGAAATGTTCTTTGATGGAAGCTTCTGGGTGTCCGCCACTGGTCTGGATGGAGAAGAGAGCCTGCTCTGCGGTTGGCTGCGGCTCTTGGTCGGAATTCGAGAAGGGGAAGACTGCGATTGGCTTGGTTCTGGTGAACTACCTGTATGGTAAAAAGATGAGATGTTAATCTGGACTGCTCCACATGAGTTAGGGATATTGACTTAAATTGCAAACAAATATGGTTTAAATGAGATTTTGTGACGAAAATTCATATCAATATGATTTCAAGTTGCAGGAATGAAATAACGAAATTTTATTCTAAGAGAAATTAAGCATTTCAAGAGTATCAATACAATGTATGGCCTCCACGGGAATCAATAACAGCTTGACATCTTCTTCGCATACTACCCACCAGGTTGTTGAACATTTCTTGAGAAATTTGGTACCAAAAACGGGGCAGAAGCTCTCTCAGATCTTCTAAGTATTCTGGGTAGATTGATGAGTATCTATTTTTCTTTGGGGCACATCCCATGCATATTCTATGCAATTCAAATCTGGTGAGAGAGGAAGTATTGGTAAATGTGGAATACTAAGCTCCTCGCGAGCATTCTCAACTGCACGGTGCGGTCTAGCGTTATCGTCTAGAAATTGAAAAGTTTCACCGATAGAAGCGTGAAAATTTGGCAAAACATTGTCAATGGCATGCTCCCTTTAGTGTGAGGCGGTCATATTCCCAGGACAAATGTGTAGATCTGTGCGCCCGTTGAAACATATCCCGGCCCATACCATAACACTACCCCCTCGGAATGGATGGACTTCTTTGAGATAGCGACGATTACGGGGTATTATTCACGTCTTGGCATTTTCAAAAAATTCGTTTCAAATCGAAGCTGTTGATAACCTGACTTCATTCCAAAATAATAACATCCATGAAGCATATGCAAAGGACCAAACTTCAGAAAAAAGGCGACCAGATTGACGAAATGTCTCATACTGATTTTTATTGGGTCGATTCAACTTGTTATTGAGTTTTGAATTATTTCACAGCGATTTTCTCGAAGATTACATACTTTTCAAAACGATTGAATACGATATCTTTAACTCTTGTGGGGCAATTTAGTTTTGAGGTAGGATGATTTCTTGGGATCATGGTTTTTCACATTGTAATTTTTGTAGTCAGGTGAAAATACTTAGGGTTTCGAATTTTGGAAATATGCTGAGAGTTTCTTCAATTTTGTTTTTTTTTTGGTAATTTTTTCAGAAGTAGATAAAATTCATATTATATTTCAAAATAGTCAGTATGTGATAGCGTCTATACCTATACTTGAAACGTAATGGGTATTTCTCTAATCGTTGATGATATAAAAATGAGAAATTCATGTCAATTTAAGGCGTAGACAGTTTTTGAAACACACAGGGTTTCCCATAATTAGACCAACAAACTTCTACTAGATGTTCTAGACACTATTTGAGACGCTTTCGACCAAAATCATATTGTACAAAAATGCTTCGTTAAGGTGCTAGGGCCCTCTGAAAATGACTTCCAGGCAACACTTTTTGTCACATATCTCCAAAACTGCGTCACCCAAATTGTTGAATTTTCACACATCGGTTACTATAAATTATTTTAAACAGCTACTGAGAGTTCTTTGTACTCAACTGAATGATAAAGAAAGAAAATCTCCAACAATTTTTCACCACGATGTCATACAAGGGCACTTCTTCTCACGGAAAAATATTGAATAAAAATAATAATAATACTTTATTATTAATGAAAATGAACCATTTGGACGATACAATACTACAGATTTTAAATTAATAGGATACAGCATCCTGTAATACATCCAACAATTATTGAAATTTCAGAAAGGATCACATCAGAACACCTAGATAAATTAATATCTGCATGTGCTGAGAAAAAAAAAACACTGACATCACCGATTTAGCAAATAGTTTAGCAGCACTACTATAGAAACATCTGTTTCAGATCTAATGGCAGTAGAGTATTTTTACGCAAGATACACCAATGATTTAAGATTCAGAGTTTTAAAATTTTTTGAAACATTCACGTTGGCATGTGCTTTCAAGTTTAAAATGTCACCTAGGTATCAGTGTATAAAAATTTTTAATCATCTCCCTAAGAATATAAAATCCCTTAATATCTTCAGGTTTGAGAAAGTTGTTAAAAGTCTACTTATAAAAAATTGTTTCTATAGTGTTAATGAGTACTTTTCTGTTAATTTAGATAATGTCTGAATATGTCTATGATTTTTTGTGACTTGTCCTATACATGCATTGTCATGTCTGAAAGGATCAATAAATATTATTATTATTATTATTATTATTATTATTATTATTATTATTATTATTATTATTATTATTATTATTATTATTATTATTATTATTATGTGACGCAGTTTTGAAGATAATGTGACAAAGAACAATATGGACAGATTGTCATTGCCACTTTGTATTTTATGAGATATGTCGCACTGTATGTATTTTTTGAGCCCTATAGATTCAGATCTTGGCTCTTGATCTCAATAAATATTAATAATAATATGTTAGTCTTTGAAAGATGAGAGTAATATAATATGATGTTTAGATTCTTCAAAGGCCTACCTAATATTGGCGAAAGCTGTCGAAAAGCTGGCTTGGCAGCATAACCTCTACCAGGACTCGGAGGCGGCCTCTTGGCCACCTTACCAGGAGAAATGTTGGTCATGCTCTTGCTCAACTTCGTCCCTAAGCCTCCTTTGACCGACTCAGTCGAGTCCTCAGCGTTCGATACTCTCTCCCCAAACAGCACCGAGCTGTTCCTCCGCTTGATCTGGGGAATCCTGGATTTCTTCGTTGGGGTCTTCGGAGGTTTCGCCGCCTTGTCCGACGTTTCAGGGGGTGGTGAGGGAGCGGGCGACACATGCCGGGAGCCTGTGGGGTTGAAGCCTCGACCTCTGAAAGGGCTGATGCGGCCGCCTGTTGGTGAAGAACTCCTGGATGGTCCTTTACTGGTGGGCTCGGCTATTATGGAGAAGGATGGGTTTCTGTTTCTTCTGGTGGTTGGTGCGAGTCTGCGGAAGATGGGGAGATGTTAATCTTGGTTCTTTGTTTACTCAGAATGTCATTAAAATTGTCGTGTTCTTCGAAAGACAAACTTTTAATTTATTCATTCAATTAATAACAAGGATTGAGGAAAGCTATAAACCCATACAAAATAATAATAATATTAAAGGTCTTATGAGAAAAAGAAAATTCTTTGCCTTTTGGAAGGCCTCATCGAGAACATTTTTGAAACATAGATGAATACAAAATATTAATAATCGAAATGAATACCATTTTCAATTCCCAGGCTTAGAGATCTTTTATCACAGTCTCAAAAAGAATTCCATCACTTTTGAGAAACTAGCAAGCGGGCCCTGAATAGAGCCACTGCTAAAATCTCATTCAGTGAAAGAGGAAGTACACATTTCTTTTTTAGCATTCGATTGGAGATGTGGAACTTCATTTTGACGCAATTGGATGTCACCACCTTAGTACCTTGTAATATTTCACTCACAACCAATTGCTTCAAATTTCGAAGTTTTTTATGAAGATTTTGTCCTGAGATGTACGGGATACTGATGAGGCCCAACAAGGCCGAAGCCGGTATATCTCTCATCTCAGTGACGAAATCTAATATCATTTCTCCAACCTCATGATAAAAGAGCCTGGGAATTGAAAATGGTATTCATTTCGATTATTACTATTTTGAATTCATCTATGTTTCAAAAATTAAAGGTCTTCATTCGATCATTCGAAAACATCTTGTTACAAAAATTTACAACAAATGAAAGGGCGAGATTCAGTTCGCATAATTTCAAGTAAGTATAAAATAATTTTAGGAAGAAAAAAGTTCATGAAAAAAAAGTATACCCAAAATAATTCTTCTGTTCTTTCATTTAACCTCTTCTCAGACCACACATGTACAAACTTTGTTTATAAAAAAAGAATAATCAATGAAATAAAAATTCTAAAAAAACAATCTCATGAGACAGTTTGCATGCTGTGGATTAATCGAGAATAATTCATTGAATTCTCGATCAGAGTGAATGTTTTAGGCATGAGAATATTTTTTCCACTTCCTCTGAATACTTTTTCACTGAAATCCTAAGAACATTGCTTCTCTGATCCCTGACGACGGATCTAATCTTATACAGGGTTAGGATAAAGTATTTCACCAAGTCAATATATTTCGAACGAGAACGACAACATACAGATCGGGAAAGCAAAATTGGAAACATCACAGTGTCTATAGTAAATTCGAACAGAGCTATATTCTAGTGGAACAATGTCAGAATCAAAACCTCAGAGGGAAATGATATCAAATGAATGGCTGGGCCAACAGATTCGGATGGGTGGGGATGCAGATCACAACGTATGGTACGCGAAGTGTCGAATCGAATCAGTAACACTCCAAAAGTGGTATGGTGATTTCATATCTGTTGTAAATGAATACAACAATCTTATGCCACTCTGAGGCGAGGAATTTATTTTCCTCAATGAATGACACGAATAATTTCCTGTGGAAATTAGTATTCAGGTTCTTTTTCGCCAAAACTTGTTCTAAAATAAAATTAATTCTGGAAGAAGAGAAAATTGAGAAACAAAATATATAATCTACGAGAAAAAATTAACAAACAAAAACTAATTCTTTGAAAAAAAAACAAATTCTAAAACATGCGAAATTGAAGATCGACATATTCAAATTAAGTGTCCAAATTATCTACCTTGTTGTGACAAACAGTACCCATATCTATTGTAAAGAGAAAATCTCATATCTCATATAGGTATCTCTTTAAGCGTGAACATTTTGATTTACGCTAATATAATTCATTTTCAAACGTCTAGCTATCACATCAGACGTTCGGATGCGACTAATGTGCATTGCAATTCGCGGCAGCCGAGACTTGCCATTCCAACAGTCCAGTCTCCTATTTGTTATCGAATTGCAATGAGATATCGATTCTTCCACTGTTCTACTAGACTCGGAGCTCGTTCGAATTTAACATTCACATTCCTATGTTTCCATAAGGATTTTCTTTATCTGTATATGGATTTTTGCAGGTAAATGTAATGGAGTAAGATGATGCATTTGATGTGAAATTTTTTGTTAGTAATATGATTCCTGTTGAATCGGAAGTACCCTCAACTTTTTTAATTTATATGTATATTTTTAAAGATGTTGAAAGAGCTTAGGATTAAGAATTCGTACATACTGGGTTTAGTGTAAAAAATCTGTATGCACTAGGAATTATCGCACGTTTCTCAACTTATTTTGACATTTTTACATTACCTCGAAAAAAATTGCATCGGTTATTTGCAAATCTTAAATGAGAAATTTGGAAAAAACTCTTTTAATGTAATCAATTACTACAAACTTTATAATATGAAATCAACAATTTCAAGGTAATAAAAAAAATTATTTTATCTGAATTAATATGTCGTGATGAGTTAATTTCACGGTAATTATATCGACGTAATAATTTTATGAGCAACAAGTTGGCAAAACAAGGAATAATGTAAGTAGAAAACATTTTAAATGAGGATCCTCATGCTAAATATCGCCTCTTGTACCAGTTTTGTGAAATAAAGTCGATATTATTATTATCGACTTTTTTAGCAGTTTTCTTCATAACGGGAAATATTCTTAAAATATGAAAAAAAAAAATTCATATGAATGTTACATGACTGTATCTAATAAAATATACTATATTTCTCTTTGGGCCAGTGAAACAAATATTTATAGTGTATTTTCTTGAATCTTCAAATTTTTTTTTCTCATTATAATAATGTATAATTACATTATTATTGGTCCATTATTATCATCATTGTGAATATGATAGAACATTCTTAAATATTTTGGCGATTTCATCATACAAAACCTAAAGTTTATAATTGTAGGTACACGTTTTAACTGATGAACGGTTCGTAAGTCAAGAAAAATTCTCAGAGAAATTTTGTAGGTTTTTTTGGAGAAGAATAACTTTTTCATTGACTTTATAGCAATTAGAAAATTTTTGAAAAAGGGAAAAATCACATTTGGAAAGTTTTTTGAGAAAACTTGTGAGACTGATGTCCCCAACAATTTCTGCTCGAACATTTTTTTTCAAGAACCTTCTATTCCCTGGAGAACTGATATCGAAAAAACTTCGGAGTTTTTTCGAAAAAAAATGCTTGGGTTTAATTTTTCCTAAAAACGTCATATTTTTGGATTTGCTGTACTCATAGCGACAGACCAAGTTTTTCTTCATTATTTAAATAAATAGTGAGAAACTGTCTACGCAGTCCTGTGAATGATTTTAACTCGACTTGTTTTTCAGTGGATTGAATGAAACACATTCCAAGAAAAATTGTGAAATTACAAGAACATTTAGACAATTAGGTTATCAAAACGCATTTGATAAGTTTATTATGTTCATTGATCCTGAAGTTCTATAATATGTTGAAAAAAACCTTCATGAGAATTTGATTTCTGCCTAGATGCACATTTTCGAAAAAAAATTGTTTAAGAATTTGTTAACCCAAATTTTTGTAATATATAATTCATAAAAACCAATTTGAATATACAATCATTCAAATTATTCACTCTGCCTTCCTACTTCAAAAACGTGTTTATTTATGTTCAATCCCTACCTTAATTCTTGATATTTGGACACATAAAACATGTTAATCATATCGCTGAGTTCTCGGAGAGAGGCGTCGAAAGCTAATTCCTGGCTGAACATAACAATGCACAATCAAAGCACCACCCGACTTATTTCTTATTTCTAAACAATTTCTTGCGACGCGGACCTTAATGAAGACTGAAGGACACTTCCTCCAAGTGCAAGTCAGGTTGAGAAAGAGATTTATTTTTGGAATAGTCGGAAATACTTTGATATTCAGAAGCGTCTGGATAGTTCATGAATGAAATGATGCTCAGGTGAGCTCATTCCATAATTATGGAAGTAAGTGCGATCCTCTCTGTTGGTTCTTCTTCATAAAGAGACCTTAAATCGAGCGTTCAATAGAAACTACGTCGATTAATCTGGGTGTATTTTCTAGCCAAGTCGCGCTGTCATCATGAACATGGATTGTTTGATTTTCTATCACATTGTGTGGATGGCAACTATGTTATTGAATGTTTTGAAGAATAACGTTATGTCCGAGAATATGTTAAATCGGTTACATTCGAGTTACATTCAAAGCTTCATCCTATCTTTAAAAACAGCGAAGCAAAGCTAAAAACAACAATGTTTTATGTCATCTCATTTCGGTATTTCGAAAGTCATAATAAGAACTATCTAAGATTTTGGTATTTCTGATGATATATTCATTGCATATGACCCTATAAGGTTGAAATTGCTTCCGGACAAATCTAAAATCGATTATAAAAAAGAATATCAAATAAATAACTCAATATCTCCTGGTCTCCTGGTCAGTTTCAAATAAAATAAATACTTTCAGGGTCTATGCTTCAAATCAAGCATTTTTTGTAAAAATCCGAAAATGTATCAATAAATACCAGAGAAGGGTTCTGATAAAGCAAGGCGAAGATGAAAACACAAAATATCAACTTTCTGCGTAAAAAACTTCACCACAATGCAGTTGTCTCCGTTTTCTAAATATAGAGAAAGAGCATCCGGTCCAGTTCAACGTAGACTTCATAAATACTGGAGATCCCGGTGATTTCAAGATATATATGGTACAGGTGGGTGTATATCTATACAGGGTGACCAGAAAAAAAAAATTAAGAATTTCGAAAGGAAAGGCGTCATAATGAACCTTCATATGAAGGTTTTGGTTGTTTTAAGAAAGGCTCATTCTCTCCTTCGATTATATAAGTCTTTCTTCCAAATAATTACTTTTTTTTACAATCAGTTGAAAACCAGGAGATTAAATGTGATGAATTCATGTCTACTGCAGGCAATAGTATATTCTTAAACAAGTTGCAGAATGAGCTCCTATTCCAACACGAATGTGAAATTCGAAAACGAGCGACGAAGGAGCGAGTTTTCGAAAGCATGATCGTTGGAATTGCCCTGTGCAACGAGTATGAGACGATATTTTTCTCTATTTCAGTCAAGTTTTATGAATTACTTTCGAAATTCAATTAAAATTCAGATTAGTGACTTTTGTATTGTATTTTGGTAGTTGGTGTGACTTAAGAAATTTGAAAGATCAAGGAATTTGAATTGATTCGATTTGAAAATTGCGAGGATCTGAGGTCAGTACTGACAACCACAAAACGAAAAATATATCTGAAAACAATGTTACAATGAGTTTCATTACAGCACTACTTCTAGTAATGAAGTGAACTCATTACGATACTGAAATAGAAAAAAGTTATTTAGAGTTGGAAATTTAAAAACGAGCAACGAATTGTTGAGTTTTTGAATGAATAAGCCTTGTGGACCAGTATTGTACAGGGTGATTAATTTACCTTGGTAATCCCAATTTTCTCGAAAACCTCCAAATATTTTTCATTCAATGAATGGCGTTTTGAACAAGTCAATGTTGTCTTCAGATGCGCGTGAAAATCTGAGAAAAAAATAAAGACGCCAGGTGTCGCGGCACTATCAATTTTTTTTCCACCAACATACTGAATTTCTTTTCCATTTCTCACTTTTTTTAATTTTGCGCCTTGAATTCAAGAATGTTACTTTTCTAGAAAATGTACTTCTTCAAATAAGACGAAATATGTGGCTACAGAAAGATGGGGCTCCATGCCACAACGCTGCTTTTGTGAAGAGATATTTAGATCAAGAATGCAAAAATGAATGAATAGGAACCAATGGACCCATCAGATATCGCCAGACCTAACGCCTATGGATTATTTTCTGAGGAGTTCCCTGAAAAATATGGTACCCAAACTGATTCATATATGACCATATGAAAATAAAGACAAAATCACATGTGCCCAAGTACATCCCTATATTTTGAGCCAAGGTTTATGCCTTTAAAGGCTCAGAAAAACACATTTCAAATTTTTTCAAAATTAATCTTAAAGAAAAGTAATCTCATGTAGCCAGATTGATTGAGATGGTGGGCCATATTATAGATTTCAGGAAAGCACACATTATAGGATATATAAATATCCCACACGAAGTTAGTTTGTCTTTTAAAAAATCAAAATATTGTCACGATTCTGCAGAGTTGTATGAAAAATAGAAATTGTCTGACGAAGGAGTCTGATTTAGACTCCGAAACGTTACGTTTCAGAGTTCAAAGAGTTTTCTTTTTGTTCATTGTTAGGCAACAATTTTTTCTTATAAAGTTTTGACCCCTGACAAATTAGTGCTTAAGTTTTACGCAGGGGCCTTTCTTTTATTATTTGAAATTTTGTTCTAATTGATTCTTGTTTCAGAGACTGGGAGAGAAAACACAAATAAAAATTTCAGACGCTAGGCGGCACGGCACTATCAAATTTTTTTTTCGACTAACATACTGAATTTCCTTTCCGACCACCTTTTTTTCCATTTTTCACTTCCAGAGATCTGCAGCGTAATTTACGTTAATTATATTCTATTCATTTTTTGTATTGTGATAATATGCCTACATTCCGAGACATAGATATGAATTTGCGCCTTAAATTCAAGAATTTTACTTCTCTAGAAAATGTACTTCTTCAAATAAGATGAAATATGTCACAACGCTGCCATTGTGAAGAGATATTTAGATCTAGAATGCGAAAATGAATAAATAGGAAGCAATGGACCCATCAAATATCGCCAGACCTAACGCCCATGGATTATTTTCTGAGGGGTACCCAAACTGATTCAAATATGACCATATGAAAATAAAAACAAAATCGCATGTGCCCAAGTAGACCCTCATATTTTGAGCCAAGGTTTATGCATTCAAAGACTATTTAAAATTTTTCAAAATTAATCTAAAAAAAAATTTATGTAGCCAGTGACGCTTGCAGCGGATTGATTGAGTTGGTAGGCCATAATACTCAGATTTTAGGAAAGCACACATTATAGGATCAAGGTTATGAACATCCCACACGAAGTTAGTTTGTCAATTAAAAACTCAAAATATTGTCACGATTCTGCAGAGTTGTATGAAAAATAGAAATTATCTGAAGAAGGTGTCTGATTTAGACTCCGAAATGGTAGGCTTCAAAGTTCGAAGTGTTTTCTTTCTGTTCATTGTTAGGCAACAATTTTTTCTTATAAAGTTTTGGACCCTGACGAATTATTGCTATAGTTTTACGCTTTTATAATTAATTTTTTTTTCAAATTGTTTCTTGTTTCAGAGACTGCGAGAGAAAACACAAATAGAATTTTAAGGAATAAGAAAATAACTGTCTGAGTTTACTGTCTATGCTGTAACTGAACTATTACATCAAATTAATGAATTGGTTCGAAATAAAAAAAAAATTTTAACTTGCCGCATCTTATGAACTCCTGTGTATTCTTGGGTCCTACCTGTAAGGAACTGGAGCTTGAGGAGGATCCGGCGGTGGCGTTTCCTCCGGGGGAAGTACAGTGAAAGCACCTGGGGACAGGTACCTGAGCTGCAGATCGACGTTGAAGCTTCGTCCCGGTCGCACAGGATCGGGCTCTCTCTTCGGGCCAACGTCGCGCATCTTGCATTAAGATTTTCGTCGCGTCATCTTCAGACGACGAAGAGAACGGCTGGGACCTAGGGCTGGTCATCCGGTCGGAGGGGCATCTGAAAGGGAGGCCATAGTGAGTCATAATTGAAAAAAAAATTGAACATAATCAAGAATACGTTTTTCGTCATGATAGATAATACCTATATTAATGTAGGATCCGCGATTTCATTCAGAATGAGGTTAATTAATCTTAGTTTTCAATTTTTACCTACGGCACTGAACTCAAGTGCACCACTCAATGGATATGTAGGATTCGAGATTTTACTTAATATTAGGTTAGTTAATATTGTAGCTTTTAATTTCAACCTACGGCACTGAACTCAAGTGAAGTACTTCCCAGAGGGTTTATTTATCAGACGATTCGAGGCACTTGACGCTAGACGCTAGATTTCTTGAGTGTTATCAGATGTCAATTCCATACTGAGTCATAGTTGGAAAAAAAATTATAAACGGTATCAAGAATAAGTTTCTCGTCATAATAGATACCTATATTAAATTAGGATTCGCGATTTAATTTAGAAAGAAGTTAGTTAATCTTAGTTTTTAATTGTTACCTACGGCACTGAACTCAAGTGCACCAACCACGTGCTTGCGAAAAAGTCGAGAATCATAGGAAAATAATTATCTGAGGGTTGCATGGTTGCTCGGGGAAAAGGGAGCAAGAAGTATCTCTTGGAGAAAAATATGATCGATTAGAAAACGAGAGGTTAGACGGTTACAAAGTAGACAAGAATTAGACGCGGTTCAAATAAACCGATGAAATTTTTTTCCGAGCTATATCGACGTGGATCATATTTTGATTTATTCGAGGCCGTAGATTCCGAAAGTGATGTAGCAGCCAGAAAAGTCGAACTGCACGAATGCTAATTTTTTTACTTGTAGATTGATCTTTCAAGAATGAAAAGGTCTAATTTTCATTCACCTATCGCTGATGGTTCAGATTTTCTGATTTTTTCAGCGAAGGTCCAAAATCTCCAGTTTTTCATCGACCATAACTCGAAAAATAATGTTTCTAGCAAACATTTGTTTGCATATTCGTGAGTAACGTCCTCGAATCAGTCAACGAAATAAGTTTGGTTCTGATCGGAGTAAAAAATTTTTTTTCCAAAAATCGCAAGTTTTTCATACATTATGGAAATTTTTCAAAAAAAATAATTTTCTCCGATCGACACCAAAATTGAACCACTGATTAAATCGAGGGCGTAGATTACGAATACGAGTACGTTTTTTTCTCAAACAATTATATTTTCAGTTAGGGTCTATGGGAAATCCCAAATTTCGGAGCTTTGCAGAAAAAATCAGCAAATCCAAAATATTCACGATAGGTGAATGAAAAATCGAACTTTTCATTTGCTAACGATCATTCTATGAGAAAAAAATCCACATTCGACCAGAGCCACTTTCCTGGCTGTTACGGCAAAACCAAATTTTCAAAGATTTTCCACAAAAAATTTGTTATTTGCCAAAATCTTTTAGAAAAACTAATGGCTTTACAAGAATCTTCAACATCGAATCAGTCAAACAAAAAATAATCCGAGTCGATATACAGGGTGTACCAAGTGCGACGGCCTATTAGGCGTTTCTGGAAAACTGAATCTATTTGAAATCTGAAAATTCGGATTATGTTATTGTTCGACATTATCTACCGATCTAAAATATTCTTAGAGCCTGACTACTTTCGATTATATAGGGAGTGAAAAAAAAAATTCCAAAAACTTTTTTCTGTTTTTTTATTCTGGAATTAGATTGAGTATGCAATTCTGAATACATTCGTGCTCAAATCGTTGCATTCGTCAAAATACCGTCAAAAATATCGAGAAAAAACTGGGAAAAAAAGGGAGATAAGAGTATTCGGTATTATATTTGTAATTCCTAACCTAGATATCGCAAGCACAAACCATTTTCACATTTTTGAAGGCAAAGACTGTGGAACTATTGTACATTTTCAGAATTTCGAAAAACCCGTCACAGTTTCAAATAATGGTTCAAAAATTGGGATCAATATTAGCCCAAAACTTTTGTTTTTCAAATTAAAACCCTATGTTTTTATCATTGCATTGGATTGCGAGGAGAAAAATGATGATAATGTTTCAACATGTTAATGCTCCTAAAATTAATAATTCTTGAGTTATTCAGGATTTCCTGAATTCATATCGTACTTTCCGTCAAATTCTTAAAATCTGTTTCATATCAATAATGACGAATTCATTTATCATTGTTGATATGAAACAGATTTCATGAATTTTAGGAGCATCAACGTGTTCGAACATTATCATCATTTTCCCTCGTAGAATCCAACGCACTCATAAAAAAATAGGGTTCTTATTTGACAAAACAAAAGTTATGAGATAATCTAGATCCCAATTTTTGAACCAACATCTTGAACACCCTGTGACGGGTTATTCAAAATTCTGAAGATGTAGAATATTTCCACAGTCTTCGTCTTCATAAATGTAAAAACAGTTTGTGCTTACGATATCTAGGTTAGGAATAACAAACGTAATACCGATACTCTTATCCCCCTTTTTCCTTCAGTCTTTTCTCGATATTTTGGAAAGTATTTTGACGAATGCAACGATTTGAGAACGAATGTATTAAGAATTGCATACTCTATCAAATTCGAGAACAAAAAACAAAACAAAAATTTTTGTAAATTTCTTTTTCACTCCCTGTATAACTGAAAGTGGTCAGGCTCCAAGAATATGTTATATCGTTAGATAATTTCAAACAATAACATAATCCCAATTTTCAGATTTCAAATAAGTCCAGTTCTCCAGAAACGCCTAATAGGCCGTCGAACTTGGTACACCCAGTAGTTCGAAAAATAACTTCTGGAACTCTCAGCATTTTTAAAAATATCTTCAGTCCTAAAAAAACCTACCAATTGCAAATGATCATCTTGATTTTCGTCTATCTCCCGTTTTAAAATGTATTCTATGTTCAGTTTTGAAATTTTAATCAAATTGTGAAACGTATAGTCAAGTGTTCTTTCTTATTTCTTCTTTTATAAATATTGCAATTATGTTTCCCCAGTTGATAAAGACATTCAGAAGTATTTCTGCGCTCCTATAACTGTAACTGCAATTCACGTTGATCAATTTCCTTAGATTAGTTATGCCCATTAACCACGATCTCTGATACAAGATCGCATACAAGAATCAGAGCATATTCAAAGCCTTTTGTTAGGAATAGCCATCATTCAAACCCTTGAACGAGTGAGAAATCACACTTTCATCATATCCGTTTTACATGAGTCAATCGAAAAACAAACACGAATTTTCTCTTCTAATTCCACGCAATTCCAAACGCAAGAACCATAATGGTGTCGTAGTTTGCCGAGCAGCCGACCGTACAAAATAAAAGCCAGTTTCCTAGAGAGCTTGGAGAAATAGGTCTGTTCACGGCTTGTGACTGATTATTCGAAAATAATAAACGTGCACTTCGATAGTGTGCATCCTTAGGTTACGCTAGATACGCATGAAGATTATTACCATCTTCGTTACCGTAATTATTGTGATTATGGTTTTGTAACTGGATAATTGCATTTTTCACAGTTGACATGTTAAAGGTAGAAAGTTTTGTCACTATTAAATTGGGTTCGTTTACGATTTCTAAACAAAAACATTACGTATATTATACCATCTTGGATTTGAATTTTTTTTCCTGAATTGCAGCGACAATTTGAGAGTAGAACAGTCCTTATTTTCATTGCTTCATTCTAAGGATGTTGCAAATTTCGCCAAAAAATATTTTTTCACGACGTATGTTTTTTTATATCAAATATTGATAAAAGTTCTGACACAGAAGAATTGACCTGCAAGTTCAATCAAATGAGAAGTTCGATATTTCAATACTGAACAGTTTGTTTCAAACAAGAGTCAATCCAACATTTACAACTCTATTAAGATCAAAAAACAACCATCAGCTCTATCACAAAGCTACATGATTATCATATTCGTAATAATTATGAAATTATTGACTCTATCTGGCACCTAATTAAAGATGTTACGAAACAAACTTTCATGAATTCATGAGGTTTCTTTATGATTCAATTATAACAATAAAGTTTTGATTTGAATAATGAACTTGGACGATATCCTGCAAGATTAATATCAGCTGATTTATGTTCATTGCTAATTTTCAGTTTCACTTTTCGATTTCGATCCTGTTAAAAAAATATATCCTTCTGAGGATGGAATCTGATGTTTCGCATTCGTGTTGGAATTGCCTTCTGCAACGAGTATTCGACTGTATTCAAGTCAAGTAGTGTGAAATACTCTCGAAATTCAGAGAAGTGAAGCTATGACTGATATTTCAAGGCCTGCTCAGATGCCAATAAGTCTTGAACGGAGTAGGTATGTCAGGGGATGACTCATTTTAAATGCTATCCTTCGAGAAATATCTTAAAAATTTGACCTTCTCTACAACTACCTCGCAGAAGAATTTGCAGACCGAATAAATGATATTTTTTCATATCAAGAATGTGAAAACTGTGATAAATAAACAGTAGATGTTCTAGAATGCATCATAACCTAGAGAAATATAATGCACCTTGCAAATAAAGTAAGTTATTTTATGCAAATCTGATGGCGTTCAAAAAGACTGTCTTAGTTTTAAAATAAAATCTGTCTGATATCATCTTCACAGTTGCGAATGTTTCGACCTCAAGTTTTGGTCGATTTCAAGAGTTATTCACATGTAGAAGACCTTCTGCCCAATGCCACGGTTATCGATCGATTAAGCATATTTTTAACTCGCGAAAGAACTCGATGGTAATAAATTTTTCACACTGAAGTCTTTCTTTATCGGAGTCCATATAATGTAAAGGGTCCTCCAAGAGAAAAAGTCATTTGGGAGATATTGTTTTTTAGACCAGAAGAACTCTGGCAAACAAGAATTTTAGTTGTAAGCTTCACTGCTACATGATCAAAACACTCGTTAATATCATTATTATAACATATTTATGTAAGATATATTTTAATGTACGTGGACTTCTAATTTTTGAAGATTTATTCTCCTCTATATCTCATAGTAAATATCTAAGGTTTGTCTGCTGTCATAGCGTATAAGTTCTGCATTTCATTTTGGTTGTCAACGTCTTATGAGTTATGCAGCAGTAATTGAGGCAAATGAGCTAGAAACCGCTCAGTCTAACTACTACTCTATCGTTCTATGGTAACACGTTCTGGTGTACTCTTTATTTCATAATTTTCGCTAGCTCCTTTTCAAATTGAATTCGCTACCAAATTCATTTCCTATACTCATCTATATTCCAGATAATAAGGTTCCTAGATTGAAGTTTTTGGTCAAATTTTCTAATTAATGTGAATAGAAGCGACAAAGAAATTTGGCAATCTGAATGGAATGTATGCAATTTTTTCATTACAGATCTTATTACTGATCCTTCCATCGGAGTTCCTGGTTTAGACCTCCCCAGGAAAATAAGGTCTGTTTTAAATAGCATTAGAATAGGCAAAGGACAATGCAACAGCATGCTCTTCCGATGGAATTCGGTTGAGAGCCCTAGTTGTGAGTGTGGGGAAATGGGAAATGAGGAGAGACCATAGAACATCTTATAAATAGTTGTCTCATTTATAAATTTCAAGATGGTTTCGAGGCCATACATGAAGTAACAAATGCATTTCTAAAATGGATGGTTAATTTCAAAATAATTTAATGCATTCTGAATAATTGGTTTCTTTTCTTCATTTCTCTTTTTTCATTTCAGATTAAGAATTGCTAGTCGTTTTGTGAAGAATTTGTTTATCTGAGTCCATGGACGCATAACAAAAAGATGTTTTCTTAGATCACGTTGATGTCTTTCGAGATTTCTCTGATATTTAATATTTTTAGTAAATGTTTTTTTGAGCTGAGGTTTTTCCCTCTCCTCATTTTATCATACTGCAGACCCGTATAGCTTTCCTGTGTTGCATCAACCTCAGCTAGGTACCTTTTTATTTCAATATGTTGTATCATTTTAGCTCTCTGATTCAAAAGAATATACAGGGTGAGTCTTTGACTTGTACATATATTTTAACGGGACATTCATGAGGTAAAAAGAAACACTTTTTGTCTCTTCCATTTCTTCCGATTTGACTCGGTTAGAGATACAGGTTGTTGAAAATCCATAAAAAAAATATCTCGTGAACAATTTCATCGAATGAAATTATTTTTCAGAATATAGGTTCTCATTAATGTGGCAAATCTTTTACGAATACAAAATTTAACTCACATGTTTTATTTTTTTCGTTATGACCAATATATACCATTCCATTCCATAATTATAGCAGAAATTTTATGATCCCGACCCTTCGAAATGTCATTTAATGAATATTTGGCCATTTTAGAAAACAAAAGTATTTTTCGTGAAATCTCGTGAGATGCACACTCTTCGAGTAATTAATGATTTAAAAAAATCTACATCAGCGAAATTAAAAAAGTTGGTTACTTTGGCTGAATATAATTCTGTTCAGAAGATTCGCAGAATTAAATTTCTGCTACATTTTCTCGAAGGTTCAGGTGGTAGATCTAATGCTCGGAAAAAATTTTAGTGTCATATTTCCAGGGGATGCATAGCTCATTATGAAAGTTCAAGATGGCTATATCTTTTTATGTAGGCTGAATCAGAAAAAATGCTATACGAAAAAAGTATTTCGTCTGATCTCAACAATCTATGGTTTGAATATATGTACAAGTCAAAGACTCACTCTGTATATAACTTTGCGTCCATGACTAGAGATGTAATGCTATCTGAACTTTTTTTGTCTAGAGATTTTGAGCATAGTTGAGGGATCGAGAAATAAGTTACCTGCCAGCCAAATCACTTATTTTCACTAAGATGCAGAGATTTTGAAGTAAGGACTTGTTGAGTTCAATAGTGAAGAGTTAGCATCTTGACAATACGAATACATGAAAATATTTTTGCCACAGTTTTTCTCTTTGGTTGATAAAGCTTCATTAAAACCTAGCTCAATCGAATTTAGAAGCAACTTAAAGGTCCTGCGACTTTTATGTGAGTTCCACGATATAAACAAAGCATTTCTTTCCGTTTCTATGAAAAGAAATGTAGAACGCATGCAATTATTCCAATGAAAAAATGCAATCGTGAAACCTCATCAAATCGATCCCTGCATTAATTCCCTCACCATCAAGTCGTCCAAGAAAACTCCGCATTCTCACAACCGAACAATTATTTTCCACTTTATAACCCATTCGGAAGTTTCGGTATATTTGTCTTATCTTCAGTCCCGAAAGATATTCATAATGCGGCTGTGGTGGAACTCAGCGCATTGGAGGTACAAGTTTCTTGGGGCCAGATTCACGTGAGTGATAACTGCCCAATATCGGGGATGGAGTCAGGCCGTTCGTAATTAAAATGAAATGTGGAGCAAATCTCGAAAATACACACATGAACTGAATTGACTGTTTTGCGTATAAAGCGGCACTTGTAGATTTTATCGGGTTGGAATTCGTTAGGGGAATAACCGGAATACGGTCAGAAGGAATGGAAAGAATGAATGACTCTCATGTACTCGGTTTTGAAATTAAAAAAAAAAAAATTTCAATATCTTGTCGAGAACAATTTTTGAATTTCGAAAAAGTTCTCATTTTTTTAAGGAATTATGGGTATACCAGCCCTGTAGGCAATTTTAACAATAAGATTCTCAAAGTGAAACAATTACTTCCTTCTTATACCTACCTTCAATACTTTCTGATTCTGCTTAGGTGAAAATATATTAAAAGCCATTTTAATCTTTCATAATGAGCTGATCATTAGATCCACCGACTATACCTTCGAAAACATGTAGCAGAAATTATATTCTGTGAATCTTTCGAACAGAAATACAGCCAAACTAATATCTTTTTTCAAATTTCGCCGATGATGATTTTTTTAATGATAAATTACTCGAAAAATGAGCATTTCAGCTGCGACTGGAGTTTCAAGGCTTGAGATGACAACATTTCCAAAAAAAAGTATGTATTTTATGTAGACCATTATGGAAAAAGTATTTTTTTTAAACATAGATGAATTCAAAATAGTAATCATCGAAATGAATACCATTTTCAATTCCCAGGGTCAGAGTTATTTCATCATGAGGTTGTCAATGAGATGAGAGATATACCGATTTCAGCCTTATTATCCCATACACCTCAGGGACAAAATCTTCATAAAAAACTTCAATTTTTTAAGCAAATAGGTGTGACGTACTGAGTTAAATTTCAAGATTTCAGGCCATTGCTAAAATCTCATGGAGTGAAAGAGGATGTACGCAGTGATGCATGTGATTGGAGATGTGAAACTTCATTTTGATGCTATAAGATGTCACTACTTTGTCATTTCTACTCAGTACGTCACACCTAATTGCTTTAAATATCGAAGTTTTTCATGAAGATTTTATCGTTGAGGTGTATGGGATACTGATGATGCCAAAAAAGGCTGAAACCGGTATATCTCTCATCTCTGTAAGAAAATCTAATATCATTTCTGCATCCCCATGATAAAAAATCTATGCTTCAAAAATGTTTTCGATGTGGCTTCCGTAAAGGCAAAGAATTTTTTGTTTCCCGTTTTTTCTCAAAAACATAGGGAACGTAGTTCCAGCAAGACAAATTTGAACCATCGCTATCGAAATATCTCTTTTGAAACAATTCATCGAAGTTGCAAATTGCCGAATGCGCCAGTTCCAAAGACTATAACTTAATTCTATGAATTTTATACAGGTGTTTCCGAATTTATACGCTAAAGATTTCAATGTGTCATTCTTCAGCATATTCATATAACTTTTTGTTCATTACTGTTTTCATTCCAATTCACAGCCCTTTAAAATGAGGTAAAAAAATTATTTTAATTCAATATATCCACATTGAAAGAATTTAGAAGAATAAAACTGGCAGATAATTGATGCTAATGAAATATCAGTTTTTAAGTTTTTTCGTTACCCTAAAATGTAATCACAAGATTCTGAAAAAATCAACCCCTATACAATATTTTGCATCAGAACTTTTCAAAGAGTCTATATTTTCTTTCCTATTTGAAAATTGTTCGAAAAATTGTCCCGAATTTTTAACATAAGGTTGTTGGTCTCATCAAAAAAAAAAATAAAATATTGCTCATTCTCCCTTCTAATAAATTCAGGAAGGTTATCATCTAAAAAAAAATCAAAAATCAAGTAAGCTGCTGTCAAATGAAGTCATATGACAAATTGTCCTGATTTTCTCTAATTTCCAGACGGTTTTATAATGACTTCAAAATCTTTTCACAACTAAAAAAAAGGCTGTAATTTCGGAGGAAAAAGATGTTGAACAAAAAGGTATATAAAAGACCCTCCTTCATTTTTGTTGGAGAATCACGCATTAAAATCCCTGGTAGTAACAATGCTAAGCATTTTGAAGATCTTCATCATCAAAATTGGAAAATTAAATACCTAAGCTGAATACAACTCTGTTCAAGAGATTAAATTAGTCAAATCTTATTGTCTATACTGAATCGAAAATAAAGGGTATACAAAAAAAGTATTTCTCTCAAAGTCAAAATACTATTGTTGAAATGTACGTAGGTAAAGTCCAAGACTCATTCTGTGGTATACAAAAATCCTAGTCAGGATTCATTAATCTTACCAAAACAACTTATATTTTTAAGAAATGTCGTATTGAGAACATAAAAAAATAAACCGAAATGAGTGAATCAGATATTAGAATGGAAGAACAGGATAATAATCTCTCAATTATCACCATTTCATAATTTGAACTCATGAAGTTCCAAATGAAGAAAAGATTTTATCGAGAAAAGTACTGTAATTTACAAAAAAATACAACCCAAACACAATCTTCTCTTTCGTTGTCAAGCTAAAAGGAACGTTTAATTATCCTTAAATTAGTTCATATTTTGGAGAAACGATTGATTCAATCGTGATTTCCTCAGGGCTCTTAGCAGAATGAATTTCTTCAGATCACTAAGAACTTTTAGTTAGTAGTTTCAAGCAGATCACCCTTTTGTTTTCACAATATCTCTCACGTGGTCAGGTATGAGATCATCGACTTTCATAGCTGTGTTAAGTTTGTATCGACAATAAGTCCACTTCAACAAATTCCAACAGTTCAAAACTCACCATAAGCAAAGTCTCTCACATCCTCCCGATCAACACGCGAAAATCAACCACCCACCGAAGAACTGTTAACATTTTCGTCGCACAAGAAGTCAGCATTTCAATCGGCGCGAAACCAAGACAAAACACGGGACGAGCACTCGCAAAGCCGAACCGAAAAGTTGCAACAATCTTGGCAAGGAATTCTTGAGCGCGCCATAAGCTCAACGTGGAGGCGGCGGTTGTACTGGTCTTGGCCGGTGGACAGGAGCCTCTGCGACCTACTTGCCGCCTCTTTAACAGTTCCCCTCTTCGAGAAAGCCACGCGAATAAGTTGCCACCTCCGAAGGAAGGACGCGTGATTTATGATTTTTTTCGCAATGGGAAAGGATTAATAATTTTTCCTGGAGAATATGGTAATGTGGGATCGTTTTGGGGGTCTGAATTGGGGGATTGCTCATTTCACGGTGCTTCGGAATAGTTTTCAATATACAGTGTGCAAGAGCTAAACATTGACGTAACTGCTCTTTATCTTTTTCCACAGCAATATTTTATTGAGGTATATTTGGTGCTATCGCCATATTCAGGTCCAAACAATCTGCCCTTAGCCTATGTCCTAATAGTTATGTACCACCCTGTATATGATACAAGTGCAGAAGACATTGATATTCTTACACAAGTTCAAAATTCAAAAACGAGCCATGAAGTGGTGAGTTTTTTTAATATATATATGTATATATATTCTTATGAAAAAGAGAGCTAAAATAATACAATAAATGTTGAAACAAAAAGTACCTAAGCTGAGGTAAAAAAAGAACGGGGTGTCATAACATTTTTCGTATGATACTATACAGAATCATACGATACTATCATCACTAGTATCATACGATACTATACAGCCAGGGGAAAAAACCTCAGCCGAAAAAACCTGTCTCCCCGTGAAAAAAAATAAAATAAAATATTGAATAACAGGAAAATCTTGAAAGACATCAGTGTGATCATCTTCATTTTATTCGTCTATGAGCTCGGATAAACAGAATCTTCCTAAAACGACTCGCAATTCTTAATCTGAAATGAAAAAAGACAAAAAGAAGAAAAGAAACCGATTATTCAGAATAAATCAAATGCATTTCAGAAATGCATTTGCTACTTTAAAAAACATCAACATTCAGATTTCTTGGCCAAATAGTGTTCGGAGGTTTATGAATATTCATGACAGAAATGCCACGAAATTTGAAAGAAATTAAAAAACTACTCCATCAATTTCCCCTTTCCGAATGTGTTGAAAAATTACGAACTGATAATTTTTCAACATAACAAGCTTAACTTGTAAAAATTCAATTAATACATAACCTTTCAACTGTCCTCTTTCACGAGGATTTTTTTCTGTTGCCGTGTGGGTTTCTTGCAGAAGAATCACTTCGATACCATGTTCATCAGCAAATTTGGAGACGTGATCACACTTGTCCTTCGAAATTCCTTCGATATTCAAATTCAAAATCCACAAATTCCTGCTCTCTGCCCGTGAGGGTTTTTTCAAACCGAATACGACCTTCCAGGTGATGATTTTTCGGCACTTCAGATGTTTGAAGGGTGGGGGACCCCAATGAAAGACAATCATCTCCCATAGATAAACCAAACATGTTATAACACAAGAAAACAGAATATTTTTCAGGACCAAAAACTACGACATATTAAGAGAATTGTCATTCGTTTTTGAATGAACGAGTGTTAGAATGAGCCTTCTGTACGAGTGTCATACATTATTTTCTCTAATTTATCGAAATCAATGAAATATTGCCTTAAATGTCGTTTGGTGATTTTTGAATTGAGAAATATTGATTGTAAGAACTGATTTCTACCTCATTAATTTGACAGATGTTAAATAAATCCATAGGAGGAGCCCAATGTCTTCAATAAATATTACTGAAAACTGTGCTAGAATGAAATATTCTAAAATTGTTTTTTTCTACTAGATGTGGCAGAATGAACGGATTTGACTCATAATTAGAGAAAATTTTTTACTCATTGTTTGGTATGTATCGTCCTGAGGTGCAAGGATCTCCCCTACCTATACTTGCATCTAACAAATTGTAGGAAATTTTCACTCTTTTTCTAGAGAGCTTAAAGGAAAGTAAACATCACTTTTCAGCTTGGTTTGCGCTTTTCCGAAGTGAAATGCTGAAGTTCCTGGACTATCTATCAATTCCTGATCTCACTTTTCCATCGACTAAGCTCTCTTCACGCAAAATGTGTGTTTATACCGCAAAACTCATCAATTCTTAACAGCGCTCTGATATTTATTTTAAATACGTATATTATCGATCTGCTGGTTCGTAACGAAATTGAAACGGTGAATTCTAATCATAATCTATTACGAAAAAGAATGTTTATCAAGTTTGAAACGCAGTGTTCCGTTGGTGGAGCACCAAATGCAATGTAATCTTCATAATTACTTACTCCATCGAAGTTGCACCAGCACCTGTGCCAAAGAAATTCCTCAGCAATATATCTTCATTCTCTCTCAGTTACAGTTACTTTTCCTCTGGATTCTTTGTTTGGATCAGAGCTTCTCAAGATTGATTTCCAAAGATGCTCTAGGTTGCGTTCATAAACTCTGCCTCTGCTCGTCCACCTTGAGACGAAAAAAATGTGTAAATACCAGGGTTGCGTTCATAAACATACTCAGAGTAAGTTCTCTTTACTCTGAAGCGTTCACAAACTTGCTTTGTCTTCCTCGGAGTATACTCTGTGAGCGTTCATAAACTTCCTCTGAGTAAGCTCTGTATACTCTGCTATTTGGGAGAGTAAACACATACTCTGACAGTTGTGACGTACGATTTTCATTCTGTCCTGCTCCCGCGGACTTTTTGAAACTTGAATATTATTCGAATAAGTATTTATTTCTGGTTTTGTTTCATTTCAATAACGGAATACGAAACAATTAATTTTTCAAGTGAAACAACTTCTCTGTGAAATAAAGAAATATTGGAAAGAATTACATTATTACATTAATAAATTTAATGAAATTGCTAGCAGTGAATTAACGAAGCTCAAAGTGGACTTTACCAAGAGATAATGGTAAAGAAACCTAGAGTGGTCCATTCAAGTTCAAATAAATCGAGACATGAAAAGTTCCACAATAACTGTTTTTTGTACCTGATTTGGAATCTACGTTGATATTTTGTTATATTCGAGAGTTTAGATCTTTCAAGATTCATTCATATTTTGCTTTATCTTTCATACAATATTTTTTTAACTTCTTTTTGTTAGCTTCCTCAAATGAAACTATTTTTTGTTACGAAGTTTTTAAATTTTTTTCTGGCATAGAGTCAATAAAACAACAAAACATGTAATATCATTTTTGATTTTCGGCCTGCAATAGAAGACTAGAGACAATAATATCCTTTTTCATTCTTCCTGTCTCATCAAAAGTAATTCAAAGTCCTGAGAACATTTATCAGTTTTCTCACAATCATCAAAAAACACGTTTGTGCTCTGCTTTTCATATAAAAGAAAAATTGACTCTACTGCGAAGACACAACTGAAAATGTACGACTAGAGAGAATTATTTTCTTAAACTTCTATTATTCATTTATGATAGTAACAATTTCAATATAAAAATGATAAATAAAAAATGTATATGATGCAAAAGTATTATTCATAACCTATACACATGTCTGAATTTTGAATGACATTTGTCAGAGTAAGCTTGTGAACGACGAGTGTGGAGTAAAGACCGGAAGTATATTTCTGATCATATGGCCATACTCTTACTCTACTCTCTGAGTAAGTTTGTGAACGCTGCCATGGCCATACTCTTATTCTACTCTCTGAGTAAGTTTGTGAACGCTGCCCTATATAGAAACTGAACACAATGATGTTCGATATCAATATGTTTCTGCAGATCAGGTTTTTTTATACATAGTGAATCTTTGACATGTCGATATATTTCAGCAGAAGATTCTTGGGGTCGTAAGAAACACACAAACAACAAAATTCTTTTCTTTTGGAATTTATTCATACGGAATGCAGAAAGGAAATATTCTATGAGAAATATCTTCAAAGTACTTCCTCATGACCCTCTTAAGCTTGACAAACTTCATATCTCCCCAGAAATTCTTTTTTTTTCAGTCTTGAAAGAAAATTGATATCCTGCAAAAGAAAAAGTATACTTCCTAATCTACCTGACTCTGAAATTAGATCAAACGCATTTAGAAGTATCCCTGTAGTCTAATAAACATTTTTTTACACAGTTTTTCTCTCTTCCCAAGGAGTTAGTCCAAAGCATCCAGGACACCCAGTATAAGGTAGATCTTGTGATTGCACCACTTTCCGTCCTGAATGTTTAATGTTGCATCTGATGAATTAATACTGCTTGACCTGCTTCCATGGTTGCATTCTATTTCTAAATCCTTGAAGAGTTTTATACATTCCTTTCCAAGAGGTTGCAAATTAAAAAAAAATTCGACAAATACTCAAATAATGGATAAGTGCCGAATTAAAATCCCAAATTAACCTGTTTTTTTCTTGTAACTGAGCACGACAAACTCAACCACATATTTTTCGTCAGTTTGGACCGTCTTAAAGTGTCTTTATCATATCTGGACATCATGGTAAGGGCGAAAACGCATCGCAACCTCTGAAATACAACTTCCTTCCACTTCGCCATGGTAAGGCAGCACAACCCGGAAGCCTCAGGTCAGTGTACTCGACAATAAGTGTGCAATACTTTGCATTTATGGTAATTCGCCTTAATACATACTCCGTTGGCCATAAATAATGAAGAACTTTTCAATTAGTTATGTGCTGCTGGGTAATTTTTCATGAAAATTCTCTAATCTGCAGAGGTTTCGTAACATCTCATTATGGCACATACGAAAAGGTTGCCAATTCATGAATCGTCCACCGTGAAGGTTTTATTGTCTTGAAAGCTTGAAATAAATAAACCCGGTGACGTAAGAAGTGTTAGAAGAATAACTTCGTGAAGTGAATTTGTTTAGCAATGTGGTAGTTATAAATCAAGAATAATACAAAACAATTTTCAGCTAATGTTATCAAGAAAAGATAATGATGTATTCGCTAAATCCATTGTTGTATCGGGTGTCCTTAATTCTTTGTCCAGTGATAATCGTATTAGATGATGTGTGAAAATTAAACTTATATCAAATTATATATTTTTGAAAAAAAGCTTTGTTTTCTACATGAGATGATATCGCGGATAATGGGTGTTTTAAAGTAAATAACGCCCTTAAATCAAAGCGACAAAATTGAGTACCTTCAATATACACAAATGGGTATCTAATAATAGTTTACATTTAGCTGCTCATATTGATTGTAATCAGGATAATGTACCCGTTGAAATATTGGTTTGATATATGGATTAAAATCGTGTCATGATTCTCCTGAATTTCACCTGAGAATAGCCTCTCAATAAGCTGTGTGCGCTCTCTGCCTCAAGGGCAATTTTCCAGAGTCTAGGAGCGGCTTAACGATCCTCCTCATTATCCAATGCAGATATGGATCGCCTTGAAACGTCGAAGAAGAAAAAACAAAATGCAATTCTGGGTTATGAGAAAATATTATACCTATAAATAATGGGAATTATGACATAGAGACAATAAAAAACTAATCGGTTTCATTTATATAAAAAAAAACAAAAAGATTCGGTAACCTTGCATTTTTCATGAGCTTATCAATTTGAAAAACAAACTTTAGCTATAAGGATTGCAGCCAAGGCCTTTTTTTTTCGTTTTCAAAAATTTGGAAATATAAAAATTTCATGACAAGTTATATTTAGGCTGTATTTTACCGATGAAACCCATTGAACTAGTGAGTCAGCATTAAAAAATTTTCAAAATATTTTTCGTCTTAATTATCACATGTGTGAATTTCCCCTAAACTATAATTTTGAACCGGAAAAATAAATATTTTTATGAAATTTTCAAAGTTCATGATGAAATTTATTTCACTAGTGCCGCTAGTTGAATTTGAGGACAAAATTGAAATTGATTGAAAACTTCAAGCTTATTTTTCGTCGCAATTCCAAGTCAACGATAATATACAATATTTTTTTCAACTTGAAACATTTTTTCATGTTGTTCCTAATGAAAAGCACAGAACGGTAGTTGTTTTGTTCCAATAATAAATAATAGGTCTAAGGTTCCAGAGTGTGATTTGACCTACTGTCATTTTTTTAACCTCCAAATGTACTACATTTCCAATGTAAACCTATGAGAAAAATTAGAATATGAATTTTGCTGAAACTTGCAGAACTTGTCTTGAAAATGGATGTGCCACCACCAGTATATTCGATTCTGACTTATCCTCGAAACTTATGGAATTTTCAGCAATCTCCGTATGGCATTATTTGCCTGCCCCAATATAATATTACTACTATCAATTAACAAACTTCCAGATTTGCCCAGGCGATGAATTACCTGACAAAATATGTAATAAATGTGTTGGTAGTATCACCAGCGCTTATGAATTCAAAATCATATGTGAGCGAAGTGATAAAATATTGAGAACTAACCAAAAATTATCCCTACCGAGTGCACTCGATTTGGGATCGGAAGAACCCACTCTGGACACAAAGAATTCAACGGAAGAAGAAGGTCATGGGAGTTTTCAGATGTGACTGATATCGATTTTTTGGAATCGAAGGAAGCAGAAGTTGATGAATTGAGTTGTATGTCCTTGGTTTTGTTGAAATATGAATGAGAAAATCTCATTTGGTTTGTAGGTAGATCTAGTGAGGTTGTAGAACTTCAATGTGAGTTGTGCAATGAGAAGATCCAGAATTTAAAAAAACATAACAACGAATTTCACCCGAAAGAAAATCTGCATGTATGCACATTTTGTGAAAAAGAATTCGAAGATGTTAAATCATTGAAGAAACATAAGAAAATACATAGGTAAAGTAAGACATGAAATAATCTACGTAATTTAAATAATCTGGAATTTTAATAGGATCAAAAGGAATCATTGCTGTGAATATTGCGGTAAACGTTTTTATATCGCTAATGATTTAAAAATTCATATTAGAACACATACGGGAGAAAAGCCACATGTTTGTAAAGAATGTTCAAAGGCTTTCGCTGATCCAAGAGCACTTTCCTGTCATATGAGGATTCACACAGGTGATTTGTTACTCGAAAAAAATTTAAATCCTTTGAAAATAATCGTGGAAATTTTTCAGGCGCCAAACCATATAAGTGTAATGAATGTGGTAAAAGTTTTGCCTATCCTGTTGTCCTTACTTCGCACATAAGAACCCACAATAAAGAAAGGCCGTACATTTGCACAGTTTGTGGGAGCACCTTCGTTTACGCACACAATCTTCTGATTCACACTAGAACTCACACAGGGGACAGGCCTTATATGTGCCAAATTTGCGACAAAACATTTGTCTCAAGTTCCAACCTCAAAGCGCACAACTTGACGCATTCCGGAGAAAAACGGTGAGAAAAAAATATCAATCTTATTTTTTTTTTTCGTATACAGGGTGAACGAAATTCATTGAGAATTTCGTTTCTCGAATAAGAATAGATGCTCTATTGATCTAAAATATTTTCAGTGCTGCGGTGTTGCCGCTTATGTCAAAAAGTAGTAAATACTTTGATATTGCAAATGGCACACCCTGTATATTATTGCACTTTTCTATTCATCGTAGTAACACGATTATTTTGGTATCAATTTTTCATATTTATCTTAAGCAGTTCCTGAGTAATTAAATGTTTTCTTTTTTTTGTGCAAAACATAGCTTTGGTTAAATATCCATAACTCCAATACTATTAATAATAGGAAGCTGAAATTTCGTATGCAGAATGCTGAGATTCTATGCATCATGCATAGACAGTATCTACCGATCTAAAATATTCTTGTAGCCTGACCACTTTCAGTTATACAGGGAGTGAAAAAAAAATTTTGAAAAATTTTTTTTTCTGTTTTTTGTTTTCGTATTTGATAGAGTATGCAATTCTGAATACATTCGTACTCCAATCGTTGCATTTGTCAAAATACTTTTAAAAATAGCGAGATAAAACTGAAGAAAAAAGGGAGATATGTGTATTCGGTATTAAGTTTGTTATTCCTAACTTAGTTATCGTAAGCACAAACTGTTTTCACATTTTTGAAGGCGAAGACTGTGGAAATATTGTACAATTTCAGAATTTTGAATAACCCATCACAGTGTGTTCCAAATGTTGGTTCAAAAATTGGGATCAAAATTGGCTCAAAACTTTCGTTTTTCAAATTAGAACCCTATTTTTTTATGATTGCATTGGATTCTGCGAAGAAAAATTATGATAATGTTCTAACATGTTGATGCTCCTAAAATAACTAATTCTTGCGTCATTCAGGATTTTCTGTTTCTATTCATGAAATATGTTTTATATCAACAATGATAAATGAATTCAGAAAAGAGAAAGTCACTAGTAAGTTATTTGAGTAATTTATCTTCTATGACCAAGGTCAATGTTGATATGAAACAGATTCTATGAATTTGACAGTGCTTACGACATGAAATCAGGAAATCCTGAATAACTCAAGAATTATTAATTTTAGGAGCATTAACATGTTGGAACATTATCATCAGTTTTCTTCGCACAATCCAACGCAATCATAAAAAAATAGGGTATTGAAGTTATGGATGTTTAACCAGAGCTATGTTTTGCACAAAAAAGAGGAAAACATTTAATGACTCAGGAACCGCTGAAGATAAGTATGATAATGTGATACCAAAATAATCGTGTTACTTCGATGAATAAAAAAGTACAATAATATATAGGGTGTGCCATTTGAAATAACAAAGTATTCATACTTTTTGACATAAGCGGCAACACTGCATCACTGAAAATATTTTAGATCGAAAAAGCACCTGTTCTTGTCCAAGAAACCAAATTTTCAATGAATTCTTGCTTTACGTTCGCCGTAAACGTTCCATCGACCGTGGATCACCCTGTATATCACTTTTCAGTTACGTATGTTCCATTTGCGGTAAAAAGGTGGCAAGATCTGGCGACTTGAGGATTCATATGAGAATGCACACTGGGGAAAAGCCGTATAAATGTCCGATTTGCGAGAAAAGTTACAAGATGTCGTCTCATTTGAGCGCTCACATGAAAACTCATACTGGTGAGGAAATCGCGATTTGGAAGCTTTGAAATCATCGAATTATTATTTTCAGGTGAAAAAAATTTTCATTGCGAAACCTGCAATAAATCCTTCGTGGATAAACATAGATTAGAAAACCATAAGACTACGCATACTGGACAGAAATTGTATACTTGTACAATGTGTGGAAAGTCTTTTTCACACGCTAGTTCGCTATCGACACATAAAAAATCACATGCAAGGAACAACGAAAATATTGCAACTGATATTTGATTTAAATTCTTGTTAACAATAAACTTTCATGAAATTATTTCCTGGTGATTCTTTCAAGACCCCTTCATCATTTCATGTGCGAGTTAACTAAACAATATTATAATTAAATTTTAAATTCTCTACAGTGTGTCCCATTTTGGTTGAGACTGCTAGGTATCTCAGCTATTATTGAAGATAGAGACATGCGGTTTTCGCAAACTGTATCAATATTTTGTAAAACTTTCAAATCCACAAACAGAAATATTCCAACTTCTTTTGTTTCTGAAATACAGGGTGCAAACGAAAAATGTGCACTTTTTGGAGATGTTATTTTTTCTCGAGCTTTATTATTATAAGATGAAAAAAAAATAAAACTGCTCATAATTTATATTTTTACATAAAAGTCAGTGGCGTACTTGAACTTTTTTAGAGCACTATTTTAAGATTAGGCACAAACTTGGAATTTTTCAAATGGAACAAACACTTGTATATGTATTTCAACATAAAAGTTTTGCAATTATTTTCCGAATTCATTGAAGTACAACCATTCTAATTTTTCATAAATTGTAGCTCAAAAATCAGAAAAATCAACATTTGAGTTTGTTTTTTTATTAGTGCGCTAGGCCATGAATTATTCCACACATGCATAAAAGTTGTACATGCATTAAAAATAGTAATATTTATTTTGTTTTCAACATTTTTGAGTTTATGTTGAAAAGTGATATCTTGAGTTTATTTTGAAAATATAATGAACTAAATGCATGTGTCAAAGAATTTATGGCCTACTATTAAGAAAACAATCATAAAAAAGGATTTTTCTGTTTTTCGAAGCTGAAATTTATTAAAGATGAGGATATGATACATCAATGTTTTCAGATAAATAATTGCAAGAATTTGACGTTAATATACATGGTAGTTCACTTGAAAAATACCGAGTTCTTATCCAATCTCGAAAACAGTGCTCAAAGAAAAATGTTCAACTAAGCCATTGACTTTTATGTAAAAATATTTTTTATGAGCGGTTCTCATTTTTTTATCTTACACTTCGCTTAACAATTAGAGGAACAGAAAAATTTTCAACATTTTTTAGTGATTTTCAACAGGTTGTCATGTAAGAAAATATGTTTCAAATTTTTTTTTGCTCTACAGACATGGAAAAAAATTTTTCGAGCTAGACCGATGAAAATGCCGCATAACCTGTTTATTCAGCTCTAATTTGCTTTTTGCGACTTTTGGATATGACCATTTGTCTTCGAGATATCCAGTTTTGAATGATACAAGATGAAAAAAATGCCTTCGTATTTAAAATAAAAACTATTTTTTTCCACGAGAAAAAAAAATTGAATATAGTTATTATAATTTATTTCCGGTGAAAAAGCGCTTCTAGAAAGTTTAAATCGTTTTCAGATATTTTCGTAAATAAAAAAATTATGGCACATTTTCGAAATTTCGATAATTTTTCAAAATAAAAAAAAAACAGAGATATCGTGAAGTTTTTCCTATCTGGTCCAGAAGTACCTAAAATAGTAAAAATCAAGCAATTTGGATACCCTGTACTTCATAATCAAGCCACAAAAGATATTATTCTTACATTTCTCTTTTGCTTATTCAAATTTCATAAGAACTGACACATTTAAACTTCACGAAGTCAAATTAAAATCAAATTATTTATTAGGAATTGCTACTACAACACGAAATAAAAGAAGATTATTTCATAAGAACAAATAATATTTCGTATAAAGTTAAAAATTGCAAGATCAAAGAAAAAGAATAAATGCTTCAATAACATAAATTAAAATCTTCTGAATAAAGATCAAGCTTCCACTTTAAATAAGCTATATATACATGAATAAAATCTTTCCGAGTAAATTTCCCTAAAGTTCATCTGAAGTCACTCGACCAGCAAGCGGATGATGCAAATGTTCTCCCCACCAATCACCCAAGCAGTTTCCTGTCATATACGTCACCAATTGCAGAACAACGAAGGTGTTGAAAAAAGAGAGGATGGCAAGTATGAAGAAGCAAACAATGTCTGAACACCATTTAAGGAAAATATGAAACTTTCAAATCACAAAAGACAATTGAGAAATTATAGAAAATGACATTTCAAACTCACCTAACCTAAAATAACCCCGAAATTGATGTGAATTCGAATAGCTGTTTTCTAATGAAGTAATCCCATCAATATTTAAATCAACAAGCTCCTTATTTGTTTTAATGAATGCATATATTTGTAAAAATTAATTTCATATAAAAGCTCAATATTTCTTTTTTGTAACCTTGATGAACATCACCATAGTGAAAAAAACGACCATCACCATGAAAAGCATGATCCACATCCAACATTTCCAAGCTCTTCGAGAATGTTCTTCCAATTTGGATGATTCCACTTCCAATTTTCCCTTATTCTGGTCAGTTAACACAGAAGATCTCGTCAACACTTCAGTGTCTTTCTTAATAATTTTATTGGCTAATTCAGACTGTTCTTTGAGATTTTTTGTAAGTACAAGTAAATCCTCTGTGACTTTCTGTTGAATATTGTCGTTATAATTTATCAATTGATCCAAATCATCGCTTGCCGGTGACTTACTAACGTTGCGATGTCTAACATTCAATAGATCCTCCCTCATACTTTGGTAATTATCAGTTTCTGTTTCGTTGGGTGTCATTCCTAATTCACTCTTCAAGGCATTTATTCTATTTTGGTAATTTCTAATGGCATTGTTGGAAGGCTCTATCAGTTTCTTCACTTCTAATAACATTTCTTCCAAGGAAAGAATATACTTTGGGAATCGATCATCAGTATTTTTAAGCTTACATAAAACTTCACATTTTGTTAGTAATCTACGTAGGTTAATTTCTTGCCTTGACAGTAAACTCATTTCTGAAATCCAATAAAAAATATTGAACTCTACGACTTCATCCTATGCTGAAAATTTTAATATGGATTTGATGAAAGTATCAAGGAATGAACCTCAAATAAGTATTATACTATAAAAGGATACGAAACATATGCCTTTCCCATTTCTCTACCATATATAACTCTGTTATGAGTAAATATCTGAAGTACCAATAATTGAAAAAGTTATATATGAGCTTGAACATGATCGTACAGTTCTTGAGATTCACCGGTAATACTTTTTAGAAAATTAACACGTTGGCAATTTATTTACCTTAATCTATTTCTTAATTTTAATAATCCCTTATGATTTATGGAGTTCAGATTGTTGAGAATGTTTACATTGTATATCACAGAACACATGAAATGTAAATTTGACAGTTGTCTTTTTTCTAACTCTTGGATGTAAACGATAAAAAATTATTAACTATTTTCCTGAATTAAATATATAAGATATAAGTATTGTTTTATATCATCTGTAATATTGCTAATGCGATTAATCATTGACATCCTTTTATTTCAATTTTATCCTCCTTCCAATTATTCATTTTCAAACATTTTTAATATTCTATGCGCTGACACTGACCTATCAACCTCAAAATGAAAGTTTATTTTTATTTGATTTGAATTCAACTTGATGTTTTTCCAAAAAAGTAATGGTGCTGCGAATTTCATGAAAGGAGCACTGTTTTGAAACCAAGAAGAACAACTACATCAGCATGTTGGCTCGCAACAAAATGTGTATATTTTGGAAGATTCTTTACTAATTACTCACCGGTTTTTTTTTATCATGTACATATAAATATTAACCATTGAAAATGTTGAAAATAAGAGCTCTGAATAGGGATTCACTATCTGATGAAGACGCTCCTGTTCTCAGAAAAGAACTTCAGGTAAATATCAAATGGTCCTTGCGTAAGCCCCTCTACAAATCCATAATTTTAGGAGGAGATAGCATTAGAAATATACAATAATGCTCTACGTTTGGAAGGAACAAGAGAATTCGAAAAGTCCAAGGATTTACTGTTGAAATTGATAAACGAGAACATTCCACAACTTGAAAATCAAGGAGGTCTTCCAAAATCTATGTGTACCTTGAAATTTGCGTGTTATCTTAATCTTGGACATATCTTTTACGAAGAGAAGAATAACATTAAGGCATTAGAAAATTATTGCATTGTAATATCTTGTCTTTTGATCTTGATTTTTTTTTAAATTATGCTTTTTTAGGCTTCTGAATTAGACCAAGGTGATATTACACTTTGGTACAAAATAGGAAAGTTATCAGCTAAGGAACATCGCTTCAAACAATCTATTTACGCATTCTCTAAGGTAAATCCTATTGATGTTTTCGAAAATATGAATTAGTCAATATTTTTAATTTTTTAGGGGTTAGATTGCTATGATTCCCATTGGCCTTGTTTGAATGAAATAATACCATTACTCTTTGCGGTAAGGGACACAGTTAATTGTTTATTCTATATAGGAAAAGCCCTAGAGTTAGATCCAGATTACACTAAAGGATTGGTTCTAAGGAAAAGAATTTATCAAGACAACCCTGCAACGAAAGAATATTACCAAGCTTTGAACCCAGATTAGTAAGTGTTCGAATCATTTGATGACATAATTACTGACAAAATTGTTCATTTTGCAGTAAGTACGAACCTCCTTTAGATGTTGAAATCGATCCAAAAGACGAAGAGAAATATTTAAATGAGGTACAAGCAATTATAGATGTAATAAATGAAGCCGAGAAAGCTCTACAATCGCAACCTTTACGAACTATACCCCTTCCTGAGGCTTTGGAAACTTATTCCTGGTTGGCATTATCGAAATGCATCATAAACTTGTATGAGTATCTTCGTTCAAATGAAATGGTAAGTTATTCTCCACACCTTTTTACCTAGGATTTTCTTGTCTTTATATTTTTGAATGAATTGTTCCAACCTACAAGATATTCTGTTAACATCTTGAAAACGCTATTAAGAATGTCATTACTGCTCTATTGTTGCCAGATTGTGCATAAGGAATATTTTAATGTTTGTCGCATGTATTATTTACCCTTCAATTGCCTTTGTTGCCAGCCATCAACTTGCTCTCTTTACGACTTATTTCTCATGAAATTCTTGAAATACCTGATTAATTCTCCCATTTGGCAACATAGCAAGAATTCAAAGACACGCTCCTTGACATTCCATGGCTCCTTGTAGATTCAAAATGATAACAAAATTCTTCTTTAAGCTGGTTTTTTAAGATGCCTGTCACATACATAAAGTAAAGTCATGTTGAGTTGAAATTATTGAACAATGGGTAAAGTTAGGTTAGAATCATGAAGTGTCAAATTAAGTAAGGTTAGAATTATTGAACGTCAGGTGAAGGCATGTTAGATCAGGTTCTCATGTTGCAATTATCCCATTCTGAATCCATTCCAGAGTTTTTTAAATTTCATTGATATTGACAAAACTATTGATAATGTCATTTCTGCTTTACTGTTGCCAGATTCGGCATATGAAAAATTTGAATGTTTGTCGCATGTTATATTAACCATCAATTGCTTTTGGTGGGTGACATTGACTTCCTTTCTTTATAAAATTATTTCCATGAAATTCTTCAAATACCTGATTAATGTTCCTATTTGGTAACATAGCAAGAATTCAAAGATACGCTCCTTGACATCGTATGGCTCCTTGTAGATTCAAAATGATAACAAAATTCTTCTTTAAGCTTGTTTTTCAAGATCCCTGTCACATACTTAAAGTGAAGTCATGTTGAGTTGAAATTATCAAACAATAGGTAAAGTTAGGTTAGAATCATTATTAAACGTCTGGTGAAGTCATGTTGGGTCAGGTTCTTATGTTGCAATGATCCCATTCTGAATCAATTTCAGAGTTTTTTAACTTTCATTGATATCGACAAAACCATTGATACTGTCATTTCTGCGATATTGTTGCCAGATTGGGCATATGAAGTAGTTGAATGATTTTCGCATGTTATGTTAACCATCAATAGCTTTTGATTTCTTTTCTTTATGTTTTTGAAAGAATTGTTCCAACCTACAAGATATTCTGTAATCATCTTCAAAACGCTAATAATGTCATTTCTGAGCTATTGTTGCCAGATTATGCATAAGGAATATTTTAATGTTTGTCTCATGTAATATTTAGCATCAATTGCTTTTGTTGGGAACCATTGACTTACTCTCTGTATGACTAATTTCCTATGAAATCCTTCAAATACCTGATTAATGTTCTTATTTGGCAACATAGCAAGAATTCAAAGATACGCTCTTTGCCATAACATGGCTCCTTGTAGATTCAAAATGATAACGACTTGCTTCTTTGAGTTGGTTTATCAAGATGCCTGTCACATACTTAAAGTGAAGTCATGTTAAGTTACAATTATTGAACAATAGGTAAAGTAAAGTTAGACTCATTTGGTGTCAAATCGAGTAAGACTGGAATTTTTAAAAGTCAGGTTAGGTTCTCATGTTGCAATGATCTCATTCTGAATCCATTTCAGAGTTTTTTAACTTTCGTTGATCTTGACAAATGCATTGACAATGATATTTCTTCGCTGTTGTTGCCAGATTGTGCATATGGGATATTTTAATATTTGTCACATGTAATATTAACCGTCAATAGCCTTTGGTGGGGGACATTGACTTCCTCGCTTTACAACATTATTCCCAAGAAATTCTTCAGATACTTGATTAATTTTCCCATTCGGCAATATAGCAAGAATTCAAAGATACACTTTGACATCACATGGCTCCTTGTAGATTCGATATCATTACGAAATACTTCTTTAAGCTGATTTTTTTTAATTGCCTGCCAGATACCCAAAGTGAAGTCATGTTAAGTCAAAATTATTAAACAATAGGTAAAGTTAGGTTAGACTTACTGACTGTCAAGTTAAGTAAGGTTAGAATTATTAAACGTCAGGTGGAGGCATGTTAGGTTAGGTGCTCTTATTGCAAATCCATTTCAGAGTTTCTTAACTTTCGTGGATCTCGACAAATGCATGAGTCAAGACGTAAGTATTAAAGTTCCCGACAAAGAAGCAGAAGATGAAAAGGAGGCAAACGGTTCAACAGATGCCAAAATGGAAGTACAAGATAATAATATACCAGAGGAGAAAATGGAAATAGATACTGACTTCAAGAGAAGACCCTCACAAACCAGCGAAGAAAACTGTACTCCGGTACAAACAGACAACGATGAGGTAATTCGAAAACTTCAAAATATAGGACCTTTACAGATATTCGTTTGCAGGAACAACAAACGGAGCAAGATACTGAAGAGCAAGAGGAACGAAGCGAAAAATCGAAATCCAAAGGGTATAAGAGGAAGAGGGATTTACTTTCGGATTTGAGGGTCTGGGGTTGGCATAGCAAGAGGAAAAATGTTCGAAAAACAAGACCTGATAAGTTTTATACAGTGGAAGATTGCTTGAATCAAATTTTGCCCCCCAATTTATTGTAAGATTTTTTTCAGGAATATGTGAATATAAGTGTGATATTTTTTTTTCGTAGGCGTAACAAAATAGTTGATTCGTATTTGCAAGATGACTCAATTGGAGCTGCCGATGAGAACAGTGCCTCCCTTGAGGATAAGCCAACGGATATTTTCTTGCCTAAATTGACGGTGTCTTCAAGGTGAGAGACGAAAATAAACCCATCATGGTAATTTAAAAAATGAAAATTAAAAAAAAAAAAAGTAACAAACATCTAGAAAAATAAAAGAAGAAGAAAATATATTGCTCATGCATATATTTTCTTCTTCTTCTATTTTTCTAGATATTTGTTACTTTTCTTTTTTAATGTTCATATTTTAAATTACCGAACTATAAAAATATTTATCTCTTATGAAGGAAATTTTCGCAGTGAATCATACTTCGGAACAAATAAGGAAAAAGAGGACATTCTCAAATTGTGGAACAAAGTGAAAGAAGATTGTGATATAACTATACTAGTCAAAGAGTACGTCATGGAACTGTCCAAGTTGTGGAATGTGAAGTGGCCTCAGGAGTTGATTTCGCATTACATTTTCATACACGAGAAATATAGGTGAGTCAATAACACTTCTTCATGAATAACATGTTGAATAAAATAGGAAAAAATAATAAAACATAATTTTTATTATTTTTTCCGAAGTCGAGTTTCTACAAAGCCTGTGAAAAGCTAAAAAATGAGTGAGACCAGCACTTTACGAAAAATTAGATTCCAATGACTGAAAAAAATTACGCTACACATGTACTACGTTTTGCCGTTCGAATTTTTCCTTGAGTCTGTCTACACCATTTCCAAGTGTAATTCAGAAATTGTCGAGTGTATTTCAGATTAGTCACTTCAGTTTCAGAAAGCGTAAATTGAATATCAGATTAGTCAATTGAATTTCAGAAAACATCAAATGTATTTCTGATCACTCAATTGAGTTTCATTTGATGTTGTCTGAAATTCAATTTACAAATCTGAGTAACATCTGATGTTTTCTGAAATACAATTGACTAATCTGAAATACAAGTGATGTTTTCTGAATGTCAATTGACGATTTCTGAATTACAATTGGAAATGGTGTAGTTTCCCGAAAAATCGAAATTGAAAAAAAAAAAAGCTCAGCACTTCTCCTGAATAAATTTGAGATACATTCGTTCTGCCTTGTGACTCAAGTATTTTCTTGAAAATTCTTCAGAATTTCCGGCAAATTAAGAAAATGAAAAAAAGTCAGCACATCACTTATTCTTTTCCGATAAAAATTATTTTATATGATTATGTCGCAATTGTGTCAGATTTTCAGAAAAAATTAACAGGTTTTCACTTATACGGAGAAAACAAGAAAAATTAGTAAATTGCAGGAAAGTTAGCATACCTGGCAACACTGTGTGTGAGGTTGGTCCAGCATTTTTGGATTTTTTAGAAAATTTTTGTTGTGCTGAATTGTGTTAGGTTTGTGCTGCTTTGAGCTGTTGGAATTTTTCCTTTATTTCATACGGTTCTCAAGATATTTCACAAAATGTGTTGTAGGAAACAAGTGTTCGTTCAACACATATCTTCAGAACCGTATAGAATAAAAACAAAATTTCAACGGCACAAACCTAGCATAATCCAGCACAACAAAAATTTTCTCGAAAATCCGAAATTTCTGGGCCAACCTCGCATACACACTGTTGCCAGGCATGCTGATTCTTCCACAATCTACTAATTTTTCCTATTTTCTCAATATGAGGGAAAACCCGTTGATTTTTTCTGAATATTTGGGCGGCACAAGTTGGCACAATTATATGAAACAATTTTCGTCGGTAAAAAAAAGAAAGTGCAGTGCTGACTATTTTTTAATTCTCGTAATTTGCCAGAAAATCTGAAGAATTTTCACAAAAAAATTCACGGCACAAAACATCACAAATTTTTCCATCCATTTGTGGCTGATCATAATCAGGCAGCTCAATTCAGCGAGAAAGTCCCTGAAATTATAACGTCGAGAATGAATCTACGACGACGGCCGAAAAGCTCGAAAAAACAAGCGACATCACAGGATTTTTGTTCTCAGGATGTAAAGAAAGATTACCAAACAACTAGATTTTTCATGAATGTGTTTTTTTTCGAATTATTGAAACTCTTCTTATGTTTGTATTTTTTCATGAAAAAGTAACAATGAATAATGTTGAAATTACCTTGAATATCTTGAACTTATTTCGGATTGAAGTGAATTAGTTAGTACATGAATTTTTTCAGTGAATTCTATCAACTCCCAAATATCTACGACCCAGAAAACAAATTCGAAGACATTAGGAACGAGTCTTTGTCAATCCTTCTTTATGCAGAACTTGTTCTCTTCAGTTGTCCAAAGTAAGTATTTATTTTTTTTAAATTTTCTTTAGAAGTTCTCTTCGTTATCTTTTTTTTTTCTCAGATCTTTACTTGTAAAGTGAATCAGATGTCTTTACTTTCTGTCTCTTCTATCTTCTTATTGTTTTGCAATAAACTTCCAATCTTTCTGCTAGGGCAATGGAAAGTGATAGGTTCCTACACATTGGACAAGTTCAGTTTGTGGAATCCGCAGTAGCTTTGTGGGAACTGCAATGGGGCCCAGAGTACAGATCGACATTCTCAAGAATAATATGGTTAAGAGCTTATATATCACGTAAAGAGAAGAACTACGATACAGCAGTCAGATACTTGGAACTGGTAATTTTGAAAATTCATAAAAATGAAATAGATGAAAAAAAACGTTTAATACATTTTTAGATAATTGAAAGAATATCAGAGGGAGAAACCAGTAACGGAGAAAAATTTAGTTTGTTTGTTCCAAACTCGAATAAATGCAATTGTATAACTGTTGGAGTGGCTGAAAAGATACTGAAGCATCTGCATATGTGAGTTTTTTTACACGAAAAATCAATATTTCTTCTTCATCTTTACATGAAATAACAATTAAAATACACATTCTATAATTCCTGAACAGATTCTCTAAACTTATTTTTCACACTTTAATATAATTGTTGTTCCATTCTGTTACTTTATATTTTTTCCTAAGGATCAAATCTGTGGCCTGTCTGGAGGAGCTTTTCGACCAAGAAAAGTACAAGGAAGTGGCAGAAATAGTCGAGTCTACCTTCGAGTCAGATTCGGGGTACCCTACGGTAGGAAGGGTAGGTAGACCCACCCAACTGGGAATGCTGCTCCACTCCCTGTGGTTCACGGACTTCGACAAGTGCTTCTTGTGGTGCGAGGAGTGTTTGTTCGAGTCTTACCCGCACTACACCAGGCCAGGACCCAACAGGCCCCAATGGGAGGGTGTGGTGGAAAAATGCCTCCTCATGATGCAGGAAATCATCAAAAATAAGTCCAGAGATGTCAGTAAGTAGACTTTTGTAGCTTTGATTATCTTTTGCTTTGTTTCTTTTTTTTTTTCGTGTTAAATTCTTTTCTAATTTTCTTCTTGCTGTTTGTGTTTATTACATGGTGTTTTTTCTATTACTTCACGAAATAAGTGTGTACTGACATAAGGGTGTGAAAGACTTGATACTAAGTCTCTTATATGTGTGATGATAACTAAGTTCTTGATGTTGAAAAACATTTTTTCTAAGTTTCATTAATTTATCTTCTTAATTATATTAATTTGTATATTATATTTGAATAAACTACCAAGAATCTGTCATAATTTTTGAATTCAGAAATCGTATTTTTAATCAACACAGTTCGATGTTGATTTGAAAATTTCACAATTTTTTCCAGTTGATATCTTACCAGACGACAAAAAATCCAGATTAACGGAAACTCTGGCTAGGATCATTTGCAAGCAGATTCACACTGAAAATTCTTCGAGAATCCCCTTGAACACCGTAGCACCCTGGTTGATACTCCACCATTTACTGGTTAAGTGAGTATATTCATTCACGGTTAGACGTTGCCGTTGTTACCATCGGAGTGTCAAGTTATGCAATTAGCACTGGTTTCGATATAATTTCGAATTTACTTCAATTCACAATAAATAAAGAACTGTAGGGTGGAAAACAAAACAGCATTTCGTTTATCTGCGAATAATTCTTGATATTTTTCCGCGAATAATCCAGAACTCAGCACGAGAAGGTATTTGTAGTATTGAGATCCGCAAGATTACAATCAGAATTGAAATTATTCTACTTTCTGAAGCAAATAAATCAGGAGAATCAACATCAAAATAGGGAAAAAAGTATTATTTCGCCTTCGAAAACGATTACATTCTGATTGCTAATCTTCAAACTCGAAATAAATCCTTTAAAACAGAAATTCAACAAAAATAAACTCCAAATTCAGACGTAAAATAGGTTATATAAACCTAAAAATAAACTCTGAATGAACAAAAACAATTCTGATAACTAACGACTAGAAGTGAGTAATTTCCCATGGGAAAGAGCATTTCTTAGGGATCTATCAGTAACCATTTTGAAATAAGTATTAAGCAAGATGTTACTCAAAATTTGGGAAAATTCGCCCAATATATTTTCAGAAGGCTGCTGACATAGTGAACATTTGTCGTGATAAGCATCCCAAGTACGCTGGAAATATCTCATAAATAAACATTTCAAAACGTATCTCTGATTATCTACTTCACCAAACATCACTTCATATTCGGCACTAAGAAAAGTGTTGAAAATTTGGTAACAATCTATTGAACACTTAAATAAAAATTGTGGGGGACTCTTCAATGAACAGTGTGTTTAGTGAAGAAGATAATCACTCACAGAGAAGTCTTAATCTGGTAATTCAACTTAGAATTTCCGTTCGAGCTCACCAACTCGGTACAGGCGTTATGCCACTTTCGTCTCTCATTAGTATATTTATACTTGCTTTTGCAACAGGGCACTGCACAAGTACGAGTCATAGTACCAAAATATTAAAATGAAAAACCTTCCTGTTGAAAATCCTTTCAGGTATGAACACTCAAAGTTGAAAAATTCAATCACAAACCCGATACACAATGTTCTTGCAACTGCAACACTTTTTTCGCTTTATTTGTTGATTGAAAAACCTATCACAAAAACACGAAAAAATACCAACCTTTTCACACGCTTCCCAGTCGAATTTCTGACACGAACTACCGCGATATACCACCTGTTACTTAACACTCCGAGCCTTCGATTGAGACCCTCCGATGGCATTCCGGCAACGTCGCATTTTAAAGCAACCTTCCGGCCTGTTAAATATCGTAGGCCGCGATTCATCGCATCTTTCAGCATAATATACAAACATTTTTTTTTAACATTTCTCAGGGATGAAGAAGTTGTTAAACCCGATGTAGAATCCAATGAAGATACCGTGCCCGCTTCCTTGTCAATTCTTTTTTCGGCCCACGAGTTTTTAGGTAAATATGGCGTGCATATTTCTGACTTTACGGTGTGTGAAATTATTGTTTTTCCGTAGGTCCGAAGAGCTGGTGTTTAACGGGACAAGGGGAACTGTTGCATTACATTCTGGACATACTACTGGACAGAGAAGATGCTTACAGATATGAGAGACTCAGGAGAAACTCGATATCCAGATAGAGCAGGCTCTATTCTGTTTATACCAGCACCCCAGCAAGAAAAATAAGGTATTTTTGCATATAATAAGTCTAAAGAACAGTTTCATTATTGAATTTCAGATATCTCGACACTTGGCTGACCATAACGTGGATCCCCTGCCTTTAACTTGGGAAAAATCGTTCCAGCTATACGAGTTTTATGCCCCGGAAGTCTTACCCGAGTTTAATTCTTTCAAGAACGCTTCCATCACGGTCGATCTGGAACAACTTTTGCTCAGGATAACTGCGTTGGTTATTCCTGAATGCAACCCATCAGTTTCTGTTCCGAAAATGAAGGAATATCTGCAAGGTAGGTCTTATCAATAGCAAACATCAAATGTTCGTTATTTTTCTGTTTAGTCAAGGGTTTTCCAAGTGGGAAATTGAACGATCTGTTTAACAATTTCACAATTGTCTACAAATGTTTTTTTAACAGGGTGTAGATCACCACACTTACAAGCTACTTCATGAGATTTTAGGATAATAAAAACAAACTTGTCTTGCTCGGATAATATTTATGAAACCATGTTTTGTTTGGAAATTAATTTTTTCCCATTCTAGAGCAAATCTCTATCAACCCTTTCGAATTTTCCATTGTTATGAGGATAATGGTGAGATAAATTGGGAACCAATAATCTGCTGTCAATTTTTGACAGCAGGAAGAGATACACTTCAGTTTTATGGTGGCGCCATCTATGCGTCATTCTTTTTATTTTTCTTTCAATTCATTTATTTAAGGAATGCGCACAGATGAATTTGAGAACCAAAAACGTATTCGAAAAAAATTAAGATGCATAAATATGGATTATTTTGAGTTCAAATATTGAAAAAAAAAACAAAACACGTGTGACACTCGAGGACTGCTGCGGTGAAGCTATTGCATAACATCTATTCAAAAATAAGAAGATTATATTGTTGATTTGAAATATTTATTTATCTTACAATACATGTCTGTTATTCAAGAATGTTTATCATTGAAACTATAGGTTTATGGTAACTGAAATAAGAAACATAAGTTTGAGACTTAATGTTTTCGAAATATCTGGAAAATACCGCGTCAATAGTGGTCCCATATTTTGTTGTAGATTATTGTGGATCATTATTCATTTTTAAATTAAATTTTTCCGAAAGAAAAGTTTTTTATCAGCGAAGTTAATGTTGAAATCGTCAGAAAAGATAAGTGGAAATTTATTACCATTTGTACCAAGTATTTTCGACCCTTCTTCAGTGTACTCCAGTAAAGTGCGATGAATAAAATGCTCTATCTCTTCCAATTTTTGATTCGGAAAAAAGTAAATTGCTACCATGACTATGTGTAGGCCATTTCTAAGTTTGCATAAGCATGCACAAATATCTTCAACAAATGAGCGTCTAACATTAACATAGCTAACGTCTTCAATATTCATTTGAATATTCGGAGTCACAATATTAATAACATTATTACTATTCTGGTAAATAGCTACCCCACCTTTTGGAACAGTATCACGTTTGAATTGAACAATACAATTGAAATTAGGTATTTCAATCGGATTATCACGCGTCATGCATGTTTCGGTGAGAAGTAACACATTGGTTTGTCTCGTAACTGAATCTTGTAAATCGTATTTGTAACTATGTAAACTTTGGCAATTGAAAGTCATTATTGAAAGGCAATTTCTATTACTAATGAAATCTAAGACACTTTGAGCTATCGTCTGAACACTATTCAAAGACAGTCTTTATTCTTGCAACAAAGATGCAGTCGATGCAGCTTGCCTTCGATTATGATAAAACTTAAACGCAGAATTATAATTTTTTGTCGTAATATACAATTTTTCAATATTAGTCACCCCAGAGAGTGCAACATAGACGAGTTCCTGAGAATGTGATTTACTATACTCGTATACTATTTCGTCAAAAGTTCCACCTTGCGACTTATGTATAGTTAGAGCAAGAGCTGAAGTTAATGGAAAATGTTTGCGTTTGCTATACATTTTCTATCCGATGTTAATGAAATATTTGCCGTTCGCAATTCAATGGGAACAGCGAGATTGCCGATTCCATTTTGCACTGCTAGAGTGACTGCATCAATCCGTCTAGTCGCAGGCGCCCAAACACCGTGCCGAAGTCTGCCGAACTGAACCGACGATACACGGCTGTGTTAGGTTTTTTCGTTACGGAATTTCGACATTCGGTCGCCGCGCTCAAAGCCTGAGATAAAAGCTATACAATAGAGAGTTATCGAAACACAAATGCAGGCCTCACTTTATTAAAGGATCCTGTATTAAAAGATCCCTTAACGTTGTTTGGATATTTGACCTATCGAAACGATTTATTTCTTGACAACTTTATTATGACATTCCCGTTATTTTGACAGTTGTGAGAAGGTGTTTAACCTAGAAATTGCGAGAACTGTCAAAATAAGGGATCTTTTATTTAAATACGGCTGTCCTTTATTTAAGTTAAGTACAGGAGGCCCGTATTTTATTAAAGGCCACCTTAAAATCTTTTGCGAATGCGCATGAGTAAATGTCAAAATAAGGGATACCTTATTTAAGTTAGGCCTCTATTTGCGTTTCGATAACTCTCTAATAGCTTAAAAACTTCCGCTTTAACTATGAAATAGCCACAAAATATCGATCGGAAAACTTTCAGGTAAAACCAACAAGATTCCGGACCCGATAGAGTTCCCGTACAGGATCCAGGCGATCTATTACCTGCTGGGCGACTACTACTTCAAGCTGAAGGACTTCGTGAGATGCGTGGACTTCTTTCTGATGGACCTGGCCATAAACCCGCAACGGGTCGACTCTTGGGCCTGTTTGGGCCTGAGCTACCTGAATCAGTTGGAGATAAAGTTGAATTTCTGCAAGAAAATGAGGAGCGAGGAGGAGTTCTTGGACAAGGCGAAGTGCGCCCAGGTGGCCTTCAGCAGGGCCTTGAGCCTGTCCCCCGACAACATCACCCTGTGGATCGAATTCGCCAGTTTCGAGTACATGGCTCATTCGTTCTGTTCCAGGTATTTGGGGCACGAGTCCGAAAACATGAGCATGGAAAAGTGAGTATTTATCCGTCCGCTTTATTCGTGACTTTGCTGCTTCATCAAAATTTAGAGATAAAATTAATAAAGATTCAGCTTGCACCTTAAAAAGTTTCAAAATTCAAAGAATTCAAAATTGTTGACTTGTTGTCATAAAATGTTTCAAAATCAATCTTTCCAGACTTGATTAATTTCATAACGATTATGAAACAGTTAACAATTTAATGGTCTATTAAAATCTCAATCCTCCATAATGGAGGATAAAAATTTCTAACTCAGTCTGAGTCTGATGAACAAAATTCCTTTATAAAATTTACGAAAGGGTCAACTTTTATCTAAAGAACCTTGCATCTTTACGGATCAAGTCCATTTCATAATGAACACTTTATAATAAAATTTAAAGTATTCAAACTAGTTCAGTATTAAAGTTGACTTGTTATCATGAAATATTTCAAAATCTATCTTTTCAAACCTAAGTAATTTCATAAGGATCAAAACACAGTTTACAATTTGATGCTCCATTGAAATCTCAATCCCCCATAACAGAGTATTATAATTTCAAACTCAGTCTGAGTCTGATGAACAAAATTCCTTTATATAATTACGAGAGAGTCAAATTCCATTTAAAAAACCTTGCATCTTTTCAGATTAAGTCCAATTCATAATGAACACTTTACAATGAAATTCAAAGTATTCCAAATTGTTCAGTATCAAAGTTTACTTGTTATGAAATATTTCCAAATCTATCTTTTCAAACCTAAGTAATTTCATAAGGATCATAAAACAGTTTACAATTTGATGGTCCATTAAAATCTCAATCCTCCCTACCAGAGGATTAAAATTTCAAACTCATTTTGAGTCTTGTGAACAAAATGCTTTTATATAATTTACTAGAGGGTCAAATTTCATCTAAAAACTTTGCATCTTTTCAGATTGAGTCCATTTCACTTTATAATAAAATTCAAAGTATTCAAAATTGTTCAGTATTAAAGGTGACCTGTTATCATGAAATGTTTCAAAATCAATCTTTTCAGGCTTGATTAATTTCATAACGATCATAAAACAGTTCACAATTTAATGGCCCATTAAAAATCTCAATCCTCCATAATGGAGGATTAAAATTTCAAACTAAGTCGGAGTCTCATGAACTAAGTCGGAGTCTCATGAACAAAATTCCTGTATATAATTTACAAGAGGCTCGAATTTCATCTAGAAAACCTTGCATTTTTTCAGATCGAGTCCATTTTATAATGAACACTTTATAATGAAATCCAAATTATTTAAAATTGTTCAGTATTAAAGTTGACTTGTTATCATGAAATGTTTCAAAATCTATCTTTTCAGGCTTAATTAATTTCATAACGATCATAAAACAGTTCACATTTTAATGGTTCATTAAAATCTGAATCCTCCATAACGGAGGATTAAAATTTCAGACTCAGTCTGAGTCTGATGAACAAAATTCCTTTATATAATTTACAAGAGGGTCAAATTTTATCTGAAGAACCTTGCATCAAGGCCATTTCATAATGAACACTTTACAATGAAATTCAAGGTATTCAAATTGTTCAGTATTGAAGTTGACTTGTCATCATGAAATGTTTCAAAATCTATCTTTTCAGACTTAATTAATTTCATAACGATCATAAAACAGTTTACAATTTAATGGTCCATTAAAATCTCAATCCTCCATAACGGAAGATTAAAATTTCAAACTCAGTCTCAATCTGATGAACAAAATTCCTTTATATAATTTTCAAGAGGGGCAAATTTCATCTAGAGAACCTTGCATTTCTTCAGATGAAGTCCATTTCATAATGAACAACACTTTATAATAACATTTTTTTCCATGACTTTTTGTCTTTATCATCAAAAAATGAAAATTGTTTAGACTCAAGTTGATTTGTAATTATAAAATTTTTCCAAATACAACTGTTTTTCAGTAGGATTTTAGACCAATGTTTTCATTTTTGAGGATCGAAATGCTACAATGAAATCAACAAAAAAAGATTTTTTTACAAGGAGTTTTTAATATTTTAAACTTTCGGTAACTTGAGATGATATTTAATTAAAAATGTCCAAAGTCGTATACTCGAGTATTGATTATAAAATTTCCTGTGTTTAGGTTTACGAATCTGGAAGATAAAAAAAATGATTTCCTCGAAAGTTCACGGCAAAGCTTCGAAAAAGCTATCGCGCTTTACGACACAGATGGAAACGAGCCAGATGAAAGATGGCTTCACTATTATATACTTGGTAAAATATCCGAGAAAAAACAATCTGAACCGAAAGAATACTTGGGCTACTATTTAACTGTAAGTAAAATTACTATTAGATGTGTTTAGGGTGAGATTTTAATTTTAACGGGAGGAAGAACTCATTAAAATTAAATATTCCACCAGCAGACCCTTAAACCTGTAGTTAATACTTTGGTAATACTTTTTTCCTTTGAACATAGTTGCTGCATAGTGTCATCTTCTGGTGAATTGTTTTTTTTTTCATAGGTTCTATCTTCCTTTGAAAACATCCTGTACATCCGTCTTATTTAATTTCTTCTAGGCAAGCCAGTTATTGCATGAAAATAATGCAACTTACCCTGAAAAAATAGCATATAACTCTCCACAACATTTGTCTGTGGAAGCTCTCGAGTTACATTATAGGATGAACGCCTCGATTTTGAAATACTTAGAATTGCATGAGGGAAAAGAAATCAGTCACTCTGTTGGCGCCCTATTCAAGAAAAGTTTGGATGCTCTGCCCATAAACCGTAAATTGGTTGCAATGAAAGCTCAGAAAAAACTGAGAAAATCTACTGAAAACGCTGAGAAATCTGTTCAACCAGAAGAAACTAAAAGTACTGAAGAAAATAAAAGCAAAGAGGAAACTAAAAGCATGGAAGAAACTAAAAATATGGAAGACACTAAAAAAATTGAAGAAACAAAAAGTGTAAATGAAACTGAAATTGTAGAAGAAACTAGAAAAGTAGAAGAGATCAAAAATGTAGAAGAATCGAATATCACAGAAGTAAAAAAAGAAGTTGAGCTTGCTCAAATTAATACTGAAAAAAGTGTAACTGAAAATGAAACCAACGTCATTGAAGACAACAAGGATAAAAACAATCAAATCGTAGAAGAAAGTGTGGAGAGTACAACAAAACCAGGTTGTGATGGTACATTTTGATATTCAAGTTTAGTGCAAAATTTTAAATAATATTTTTTAGGTAAAGATGAAATTGAACATCCACCAGCTGTTTCTGAACCAGAAAAAGAAACAACAGATAATTCTGCTGAGATAAAAAAGAACGAAGAGAGGAAAGACGAAAAAGAAGTTAGAGTAGTGGATGAAGTAATTCTTGTAGATTCAGAGTACGACGTTATTCTCATTCTCAGTTCGGACGATGAGGAAGATGGTGATAAAACCGAAGCAGTTTCAGAACCCAAGAGAGAAGCAGAACCTGAAGAGATACCCAAGATGGAAGATAAAGAGCAAGAAAATAAGATAACTGATGACAAAATGGACTGTGATGAGCCAGCTGACAAAAATGAGGAAGACATGAAAGATACAGAAATTAGGAATACCCCTAGGGATCTTCAGGATGAAGAAACTATATTACCAACTGCGAATACCGAAAAAATTTCTGACCAATTAGCAAGTGGAATGGACGTTCAACTTGTAAGTTTCACGATTAAACATAATTTCATGATCTTCTCTATTTCTTGTTATACAGGGTTATTTACGAATTTGGCTCGTTAGAATCAATCAAATGGAAAGACCCATTTTTTATTGCAAAGTATGAATTTTCCCGAAAAAATTCTTTTCAAATGAGGAAATACGAAAAAAAATCTCAAAATTGAAACACAGACGAGGTTTTATATCATTAAAAATTCTCATTTTTGAGAATCTCTGAGAGGGAAGGCTGATGCTTCTTTTCCGATAGCGTGATTTTCAGAATATGATACAGGAGGTCACAAATTCTTTGTCAGAGTTAAAAGTGACGAAACATCAAAAAACTGTTTTTTTTTTCGAATTGGAACCCCATTTTTTCGAAGCATTTCCAATTTGATACACACGATTTTTTGAAGTTTCGTCACTTCTAACTTTGACAAAGAATTCGTGACCTCCTGTATCATATTCTGAAAATCACGCAATCTGAAAAGCAGAATCATCCTTCTCAGAGATTCTCAAAAATGAGAATTTTTAATGAAAAAACCTCGAAGTTGTCTGTATTTCAACAGAGTTTAATTTTGTAATTTTTTTTCGTATTTCCTCATTTAAAGATAATTTTCTCAGGAAAATTCAATGTTTTGGAATAAAAAAGACTCAGAATTCAGTGAAGAATCTATTTTTGCAATAAAAATGGGTCTTCCCATTGAAAAACCGGAAGTCCTAGAATCTTAAAAAAATATACGAGAAGTCGTCTTCTTACTTGAAGCTCACCCTCAAAATTTCAATACTGAATCTTGTGTCCTTCCTTAAAATATTCTATACAGCCATATTCGTGAATAACCCTGTATAATTTCGAAACTTGATATTGTTGATTTTTTTTTTTTGTAGATCCTGGACAAAATGATGCAAGAAACTATGAAGACAACGGCGCAACAACCAATGGACGATTCTGACACTGTAGGGCTAGACAAAAGCATAGAAGCCATGGACACCAGTAATTTGCAAGATAGTAAAGAAGAAAAAGTTGAAGAGTCGACAAAAGATGATAAAATTGTCAGTGCGAAAGAAAGTGACGCCGAAGAAAATAAAGTGAGTTGGTGTATAAGTATTCCAATTAACAAAGCTTTTTCTTGCTTCAGATTAACTTCGAACATTTTTTAAATTGTTAAGTTTTTTTTTTCAGAAATCAACAGAAGAATCTACTTCTTCAGGCAGTAGCAGTAGCTCTTCCGACTCCTCATCTTCATCAGATTCCGACAGTGATGATGACACCAGTTCCACCTCTTCATCATCCTCTTCTGAAGATTCTTCCAGCGAGTATTTGTCGAAGAACGAAATCAATCACCTGGTAGAAAGGTGCATCAAAGGTAAGGGATTAGTTTTTTCGTTCTGAATTCTAATTACAGGTGGCGCTACTGTTGCGTTGATGGATTTGTAGGTTATGTCATGGCCTTCTAAATCCCCTGGCCCGGCGCCTCAAACGGCAACGCCGCAAAAGACGAAGTTTATTTTTTGGGATAGCGCCTTCTTTCAATTCTGGTAATCTCATCTTGCAAATGTTTATCGAACTTGATTATATCGTCGGAATCAAAATGTTTCTCGCAAATGAAAGTATTATTCGTTGAAATGAAATTTCGCGGTTTGTCACTCATCCATGAAAGCTTGCGATGTTCATCTTTAGGAAAACCAAAACAACTAAAATATCCTTCATTTTGGTAGACGGATAATTAGTTCTGCACGATGAAATACAATACATTTTGGCCATTTTTCAAAGCAGATGACCTCAAGTCAAAGTTGAATTTGTAGGTTAGATATTACATAGATGGATAGACCAATTATTCTGTTATTCCAAGGAAAATTCACCAACTTTAATATCACAAATAGTTTTACTGTACACGGCACTCGAACAATCGCAGAGAGTGACTAAAATTAACTTTTTTTTCACATATACTCCCCGTCAATAAATTCCGGACAGGCAAAATTTTTGTCAAATTCGACACCATGTATCTTTTTTCGTGGTTCTCCGATTTTGTTGAAATTTTCACCAGGTATAGTATTGGGTCTTGTTATATCAACCTGAAATTCACTTCGCGAAAATACCTGTAGTTCATCCGTTATACGGGGTGAAACAAAACCTTTTTTTTTCCTTCATTCCTAAACACCCTGTGGTGAATTTGAGGCGGAAAATTTGATATCATTCAGTTTTAATTTGAGGAGTGACCCTTTCTTAACAGAATTTTTTGATTTACGTCAGTATCTGTTAAAAAAAAAAATACTCATTTTCAAAGAAAGTGTTGCATTTTTTCAATTTTTATAACAATTGAAAACATTACAATACCTTATCGACTAGTAAACATAAACAAACATCTGAAAATTAATAGCGTGTATTTCCACCTCGCTTTCTCATCACTTCTTCTACCATACGACGTGGCATACTTTCAATGCATTTACGAATTCACCACAGGTTCTTTAGAAATGGAGGGTATAAAACAAGGTTTTGTTTCACCCTGTATAACGGATAAACTACAGGAATTGTCGCAAAGTTAATTTCAGGTTAATATAACAAGACCCAATACTATACCTGGTGAAAATTTCAACAAAGTCGGAGAACCACGAAAAAAGATACCGAGTGTTGAATTTGACAAAAATTTTGCCTGTCCGGAATTTATTGACGGGGTGTGTAGATGACCAGAATAAACACTAAACTAAGCGGAGGCTTCAAAACCACGGGACTTATTTACCACTAAAGACTGACGTTTCTTTGCATGGAGTGTCGAGTGGCTATCCCTCAGTGCAGCGTTGCCGTTGTTGGCAATGCCCGGGCCAGGGATTTAGAAGGCCGTGGTTATGTAACGTCAGTAGGGTTGAGTTTAACATGGTTAGGTTAGGGTGCAATCTAAGGGAGGTTTAATTCTCATCAGGAAAACATGGTTTTAGGTTTGGAGCTGTGCATAATCCGTTTGTCGAAGAATTACAAAGCCGTCTACCGGCTGGTACACCTTTTCTTCCACTACAAAGACAAGAAGGACTTGAGCAGATGCAAACAGCTGTTACTCGGTGAATATAAGTGTTATGAAAACACTTTGATAACGGGATTATTTTCGGATAGGAAAAACAACAATTTTTTCAACGTGAGTTTTGAAACGCTCTATTTTACTTCATCTAGGTGAATATATACTATGATTTCAGGGAATTTGGAGGATACCTTCGAGCGAAATAGATAGACCGGGTTCTCTGTCTGCGCATATGATAAGGTGCGTCACGATATTGCTGCAAATACTCAGGTCCACTGGCGATTTTAAAGTCCTCCTCGACATGTATTTCCAATTGAGGAAGAGTCCAGATCCCGATAAGTGAGTAATAATTTTTTTTTTATTTATGAATACAGATGAACTTCGTACTGAATCAATTCTTTTCGTTTTTTCTCCTATTGGAAGATTACTGCATTTGATTTTGTTGGATATAAGAGGATTCAATTACCAAAAAGAAAAAAAACAGTTGAATTAAATTAAATTGATAATCTACCTAATGAATATGAAACTATTGCAAACAAATCAAAAGAGAAAGAATTAAAAAATGGATAATTCAGAATGTTGATAATTTAAATAAAAAAAAAGTGATAATATGATTACAATAATAATAATTGTCAACAGAACGAAATATCAAAAAAACAGGAAAGCACTAAAAAATACTTTTACTTTGGAGTTGATATTATTTTTCAGTTTAGTATTGCTTAGTTTAAAGTATCTTCTCAGTTTTCAACACCAGTCTCACAAACAGAAAACTATGTTTACTTTCCTGAGAGTATGCTGGAAAGATTCTATTTATGTATAATTTTTCTAACTGGTTCAATAAATAAATATCCGAAAACATTTTTCAAAATTTGAAGTCAATTCAATGCAAAATTCGCCTTTTTAGCAGTTTTCATAAGAAATTTAAGTTCAGTTATTAGGAATAATTTCACCTAAAGTTTCGCCTACAATAACGGTAGGCATCTTCAGAGGATTCTTGGTTTAAGATTGTACCTCGAACGCTGAATTTCTGACACTGACGTGTTGGAACCGGAAGTGTTATCTACACACCGGTTAATGGCAGGAGAAGGTGGTGACTATACGCGCGCTATGTTGATTGGCCCATCGCTTCCGCTTCGTATCGGCTTGATCTTTGTTTTGTCTAAAATCGGCAACCAGGCACTATGTAAAAAAAGATTTCCTGCATTCTGTTGATGTTGTTTTTAAGTTTATAAATTTCAATGGCTTCTAAGTTTTTATATTCGAAATAATATCTGCCTTTGGGAAAACTACAGAGGGTTATTCACGAATATATCTCTATAGAATATTTTTAGGAAGGACACAAGATTCAGGATTGAAATTCTAAAGGTAAGCTTCAAGTAAGAAGACGACTTCTCGTATATTTTTATAATGTTCTAGGACTTCCGGTTTATCCGAAAGTGACATCAACTTTCGTTTTTCAAATGGAAAGACCCATTTTTTATTGCATAGATTCTCCATTGAATTCTGAGTCTTGAGCTTGAATTTTCACGAGAAAATTCTCTTTAAATGAGAAAATATGAGAAAAATCTCAAAATTGAACTCTGTTGAAATACAGACAACTTCGAGGTTTTTACATTAAAAATTCTCATTTTTGAGAATCTCCGAGAAGTAAGGCTGATGCTTCTTTTCCGATAGCGTGTTTTTCAGAATACCATGCAGGAGGTCATGAATTCTTTGTCAAAGTTAGAAGTGACGAAACATCAAAAACTCGTTTTTTTCGAATTGGAACCCCATTTTTTCGAAGCATTTTCGATATCTTCTTCAAAAAATAATAGGAGCATACGTCCAAAACTTGTATCCCAAAATGAATATATAACTCCTCGTTTGTGTTTTGGGTGATGATTGAACTCCTTGTGTAGATATTTGTCAGTGTGAGTTGGTTTTCCATAAATCCTGTGTCCTAGTTTCCCATTAGGCTATCTAGTTACTAAGATGTCTAGAAAGGGGTCTACAGTTGAATTAGCAGCTTTATATGTCCTTCTCTATAGCGTGCATTGAAAAAACAGGTCTAGTCGTCTATGAAATTTTGAAAGTAGGCCTTAGCTTCAAGTTCATGAAGCCTTCATTATTCTTATTTCAGGAATAGACAAAAGATTGAAGGCGAATAAATAAAACTTGATCAGGTTGATTAGGTTACTTGGTTAAGTGGAAAATGTATCAGGAATATACCTTCAATTTTCGTTTTCTATTTTCGTTTCAGAATTTACATCAAAGATTCCGAAAGGTTGCAATTTTCCGAGCAGGCTATTTCCCTGAGCATTCAGATACTGCGCGGCAGCATTCAGAACGCTGAAAAGCAAAGTACCGCGGCTGCGAAAAAATTGCTACAGGACATCTACGAGGTTTATCTGAGGATCCAAAAGTACGCCCCTGAGAAAGAATCGACATTTGGTAACATGTTGGTTGATCTCTACAGATTCTTCATCAAGGATAAGGTAATACTCGGATAATTTAGTGAATTGCGGAGATAACAAATTTTTTTCAGGGTAACGACAATGTTAATTCGGTGGAAATGGCCGTTAAATTCTGTCAACAAATGAAAGTGGCGGAAAAGCAGCAAAGTTTGATGACGGCGCAGAATATGGGGCTTCAAAATCCACTGACTCCTATGGTAAGTTATTTTCATACTTTAAAAAAAAATCTTGATGAAGAAACAAAATATACTGCTCCACATGAGTTAAGGATATCGTATTCAATCGTTTTGAAAAGTATGTAATCTTCGAGAAAATCGCTGTAAAATCATTTGAAACTCAATAACAACTTGAATCGATCCAATAAAAGTATGATACATTTCGTCAATCTGGTTTCCTTTTTTCTCAAGTTTGGTTCTTTGCATATGCTTCATGAATCTTCTTATTTTGAAATGGAGTCAGTTTATCAACTCTTTCGATTTGAAACGAATGTTATGAAAATGCCAAGACGTAAATCAACAAACGCTGATGCTAATAGGGCTATCGGAATGCTATAGGGTGGCCTAACTCAGGTTGTTGTAGCGGAAAGGCTCCAAGTCAGCCCCAAAGTGTGATATCTCGACTTCAGAGAGACATATTCCGTGTTGGAACGACCAAGGCTTGGTGGGCGACGAAAAACAACACCTGCTCAGGATCGTTTCATCACCGTTTCGGCGAGAAGAAAGCCTACATCTACACGTAAAATGCTACGGAATACTCTTCAAAATGCAGATGGGGTCTAAGTTTCCATCGAAAGCATCAGACGACGTTTGAGAGAGGTGAATCTAGGTTCTAGACGTTCATTGAGAGGAGTTCCATTAATACGTGACCATGAGCGTCAATGAATGGAATGGGCAAGGCAACATATCAATTGGAACGATCAATGGCGTAGTGTCCTTTTCACTGATGAATCCAGATATGGACGATTTTCAGATTCTCGAAGAATAAGGATATGGACAAACTCTGTAATCGTCGCTATGTCTAAGAAGTCCTTCCATTCCGACGGGGTAGTGTTATGTTATGGACCAGGATATGTTTCAATGGGCGCACAGATCTACACATTTGTCCTGGGAATATGACATCCTTACACTATAGGAAGCATATCATTGAAAATGTTTTGTCAAATTTTCACGCTGCAATTGGTGAAACTTTTCAATTTCTAGACGATAAAGCCATAGTTGAGAATGCGCGCGAGGAACTTGGTATTCCACATTTACCAATACCTCCGCACTCACCAGACTTGAATTGTATAGAGATGCATGGGATATGCTCCAAAGAAGATTAGATAATCATCAACCTACCCCAGAATCCTTAAATGATCTGAAATAACTTCTGCCCCGTTTATGAAACCAAATTTCTCAAGAAATGTTCAACAACATCGTGTGTAGTATGCAAAGAAGATGTCAAGCTGTTATTTATGCCCGTGGAGGCCATACATTGTATTGATAGTCTTAAAAGTGCTTGAATCCTCCGCAGCAGAGCTACAGACTAATATTAATTTCATTTCCTGCAACTCGACTCTCATTTATATTATATTTGAGTCAATATCCCTAACTCATGTGAAGTAGTTTATTTAAAAAAAAAATGACACCTCTTCAGAGAAAAGAGCTTGGCAACTGGAAACGCTTTTTAATCCAAGTAATTTTCAATATTCATAAGTAGTTTGTTTGAACAGATTCCATCATTGGACATATTTGATCATAATAACCCTGAAGTCACTCTGAAGGATCTGTATCATGAAAATAATACAAAAACCCTATTTCTCCACTACATATCAATCAATCAATCAAATATGTTTATTAGTACCACAACAATCAAATTCAATAATTTACAATTCCATTTTAAATAAATGAACATAAGACTAAAATTCCACAAAGGAACAATTTCCGCGTGTGGACTTAATTTAATCTATATCAGTGTTTTTCAATCTGTGGGTCGCGACCCCTCAGGGGGTCGCAAAGCCTTTGTATGGGGGTCGCGAGAAGTCGAGGGAACTAGAGGGAGATTTATCAAGATTATACAGAAATACTGGTAATGTTATCCATACAAATGAATTCTTCGATTACTAGTTTATTTTACTGTGGAATTATTTTTTTTCAGTGAGAAGTTATGAGACAATTTATTCTTTCTTCACATTATTTGATTCCATTTTCATTTCGAATATACCTGATGGTTAAGGAGTCAAGAAAATCGAAGTTTCTATACTGGGGTCTTTGGTAATTTTGTCCGAGGTATTCAGTGGGCCCATCAGATTTTGAGTTTAAAAGGCCCTTATATATGAGGCCCAACCTTGAAATTTCGAATGCAAACCCAACTTTTTTATTGCAGATTCGGATGAAGTAGGAATTTTTTTATCCGAATTGGTTGAAACCAAAACATTTTTCCTCCATATTTGGGCCCTATGCAGCATTTTCTGTTCAAAAATCAAAGTTGGACCTCGTATCTCGAATAAGACCCCTTGGGGCCCAAAATCTGATTGACCTAATCAGTATTAGAATATGAATTTTCGCAATCTATTCTGAATGAACGCCTCAGATTTTTGAAAAATAAATGAGGACGAAAACATTTTCGGTTTTAACCAATTCGGATAAAAAATTTTCCGCTTAATCCGAATCTGCAATGAAAAACATGGGTTTGCATTTGAAATTTCAATGTTGCTCCCTTTGGGCCCAAAATCGTCGATTCCTCGCACGGATTTACTAAAGACCCCAGTATGTGAATTGATGTTATCTCACTTCCCATTTCATCAATGAAAAAGGTCGGCTTCATTTCAATTCCATTAAGTTTGTCTTTTCTCATGATGACATTTTCATTTCGTCCTTGAAGACGTTTATTCAAGCTATTTGAATGCTGAAAAGCTATATTTCCAAAAGAAATTCCAGGTCAAAAATGAATTCCAAGTTTACTGACTTTGCTTGCTGTGGAAAAAAAGTATTTTGTTTGTTTTTGTTTTTATACTGAAAGTTCAGCGTGAAAATCCATAACTCTGGTCAGTACTTCGCTATCGAAAACTACTTTACCTCTGTATGGTAAAGCAAATTTCAATGGGGTAAATCCATACTTGCAACACAAATGGAAATGATTTGAAACAGACGAGTCTGCAACTCTTTTCCTCTAATCGAATTTACAATATTATACATTTGAATTATTTCAACATTAACATACATGGAAAAAGCCAGGGTTGGGGGGTCGCGAAATTTTTTTCGATGCTATGGGGGTCGTGTCATGAAAAAGATTGAAAAACACTGATCTATATTATAATCTAGGCATCTACCATAAACAATATAATAAATCACACAATTTCATTATTTGTACCATTTTACGATCCGTTTCCCTCAAACATTTTTTCAATAGAATTTCGAACTTTCTTCATGACAAAATAATTCAATTTTTTTTCTATCTCTTCGAAGGGTCCAGTGTTGCCGAGTCCGTCCACCGTAAACTCCCCCTCTCTGAAGCGCCCGCCCGGCGTCAGCAGACCCAGAGGCCGCCCCCCTCTCCCCAAAACCCCCAACCAACCGAAACAACCCAGAAGCAAAGGATCCTCCTGGAAAAAAACCACCACCGAACTGCCCACCTCTCAAGACTACCTCAAGCACTACAAGGAGGAGCTCATGAAGCAGTACAACCAGAACCTGAGCTACCTCCAAAGCGCGCAGTTGGCACAACTGTACTCCAACTCCTTCATGTCCAGCTTCATGCAGGCCCAACAGACAAACATGTTAAGCGCCGGATTTCTTCAGCAACTGTCCACTTTGGGAATGCCGGGGAGTTCTGTGAGAGATCCGGATCCATTGCAGATGAACTTTTCGCAGAAACAGTACGAGGAGATGATGGAGATGATGAGGAAGATGTCCAAACCGAAAAGTGAGGCTGTGGGGAAGAAACACAAGTTGCCAAGTGCAAACGAGTCGGTTTCAGGCAAAACTGAGGTGCCTCCGAAAAAGGTGAAAGTGAGCAGCGATGTGGCTTCAAGATTGGAATCGCCACCTAAGAAACAAAAAAGTCATAGTCAAGTCGATCAAAACAAAATTCTTGGTGTAAGTCAATCGAAAGTGTCGCCTCAGACAAAACAAGATTCAACGCCATCTGTGAGCATTCATCCGGTGCAAAAGGATAAGAACCTTGCTGGTTCATGCGTTTCCAGCATATCTATAATACCTAAAAGCGATCCCCAGTCGAAAGCTGATACTGGAAAATCCCACAAGAACCTAACCTCCAACGCGATGAATCTTACACAACCAAAGATGATGGAAGCCACCATAACGAGCTATACTTCCTCCGGCTCCTTGGAAACAACCGTGAAAAAGGCAACGTCGGAATGTTCGAAACCGAGTGTTATCATGCCCCCTCCCGGCCCGCTGATGCTGCCACCTAGCGTCCCCGGATCCAAGCAGGGGTCGCCTAGGAAGTCTCCTTCGCCCATCAAAGAAATCTCGAAACTGAAGAACATCGAAGCCACTATAAGCAGGGTTTCGCCGAAGCACGGCAAAGATAGGTTATCGCCGCAGGTGAACGCGCGGTTGCCGGACTTCGCGCTCGAAGCGGGATTGCTTAAATTTCCGCCCAGTTTGAGCATGACCCCGGTAGGGGCGCCACCGCAAAAACCTCCGGAATTTCAGCAATCTATTTCGCTTCGCAAGTCGCCATCTAGCGAGGCTTACTTGCCTAAGCTTCCGTCTAGCATAACCTTGACGCCGTCTCAGCCTAAATTGACCCCTTCCAGTAAAGGCTTGGATATCTTCAAGAAAACTTATTTAGATCACGCTTTGTCGAAAACCGAGCCTACTGTCAAGGATTCAAAGAAACGTGTGAGTTCCCCATCGAGCTCAAAAACTGCTTATTCAAGTAAGATCATCCCTAACTTACCGACTGGACTGGATCTGCAAGTCAACAAGGCGATTATTCCTGAGTTCTCGAAGAGTAAGAGCGTTCCTCAACCTAAAAAAAGCGATCCCAACCCGATTAAGCTTCCGTTTAACATGGAATCCATGCTCCAACCGAGCTTGAAGACAAAGGTTCCCTCGAGTCTTCCTTACGGTTTTTCGCAGCATGTGGGGCCTCAAGTGGCGCACACTAGCGTGATAACAAGCACGAACATGTCTTCTTCGTTGGACTGCAACCTTTCGACTCTGTTTCAACAGCCGAACCCGATACCGATGTCCAAGTCTTCGCAGAGCTACCCCAAGAAGACCACTGCTTCTGATTTGTACAAGGTAACTTTTTTTTTTTAGTATTCCTGCGTTCACAAACTTACTCAGGGAGTAGAGTAAGAGTATGGCCATATGATCAGAAATATACTTCGGTCTTTACTCCACACTCGTTGTTCACAAACTTACTCTGACAAATGTCATTCAAAATTCAAACATGTGTATAATTTATAAATAATACTTTTGCATATACATTTTTTATTTATCATTTTTATATTGAATTGTTGCTATCATGAATGAATAATAGAAGTTTAAGAAAAAAATTCTCCCTAGTCGTACATTTTCAGTTGTGTCTTCGCAGTATAGTCTATTTTTCTTTTATTTGAAAAGCAGAGCACAACCGTGTTTTTTTGATGATTGTGAGAAAACTGATAAATGTTCTCAGGACTTTGAATTACTTTTAATGAGACAGAAACAATGAAAACGGATATTATTGTCTATAATCTTCTCTTGCAAGCAGAAAATTTAAAATTTTATTACATGTTTTGTTGTTTTATTGACTCAACGCCAGAAAAAAATTAAATACTTCGTAACAAGAAATAGTTTCATTTGAGGAAACTAACAAAAAGAAGTTAAAAAAATATTGTATGAAAGATAAAGCAAAATATGAATGAGTCTTGACAGATCTAAACTCTCGAATATAACAAAATATCAACGTAGATTTCAAATCAGGTACAAAAAACAGTTATTGTGGGACTTTTCATGTCTCGATTTATTTGAACTTGAACGGGGACCACTCTAGGTTCTGCAATACAGGGAGAAACTCTTTTTTTCTTTACCACTATCTCTTGGTAAAGTTCACTTTGAGCTTCCTTAATTCACTGCTAGCAATTTCATTAAATTTATTAATCATTAAAGTAATTCTTTCCTATATTTCTTCATTTCACAGAATAGTTGTTTCACGTGAAAAATTAATTGTTTCGTATTTCGTTTTTGAAATGAAACAAAATTAAAAATGAATACTTATTCGAATAATATTTAAGTTTCAAAAAGTCTGCAGGAGCAAGACAGAATAAAAATCGTACGTCACAGCTGTCAGAGTATGTGTTTACTCTCCCAAATAGCAGAGTATGCAGAGCTTACTCAGAGGAAGTTCATGAACGCTCGCAGAGTATACTCCGAGGAAGGCAAAGCAAGTTTGTGAACGCTTTAGAGTAAAGAGAGCTTACTCTGAGTAAGTTTATGAACTCAACCCTGGTATTTACACATGTCTTTCGTCTCAAGGTGGACGAGCAGAGGCTCCAGCTGAGCAACATGTACGCGGCAGCGAGACAGGAGATGTCGAAAACGTCCAATAAGGCCCCCACCTCGGTCATCAAGTCTTCGGCTGCGTTCGCTTCACCGCAAACGAGCCCGGGAAAAACTCTGCAGGAGAAGCTTGCGGATAAGAAAAGGGAGCAGGCGAGTAAGCACCTTTTCGAGCAGATGGGACACCAGAAGCCGGTGATACAGCAGACGGGGATGGTGTCCAACTTTGGGAATCCGCATTCGGTGTCCAAGATTTTGTCGAAGGGTACGGATGCTGGGAGTTCTAAGGTAATCTATTCAGGATAAAAAAAAATTTTTTTTTAGGTTTTGTCGACATTTTTGTATGGTGGATATGTCATAATGGGATGTTGATATAGGGGTATATACAGGGTTATTCACCAATATGGCTCTATAGAATATTTTTAGAAAAGACACAAGATTCAGGATTGAAATTCAAAAGGTGAGCTTCAAGTAAGAAGACTACTTCTCGTATATTATTTGAAGGTCCTAGGGCTCCTGCTTTCTCCTGAAGTGACTTCAACTTTCGTTTTTCAAATGGGAAGACCCATTTTTTTATTGCAAAGTTTGAACTTTCCCGAGAAAATTCTCTTTAAATGAGGAAAAACAATCGAAATTGAACTCTGATGAAATACATACAAGTTCGAGGTTTTCATTAAAAATTATCATTTTTGAGAATTTTCAAGGAGAAAGACTGATGCTTCTTTTCCGATAGCGTGATTTTCTGAATATGATGAGGGAGGTTAAAAATTCTTTGTCAAAGTTAGAAGTGACACAACATCAAAAAATCGTTTTTTTTTTTTTAATTGGAACACCACTTTTTCGAAGCATTTTCAAAATCTTCGTAAAAAAATAATAGGAGCATACGTCCAAGACTTTTATCCTAAAATGAATATTTTTGGAGATATTCAGGAAAAATAATTTTGTTTTCAATATTCAATCTCATTCCGAATGGGTTTTTTTACTGGAAAATAATTAGCGAATTTTGGAGAATCTCCAAGAAGAAAGACTGATACTTCTTTTCCGATAGCGTGATTTTCTGAATATTATGCAGGAGGTTACAAATTCTTTGTCAAAATTAGAAGTGACGAAACATCAAAAACGTTTTTTTTTTTCAAAATGGAACCCTATTTGTTCTTGAAGGATTTTCGAAATCTTCTTCTACTGAATAATAATTTAAATTTTTGGAAATCTCTAAGTTAGATTCTTGAATTATTATGTGGAATGCTAGAGAACCAATTTGTTTGAAGTTACCAATGTAAATATTAGTTAAGTCAACGTAATAAATTCTCAAGAATTCTCGCTCCCCAGATCACAATCCCTTGGACTTTTATTCATGGGGAAAAATATAAGACATTGAGTACGCAAATCCAATTGAGAACAGAGTAACAAAATAAAAGATGCGTTTTTCTTCTATCTCACCTCATAATATGTCAATCCCTTTATTTTGTGAAGCTGTTAAAATAATTTCAGTAATGAAATTGTTACATGTTCTGTTAATTATTCTTTCAAAAGCATTGAAAATTATTATAAATTATTTTTTTCTGCATTCTTGAGAATTTGTTTCGTTGACTTCACTATTATTAACATTGGTAACTTCGAACAAATTTTTACTCTCGCATTACAGATGATAATTAAATAACTTAACTCGTCTGAACTATAGGAAAATAATTTCTCGATAACAGAGATTTTCAAAAATTTAACTTGACCGCTAATTATTTTCCAGTAAAAAAATACATTCAGAATGAGGTTGAATAATGGAGAAAAAATCGTTTTTCCTCAATATCTCGAAAAATATTCATTTTGGGATAAAAGTTATGCTCTTATCATGTTTCGGCGAATATTTCTGAAATGCTTTAAAAAGGGGATTCCAATTTGAAAAAAATCATTTTTCGGTGTTTCGTCACTTCTAACTTTGACAAAGAATTTGTGACCTCCTGTATTAAATTATGAAAATCACGCTATCGGAAAAGAAGCATCAGCCTCTCTTCTCAAAGATTCTCAAAAATGAGAATTTTTAAAGAAAAAACCCCGAAGTTGTCTGTATTTCAACAGAGTTCAATTTTTTTTCGTATTTCCTCTGTTAAAGAAAATTTTCTTTTGAAAATTCAAACTTTTGGAAACAAAAATACTTAGAATTCAATGAAGACTCTCTTTATGCAATAAAAAATGGGAATTGGAAAACGACAATTTATTGATGTCACTTTCGGAAAAATCGGAAGTCCTAAAACCTTCAAAAAATATACGAGAGCTCGTCTTCTCATTTGAAACTCATCTGTAGAATTTCAATCATGTATCTTGAGTCTTTCCTAAAAATATTCTAACAAGCCTAATTCGAAAAAAACCCTGTGTATTCAAAAAATTGGATTATTTTTCATGCAGTAAGAAAACCTCGCTTACTATCACTTACAAGTCAACAAGTCCTTGTATTCCTAGTGACATATGTCAATGTTTTCAATATTCTGTCACATTGTGTTGTTTTTGGGCGTGGCTTGGGAGAAATGTCATTGAAACTACAGTATGTTCTATACCTAAAATTGCCATCCTATGAAAATTTTTTTTCTTTCAACTTCAGTAAGGGATTTTTTCAGGTTACTCCTGCGAAGATTTATTCTAGTGCATCGCCCAACCCACCTGCACATATTTATCCAAACATTGCTGGAAAGCCTTCCGTACCAAGAAGAAAATCGTCTTCCGACGAATCTGTGATTTTCTTGGATTAGTGGAATAAGCAAGCTAGTGTTTTATTTATAATAATGTATTAAAGTATTGCAGTCATTTTCCTGAAATAAAATATATTTTCGAAATCAAATTTTTGATTTTAAAAATTTTGTTATGTTTTTTGTAGGTACTACTTTTCTTCTGAATTATGTATAAATATTGTAAATGTAGATATTCGCAGAGTGAACTTATTTGAACTGTTGTAAGTTTTTTTAGGGCTGAATAAATTTTATATATAACTTTTGTTAATTATTCATTTAGAGAATCCTACAACTTGTTTAAATTTATTGAAATAAATTTCCGAATTGCCGATGAACAATCCTGAAATATTACAGCAACAAAATATAGGAAAAAGTATAGAATTAATAATGGTTGCAAAACCTCTATGGAAAACATTAATAAAACTTGAAATTTTCTTCAATCAGTTCTTCAGAGCCATCTGTCCACAAACTGTTGAACGAATGAATAGGTTAGGCCGCGGCCTACGATATGCGACGTTGCCGGAATGCCATCGCAGTGTTACGACCTTGCAGTTAAGTAACAAGTGGTATATCGCGGTAGTTCGCATCAGAAATTCGACCAGGAAACTTTAAAAAAGGGTAGTGTGTTTTCGTGTTCGTGTGATAGATTCTTTAATCAATAAATTAAAGTGAAAATAAGTGTTGCAGTTGCAAGAACTTTGTATCGGGTTTGTAATTAAATTGTTCAATTTTGAGTGTTCATATCTGTTAGGATTATCAACAGGAAGGTTTTTCATCTTAATATTTATTACAATTTTATTTGGAAATCTTTGATTTTGGTTCTATGCCGCGTACTTGTGCAATGCCCGGTTGCAAAAGCAAGTATAAACCTACTAATGAGAAGATATTGGTATTAACATATCCGAAAGATCCTGCGAATAGACGAAAATGGCATAACGCCTAGTTAGTGAGCTCAAACGGAAATTCTAAGTGGAGTTACCAGATTAAGACGCCTCTGTGAGTGATTATCTTCTTCACTTAACAAACTGTTCATTGAAAGTACCTCGCAATTTTTATTTGAGTGTGCAATAGATTGTCAACAAATTTTCAACACTTTTCTTAGTGCCGAATATGAAGTGAAGTTTGGTGAATTGGATAATCAAAGAGAAGTTTTGAAATGTTTATTTATGAGATATTTCCAGCGTATTTGGGATGCTTATCGCGACAAATGTTCACTATGTCAACAACCTTCTGAAATTATATGAAGCAAATTTTCCCAATTTTTGAGTAACATCTTGCTTGATACTTATTTCAAAATGGTTACTGATTGATTCCTGAGAACTGCTCTTTCCCATAGGAAATTACAACTTTTAGTCGTAAGGTATCAGAATTGTTTTTTTTATTCAGTTTATTTTTAGTTTGATATAACCTATTTTACGTCTGTATTTGGAATTTTTATTCATTCAGAGAATATTCTTGTTGAACTCTGTTTTCAAGGATTTAGAGATCAGCAGTCAGAATGTAATCGTTTTCGAGGGCGAAATAATACTATTTTTTTCCCTTTTGATTTTCATTTCCTTATTTTATTCGCTTCAGAAAGTAGAATAATTTCAATTCTGATTGTAATCTTGTGGAACTCAATACAACAGCTACCTACTCTTGGTGAGTTCTGGATTTGCGGTAAAATATTCAGAAATTATTAGTAAAAAAACAAAATAATGTTTTGTTTTCCTCCCTGCAGTTTTCATTGTGAATTGAAATGAATTCGGAATTATATCGAAAACAGTGCGAATTGCATAAGGAATGTGTATAATGCCTATATATACGCGTGCTACTTAACACTCTGATGGTAACAACGGCAACGTCTAACCTTCCGGCCTGTTTGACTTAGAAGGCCTTTTTTAGAGCAAAATTCGAATTAGTGAACACCAGAAAGCTTGATAGCAAGAAAAACTAAGAAGTTGTGTCGTTAATTTAGATTTATTAACATAAACTTTTTACACTTTAAGAAACTACATAACTATTTCACCGACAACATTCAAATGTGTCCAGCAAAAGTACCCTCCTCGCGTTGGGTGTCCCATTTTTCGATCCAGTTATTGGGGCAGATGGAATGGAACACCCTGTTGAAATATTGACAGGGCTCGTAATTCTCTCCCCTGATTTTCTGGCATCGGTGGAAGTCTAAGTAGCTCTGGTAGCAGTAGCGGGTTTGGTTGGTGTTGGGAAACCTAGGGTCGAAGGGGGCTGTCTGGAGTGCTACCTCTTTTTCTGGCATCGTTACCTAAAAAGATTTTGTTGGATTTGGAGTTTTCCTGTGAAACACCTCCGATTTCAGTTGGCAACATTCCCCAAGGGTTCAGATGAAGATTGACATGTTAATGAATGAGAAGAACATTCCAAATGTTGAATTGAATCAAAAGGAAATTGAAGATATTCTGAGCTGGTTTTAGTAGTTGGGATCCATGTTCCCATTTTGGTTGTATCTGTTAGTCCACTTGTTATCTTTTTTATTTTGTTTATGGTCCTCATGTGCATTCTTCAATAATTATTTGTATTAATATGTAGAAATTTGAAACATCTGTAGTGATTTTTTTTTCTTTTTTCCGAGGAAACTCATTACAGCAACCAATAACATCAGAAAGAGCAATTTTATTTCAATCATGCAATCTTACAACTTAGATGCAGTCTCAAAAATTCCGCGACATGAAAACAATAATATTTCTTACATGTGAATTTAATATTCCACCTTTACTTGAAACAATAGACGCGTTTGAAAAAAGTTCAGACTAATTATGTTAATTTACGGGAAATTTTTTCAATTTCTATGGGATAAGAAATATAAGTTTACATGTATTAATTTTGTGAGAAGTATATTGCACAAAAAATACTGATACTAACATAGAAAAACAAATACAAAACGAGATGTTCAAGGCACTAAATTCCATAATTTTAACATGTGCCCTAATTTCTACCACCTATATACAGTATGTGCAAATTTCAATGGTGTCATTATATATTTCAAATAATTTAACACTGTTTGATCAACTGAGTCCAAGGTTGTTTTATCTTTGGGTACCCTTAATTATGGTGGTTGCTTGAGAACCCTTTTTTCGGTATTATTCAGTGGCGGAGCAATAATTTGGGAGACGGGGTAAAATATCCCCACCTTCAAGAAAAATGAGGAATTTTTTTTGAATGGTTGAAATCTCAAAGATATGCAAATTATAGACACTAATTAGAAATTAAACAATGCAAAATTTCATATAGTGAAACATTCCTTTTAATATAAGGGTTATTCACGAAGAATATGTTTAGGAAACACACATGATTCAGGATTGAAACTCTTAAGAAGAGCTTTAAGTAAGATGACGTCTTCTAGTATTTTTGGAAGTTTTAGTGACATCAACTTTCGTTTCTCAAATGGAAAGACTCATCTTTTATTGCATAAATAGATTCTTCATTGAATTCTGAGTCTTTTTGATTCCAAAAGTTTTAAATGAAGAAATACGAAAAAAATCTCAAAATTGAACTCTGTTGAAATACAGACAACTTTCATTAAAAATTCTCATTTTTGAGAATCTCCGAGAAGAATGGCTGATGCTTCTTTTCCGATATCCTGATTGTTAGAATATGATAAAGGAGCTCACAAATTCTTTGTCAAAGTTAGAAGTGACGAAACATCGAAAAATCGTTTTTTTTTCAAATTGGATCCCGATTTTTTCGAAGCATTTTCGAAATCTTCATCAAAAAATAATAGGAGCATACTTCCAAGACTTTTATCCCAACCCAAAATGAATATTTTTCGAGATAATCAGGAATAACGATTTTGTCTTCAATTTTCAATCTCATTCCGAATGTGTTTTTCTACTGGAAAATAATTAGCGCTCAAGTGAACTATAAGAAAATATTTTCTCCATAACAGATTTCCAAAAATTTTACTTGACCGCAATTATTTTTCAGTAAAAAAAAACATTCGGAAGGAGATTGAAAATTGAAGACAAAATCGTTTTCCCTGATTATCTCGAAAAATATTCATTTTGGAATAAGAGTCTCGGACGTATGCTCCCATTATTTTTTGAGGAATATTTCGAAAATGCTTAAAAAAAATGGGGTCCCAATTTGAAAAAAACGATTTTTTGGTGTTTCGCCACTTCTAACTTTGCCAAAGAATTTGCGACCTCCTGTATTATATTCTGATAATCACGCTATCGGAAAAGATGAATTTTTAATAAAAAAACCTCGAAGATGCCTGTACTTCAACAGAGTTCAATATTGAGATTTTTTCTTAGTATTTCCTCATTTAAAGAGAATTTTCACGGGAAAATTCATACTTTTCGAATCGAAAAGACTCAGAATTCAATGGAGAATCTGTTTATACAAGAAAAAATGGGTCTTCCCATTTGAAAAACGAAAGTTGATGTTGATGTCACTTTCGGAAAAACCGTAAGTCCCAGAACCTTCAAAAAATATACGAGAAGTCATCTTCTTACCTGAAGCTCACCTTTAGAATTTCAATCTTGAATCTTGTGTCTATACTAAAAATATTCGTGAATAACCCTGTATAGCTGAAAAGAGGAAAAAACCACACTTTTCACCCATTCTCAAAAAAATCAACTTTAGACCAAAACCTAAAATGTAATTTCCAAGACTACACCGGATTATACAGAAAAAGCACACAAAAAAAGATGCAATAGGTAACTTTTTTGATTCCGCTGTTAAATTTGCCTTTGAGAATTATAACCTTTCTTTACATTCTCCAATGTTATGCAGTACAAACATTGAAATTTGTCAACCTTATAAACTTCCTGATATATTCAATAATAACTTATAAAAAAATTCGCTTCGAAAAAACTAACCGAATAAATATTCCTCATTTTATTTCATAGACATCTAGTACTGAATATAAAAAGCTAATTCAAGTTTTCATAAATACACAACAATATAACCAAGATATACAAAAGAAATTTACCTTCGACAAAATCCTTAAGAGTAAACTATCAAAAGTGAAACTACTTCACTAATAGTCTTGTTTTAGAGTCATCATCACAACAGGCCTCCTTATATTTCTTCACCTCCTTCATGTAAACAGACCAAGGGTCCTGAACATTTTCCTCGCTGTCTTGAGGCCTCGATTTCTGAACCATCCCTGTTTTCAGAACACGACCCCCTCTTCGTTTACCGAAAGAAGGCAGCATCTTTTGCTTCTCAGCTTCCGCTTTCAGAGCTTCTTCCTGAGCTTTCTTCTCTTCCTGCATTTTTTTGAACATCTCGAGGAACGAACCGTCGTTTTTGAACGCGTTATCCTTGACAGGCTCGGGTTCGTCATCTTCCTCAGGTTCTACTTTAACGTCAACAGATTCATAACTGTTATCTATAGTCGGTTTTTCTTCGTAGTCCGAATGGTCTTTACTGTTCCTCCTGTGCCTGCTCGGCCTGTGTGACTTGTGAGATTTGGATCGACTCCTAGACCTAGACCTCGATTTGGAGTGCCTAGAGCGGGATGAATATCTAGAACGCGAAGAACGTCTAGTACGAGACGAGTTCCTTGATCGAGAATATCTCCTAGTCCTCTTATCTTTATCCCTTCTACTATGTTTCACTTTACTTTTCGAATGGGATCTACTTCTAGACCTACTGTATTTTCTCCTGCGATGAGATCTTGACGATGATCTAGACCTTCGCGAACGGTACTTAGATTTACTTTTACTTCTCGATTTAGAACGTCGACGCTTCTCATGTCTGTCACGAGATTTACTTCTAGATCTTCCCTTGCTGCGACTAGATTTCTTTTCGTACTCAAAGAACTGTGGATTCTTGACGTAAGGATCTATACGATCTATTGCTCTAGGACTTACTGGTTCCTCTTTGACACTACCTAGGATTGTATGATCATCTTCGGTTCCGGGAGGAGGAGGATTATCCCATATCCCAGATGACGAGGCGTTCATCTTATCAAAAGCTGTGTTGAAACCTACAAGAGAACTTGCAGGTATAGTTAAACGCATCTACATATCAAGAGTGTTCTTGAAAACTGTCTAAGAGATTGAATAAATTTGCACGTTTTGATGTTTTTCAAGATATTGCTGTACAGTGAGAGTTCTAGGATCATGGCGAGATGTTAGGTAATCGGTTGGATAGGGAATGTTGCCATCTTGTAATGAAAACATTTCATTACATGTAATGATTTCCTGAACAAAATTGTTATAGAAAGATACATTACAAAATTTAACGAAGGTCGAACTTGATAAAATACCTTTCAGAATATGTACTCCCAGTTTCAGTAATCAGATTGACAAAATGGCCTCCTATTCTGTTCACAATCCGAACACTTTTGTCACTTTTACAACACAGTCACAGAATAACCCGCTAGTACCACAGAAATGCGAGAAAATTTTCCTCAACAATGCGTGTGCGCATGGTAGTTCATTGATTTCAAAGGATATTGATCTTTTCCAAAAAACTTTATTTTTCTTCTTATTCCAGGATTTACTATCGTTAAAATTTATGGATTGTTGCCGGTATTTATTAGGTATATTATAACCGATTTCAAGCGAATAACCAGTAATGACCGCGGTTATCTACGGTCCTGCCTGCGGTTATCTACGGTTATAGTCTTCAGGGATATTCCTTGTAAAATGATTATAACCTACCATGACCGAAGTCGCTTGAATGCAGTTGGTCCTAGTTGGTAATTACCAATGAGGACCAGGTTATTCGCTTGAAATCGGTTCTTACATTGCAGCAAAAACACATCGAATTATGGCTTCCAAGTTCCAAGTGAAAGGATTTCCAAAAATATGCAAGCACAGTCAAATGATAAATTCTCTGGTTCATTATGTACAATTTCTTTCTCTGTGATCTGTGGTGTTTTAGGGTTAGAAGAAACCAACTTTAGAAAATTTAAAGACATCCATCAAAAGTTAATTTGAAATAGAATCTGTTGAAGTATTTTAGCTGGCTAGAAACGATTGAAAAAATGGCGAAAGATGAAAATATAAACGGTAATGTTGACGGAGATGATTCCGTCGAAGAGAAATCCCAGAAAGAAAAAAAAACTGCGAAGTACGACAGTGGAGCTGCAGACTTGGAAAAAGTAACAGACTACGCGGAAGAGAAAGAGATTTCTTCCCAAGATGTGGCAAATGCTATAACAGCTATCGGGGATAGACGAAATAAGGAAGCTTTGGAGAAACAAGCACGAGAGAAGGAGCTACTGAAAGTATCTATAAAGAAAGAAGACGTAGACCTCATAGTGAACGAAATGGAAATTTCTAGGACCAAGGCAGAAAGATTTTTAAGAGAATATCACGGGAATGTAGTTGATGCCTTGATAGCTTTGACAAACTGAAAAGTTATATTTAATAAAATCTTGTATACTTATTTGGTGTGGACCCACCAGATTTTTTTTCTGTTTCATATGAGTATCGAGTGAATCCTGAATTCTTAAACTCTTTTACATCTTCTTCAAGCAATCCATTAGGAACGCTTTATTGAAAATATTCTATTCAGCATAGGAATAGAAAAAAGAATTAAATACAATGCAAATCACTTGGGAAGTATGGTAATTAATTAACTTATGAAATATTCTGAGAAAAAAGGGGAGGAACAAAATATAAGAATTACAATGTCAATTGACCCAAGAAAAATTGAACTAATAATATTTGTTCTTTTTAGATGGTATCACCATTGAATCTTGACTGCTATCGCTATAACTATTTAGATCTTTTTTCTTTTTGATGGAAGCAGCTTTATTTTTCTTGAAGATTTCTATTGCTTTGTAGTATCTTCGAATTTTCACATCTAGGATTGAATTTTCTTTTTCTACTTCATCAAATGAAGGTGTGTCTAAGACTTTTTCATCTATTTCAGTTTGTATTTTTGAAATTTGTTCGTTTAGATCAGCAATAACTTGTTGAGTTGCATTCAAGTTTTCATCTATTTTGCTCAATTCATCTTGGAGACTTTTTTCTTTTTCCGCATATACAACAGCAATTGACAATTCTTCTTTGTTTTTATTTTCTGAAACTATCAATATCTCAGAACTCAATTCTCTTATATTATCTTCTAAGATTTTGTTGTTCTCGAGAATTTCTTTCCGTTCCTGTTTATGTTGTTCGCCAATGTGTTTCAGTGTTTTTATTTCTTCAATTATTTTGTTCATTTCAATTTCACAAACTTCCAATTCTGAATCTATGCATGATGAATAGTTTTTCTGTTTTGCCAGTTTTTCTGTACAATATTCTAATTCTTCTTTTTTTGTGGCTATCTGATTTTTCAATTTTTGATTAAGAAAATGGCAATCTTTCTTTTTCAAATGTAATTTTTGTTTATCAATCTGTTCCTGAAATTGAATTTTGGACATCTGATGAGAGTGAATTTCTTGTTTGAGCTCATCAATGTCACGATTTAAAACAGATGATTTTTCAAGTAGTTCTGAAATTTCACCGTTCAATTCCATTTCCTTAGCATTTAATGAGTTATATTCATCCGTTTCTTTTGCAACATTACTAAGATCAACTAATACTGCTGAATTATGTTCATTTATCTGTGATAAATTTTGTAACAGAACTTTCTTGCTTTCAATTTCATATGATAAGAATTTTGAAATGTCGTGCTCTTGAGCAACTTTCTCTGATAACATTGAAAGGTTTTGCTTCAATTCTAAGGTCCCTTTTGACATAAGGTCTTCGTAATTTCTCACTGCATTAGTTACTTTATCTTGCCATTTCTTTTTACGAACAGACATCATATTTATATTTTCCTTCAGTTTATCCTGAACTTCCGAATGTAACATTTCAACTTGTGCATATTCTGCATTGAATTTCGAATAATTTTCTTCGTGCAAATCAAGCCTTGAAGATATTTCAGGTAAGTCTGAATATATGCTTTCTGCTAACTTCCTCTGGTCGATTGCATTTTCCTCAGATGTTGTATTTAATTCTCTCAAAATTGGATTGGAAGTTATTTTAATACGAGCATCGTGAAGAGCACTCTTCAGTTCCTCAATTTTAATTTCATTTCTATTAATTTCTTCCGTTTTAGATGTAATGAAACTCTTGATATCGTTTTTGGCGTTCACCACTTTAGTCAGTTGTTCATAAGTATTCTCGATATCGTCATCCAGAAAAATCTCATTTTCCACATTAGACATCCTTCTACAATATATTTTCCTTCTTTAAAAGTTTGAAAAAGCGAATATATTTGAATGGCGAATTTGTTCAATTTCAGGAAGTGCTGCCAATGTGAGAAATATATTTCATTCGAACTACAGACTTTCATAGAATACAAATGACATAAGAACATAACCTACAATTTCTGTTTGGGTATTGCAAGATTTGATTATGGCTAAATATTTCCTGAACTCAAATTATTTTAAGCTGATTGTTCCGGTGCATCGATTTTTTTCAACGGGAAAGAAAGGGCACCAAAACAAAATTGTGCTTTCTAATGATCAGAGTACCTTCATAGCCTGGCATCCACAGGAAGATTTTCCTTATGAGTGCACTAGACCGATTGTATCTTCTATGGAGGAATGCGACACATCTGCTTTGAAGACCAAATTGACACCAGAATTATTAGAAATATTCAACAAGAAATCGCCTGAACAAGCTAGACTGGAGCTGATGAATATTACTCACACTACTAAACATAGATGGTTCCCACGTTCAAGAGATAGGAAGAAGAAAAAGTTAGAGATGGACAGGGAATATCTTTAGATTTGTTTTACCAATAAATGTTAGTGAAGACAATGATTCAGTTTCTCGTTTATCCCAAAAATCAACACACATTCAATTTTATGAAGAAATAGAATAATTTATTTCTGATATTCGGAGGTGATTTGTGAATTTTATTCCTCGACATTTGATGGATGCTGCCTTTGCTTTTGATGTCTTTTTAATCCTGAAGCACTTCTAAATCCTCTGGTACACGTGAAGCAAACGTAGGGTTTTTCACCAGTATGGACCCTTTTATGCACCTTTAAAGTCGTGTAATGTCTAAATTGTTGACCGCAAATGTCGCAATTGAACGGTTTCACATTCAAATGAACATACATGTGCGATTTCAGACTCGAGAACAACCGGAAACTTTTAGAGCAATGTTTACACTGATGAGGCTTAACTCCGGTATGTGTTGTTAAATGTCTGCTGTAACCTAGATAGCAAATAATCTTATGGCAAATTGGACACTCCCGAGGCTCCCTCTTGACTGCAATTTTCTTCCCTGAGGCTTTTTCTGCCTCCCGTAACTTTTTCCTATCCAACGTAAGGTTGCGCTTTTGAGACTTCTCCTTTTTCTTGGGGATCCTCGCTGCGACTTTATGGGCCATGTAAATGTGAGTATTGAGAGAATGAATGTTTAGAAAGTGCTTTCCGCATTCCTCGCAATGGTGGGAAAGTTTTTTCGTGTCCTCGGAGTGAGTATTCAAGTGTGACGTCAGGCTTTTCAAATCGCTGCATAACTTTCCACAAATGAAACACAGCGTGTTCATATCTTTCGTTTCGCCCTCATGTTTACGTTTTACGTGATCTGTGAGGGTGCTTTTCTGCACGTAACCTGGAATATTAGGATGATGGTAGTACCAGTTGAATTATTTAAAATCATGCGTAATTTTTGTTATTAATTTTATTATCTTCATACTTTGTAACTGGAAATCCAAATTATATCCTGAGAGAGTAAATATAAGAGGTGTTTTAAAAAAAAATAATTCCGTCTCTAGGACAAAAACGAAACTGAAAAAAATTGGAGGGTGTGAAGAAAAAAAAATTTAAACATTTTTTACGATTCTGCTGAAACTACAGTGTAATTCACGAATATGGCCCTATCAAATATTTTCAAGAAAGACATTTAAGATTCAGGATTGACTTTCTGAAAGTGAGCTTCAAGTAAGAAGACGACTTCTCCTAAATTTTTTGAAGGTTCTAGGACTTTCGGTTTTCCGGAATCAACTTTCGTTTTTCAAATGAAAAGACCCATTTTTTATTGCATAAATAGATTCTGCCTTGAATTCTGAGTCTTTTCGATTCCAAAAGTTTGAATTTTCCTGAGAAAATTCTCTTCAAATCAGGAAATACGAAAAAAAAATCTCAGAATTGAACTCTGTTGAAATACAGACAACTTCGAGGTTTTATCATTAAAAATTCTCATTTTTGAGAATCTCCAAGAAGGAAGGCTGATGCTTCTTTTCTGATAACGTGATTTTCAGAATATGATACAGGATGTCACAAATTTTTTGTTGAAGTTAGAAGAGACGAAACATCAGAAAATTGTTTTTTTTTCAAATTGGAACCTCATTTTTTTTTAAGCATTTTCGAAATCTTCGTCAAAAAATAATAGGAGCATAAGTCCAAGGCTTTTATCCCAACTCAAAATGAATATTTTTCGAGATATTCAGGAAAGACGATTTCGTCTTCAATTTTCGATCTCATTCCGAATGAATGTGTTTTTTTACTGGAAAATAATTGTCAAGTGAAATTTTTGGAAATCTTTGTTATGGAGAAAATATTTTCTATAGTTCAGACGAGTTCAAGACTATTATCCTAAAATGAATATTTTTCGAGATATTCTGTAAAAACGATTTTTTCTGCAATTTTCGATGTCATTCCGAATGTGTTTTTTTTTACTGGAAAATAATAAGCGGTCGAGTGAAATTTTTGGAAATCTTTGTTATCCAGAAAATATTTTCAATAGTTCAGACGAGTTAAGTTCTTGAATTATTATCTGTAATGCGAGAGCAAAAATTAGTTTAAAGTTCTCAATGTGAGTAAAAAATTCTCAGGAATGCAATAAAAAATGATTTGCAATGATGTAGTGACAAAAAAGAAATTCTCCAGAGTTAAGAATTAGCGGAAATCATCCTAAGCTTTAAAAAATAAACAAAAACTGAACTAAAAGAAAATATTTTCCCGATAACAGAGATTTCCAAAAATTTCACTTGACCGCTAATCATTTTCCAGTAAAAAACAAATTCGGAATGAGATTGAAAATAAAATCGTTTTTCCTGAATATCTCGAAAAATACTCATTTTGGGATTTTCGAAAAAAATTGGCTCCAATTTGAAAAAAACGATTTTTTGATGTTTCATCACTTCAAACTTTGACAAAGAATTTGTGACCTCCTGTATCATATTCTGAAAATTACGCTATCGGAAAAGAGGCAGAAATTCTCAAAAATGAGAATTTTCAATAAAAAAATTTCGTTGTCTGTATTTCAACAGAGTTCAATTTTGAAATTTTTTTCGTATTTCCTCATTTAAACAGAAAAATTCAAATTTTAGGAATCAAAAAGACTCAGAATTCAATGGAGAATCTATTTATGCAATAAAAAATGAGTATTTACATTTGAAAAACGAAAGATTGTTCAATACTACTTGGTACGAACCGTGTAACTTGCGCCCTCTATAATAGTCAGACATAAAAACAAATTCATTGGATGTATCAGCTTCCAAAACATATTCCTATAAAGTTTCATTACAATGTAACCAGGCAGAATCGTAAAAATTGTGTTTGATTTTTTTTTTCTTCAACGCCCTATATCTTGAATACGGATGCCGTTACGAAATATTTTTACTCAACAAACCCCAATTATATTTCAGTTTTCTACCTGTCCTAGAGACAAGATCAATTTTTTCGAGCCCCGGCATATTTGATTGCGATATTCATGAACCTACCTTTTCCGCAATATTGACAAAAGTGGGATTTTTCTTGATGGATCAGCATGTGCCTTTTCAAGTGAATGGAAACAACAACTGCGCCGCAAACTTCACACACTGCTTTCTTCTTAAGGTGCCTGTGCATGGCCATGTGATCCCAATAAGCTTTTCTTCGACTTATCGCTTTCGAACAAATGGCACATTTATAATTTGGGGCCATGGTATGGCCGGTAACTTTATGGTGTTTCGCCATCTCCGTTTTAGAAGAAAATACGACTAAACATTGGAAACACTGAAGATCCAGACCTGACCTCAACAGTGGATCTAGTTCAATTTTTTTTAGGTTTTGAATTTTTTTTTGTCTCGCTTGATTTAGGTTCTTCTTCTGTTGGGTTATCATCAGGACTGAAATTTACTATTTCAATGTTCTGGGAACATTCCGTATTGTCTATTTCTAAAAATATTTTCTAATAAAAAAATTGCAGCTCTAATTTTGAAATTACTAGCAAGTTTTTGTAGATGTAAAGAAGTAACGAAGTAAAATGTTTTTTAGTACACTATCTTAGAAAAAATAAGAGCCAGCATATTAAATTTTCCAAGTGAATTTGCAGAATGTAAGAAAAAAACGAATTGTACCTTCTGAAACTTGAGGTAAATAACTTTTATTCGTCACTTCCTTTGAAGTTTCTTTGGCATCTACAACTTCTCTATTCACTTCAGATGTTACTTTTTCCAATTCTCCTTGTTCTTTCGAAAAACCATTAGTTTTTTGTACTATTTTCTTCTCTACTTGAGAATTTTTTTCAATATCTGCATTACTTTCATTTCTGAACACTTGGTACATATGTCTGATATTCTCTTGCGCTTCCTTGAAGGTTTTGATGAAGAAATAGAAATTCATCAAAAGTTGCACACAAGCATTACAAATTTTCCTGGGTAAACCGTCTGTTTTACTTATCTGCAAATTTCAGACGATGAACAGAACCAAGTACCGATAAACATGGTCAAGTTACCGTCTCACTGGTGCAGGTGAATATGATTGTTGATAAAGCTGAGTCTCCGATATGAGCTTCGAAAACGTCCATATGTCCTTTGTTGATAATGCAGCACCTGCAGATGCTCGAAAAGTTCTCGAATGTTATTTCTTCAACTGAAGATTCGGACATGATTACTTATTCGTTTAAAAAGATTAGGGTACCCAAACAATGGAATAATGAAGCTTTGATCCTCCAGAAGATCAATGATCATATTCTTATCGATAATAGTCCTGGAAGAAATTTATCTTTTCATTACAGTATATGATATATACCTTCAAATATTCGTTCTCTTCATTTTGAATAACGAGTTATTGTACTGTATATCAAGCATAGGAACTTGAAAAATTTCATTTGAAATTGTAGGTTATTGTTTTGTAAACAATTTTTCTTTTAGAATACAGATTTCTTCTTTAAAGCCTCCTAACCACAGATTACAGATCTAGAATCTGTTATCTGTGCTCCTGACGTAAATGTGCGCCATCTTTGAATGAAGAACATTTGAATTTTCGAATTAGTTTTTCTGATTTCCCCATCGTTCAAATCCTAGAACTGAATTCTTTATCCAATTATTCAGGAAAATGAATAAAATTTAAAAAACTTGTTGCGTGCATTTTGTTAAATATTTATACAAATACAAATAACAAGTATTATACAAATTGTGTACAAGATTTACAAAATAATTTATCGAAGGAGGAAAACTCATCCTACTTTACTATGTTGATTTTGGGCTACTCGAATCGTTATGCACTTCTGATCTAAGAATGTTATCAAATCCTGAAAGAAAGAAGATATAATATGACTTAAATTGGAACAGTTTCAAGATCTCTAACCCACCTGTAAGTGAAATTTGTAACCCAACTCCTTGAGCATTTTATGGATCACTTCAACTTGGAGAGGTTCGTAAAGGAGAATATTCTTGAAAATTTCAGGGTTTTCGTTGAGAAAATTATGCCAAACTATCTGCAGAGGAATTTGACAGGTAGGTATTTTCGTTGAACGTTTTCTTTCGAATATTGCTTCACTGAAAACCAAAATAATTTAATTTTTTATGTGTGTGCCTCTGATTTTTATTTAATGGGTTATTTCGTGTGGAATAATAATTTTTACCTGTCTGAAATTGTCCCGGTCCATTTCTTCAACAACTCTGATTCAGTGTCCATCCTATGAGAATCCGCAAGACTTGGAACTTTTGGGTGACTTTCCTCACTCTTTTTCCTTTTCGTTTCAGGCAGATTTTCGATATCTGTCCGATGAACTTTTGGATGAATAGTCTCGTAAATGTGCTCCAGCAAATTAATACCTCTTTTTCTCTTCAACGGTTTCAAACCGAACTTCCCTAATTCTTGAACTATTTCAGGGGTGCTGAAGGCCTTATAATCCGCCATTGGGGTAACATCGACAGTCTTCACAATGAATTTTTCGTTAGGAGTTATGTTCGGCTCACTTTTGTGCCTTGTAATGTTGTTTATTCTTTTTGGAGTTACGTTATCAGCAAAACTCGTGTATCTTCTCAAGGGGGTGCTGCAACTTTTTTTCGATTTTTGGTTTGGTGTATCTGTTGAATTGAAGTTTGAAATGATTTCTTCACTTTCAAAGATATCATCAAACGGTAGATCTTCAACAATTTCGACATCTTTCAAATTTTCGATACAATCAATACTCGAAGACGAGCTTGAAACATCTGTGAGTTTCGCTTCATTACAAACTTCGTAACTCTCATTCCAACATTTTTTGGACATTCTTAGAGATCCTGAAGAATTCCCACTTTTTTTTGATTCGTTTCTGTTATTTATCGTGTCAGGAAAATTTTTTTCAAACACATTATCCAGTAGAGAATCACTTAAAGAATCTGGAAATGTTTGTTTTGATTTTTCAATGTCAGAATCGCATTGTTTTTGAGGTGAGACAGATTTTTTCCCATTTGAAAATTCGAACGAATGAAGTTCATCGAAACTATCTGAAAATTTTTCATTAATTTTTAATTCGGGAATGTCATCATCTGAACTTACAACTGTATCGAATTTATCACATTTACTTGACAAATTTGAGGAAATGTCTGCAGTTTTCTTGTCTTTCATTTCTTCATCTACTTTTTTGGTTTTTAAAAATTTAAAAGAGTCTGAAAACATTATTTTGGGAAATGTATGATCTTCAGAATAACTGTGATTGATAGTTTTGGATTTTTCTTGGACTGGAGAAACATTTGATTGGGTGATATATTTTTTACTTAGTTCCTTCAATTTGAGGCTATCAGATATCCTTTCACTGACTTCTTCATCAGAACTTAAAACAACTTCATAGTCCTCTTTTTTCGACATATTCTCAATATCATCATTATTTAACGAGGTTTCTTCAAAATCTAAAGAATACTTTTTTTTAGACTTAGAAATATCGATTTTACGCATACAAGAATCTTCATTCATACTCCTATTTTCTTCATCTTCATTATCTTGGTTTTCCATTCTGAATTGAGAATTTTCATTGCCAAATGATTCATTTTCAAGAAAATTTTTTCTTTCAGGAAATGATCTTGTAATTTCATTTTCTAGGGTAGACAATTCTTCATCAGAACTTAAAATCACAGTATCTGCTTGGAGATCATGCAAAAAATTTTTACCGTTTGAAAATTCTTCCGATTTATCTTTTGAATTAGGGACAATTATTTGCGTTTCATTCCCTGATATTACGTTATTTTGGTCACCGATTGGTGGGGTTTTGGGTATTTCCTCTTCTTTTTGCTTTTTTTCTCCACACTCATATTCTGAAAATTCCACATTCACCTCAGAAAAAAAGTTTTCTTCTTGTTCCAGAGCTTTTTCCGAATTTAATTGACAAACTTTAGCTGTAAAATGATTTTGTTTGTCACTAGGAGCAGTTAAACTCTCTAAATTGTCTTCAAGCATTATTTCTTCGTTAAACGATACATTTTTTAAATCCTTCTTTGTTTCAACTTCAATATTATGATGATCTTCTGATAAAGAGAAAGTATCATCAAATAAATCAGGTGAAACTGCTCCAAATCTTACATCTACAGACAATTGATTATCATTACTTTCAATCGATTGTGAGATTGCCTGGTTCATTTGAACTACTTCCACTTCTGAATCAACTGAAGGAATAATTATACTTGTTTCAACTCTCACTGAATCTTTTTCTCGTGTAGGAAGCTTCGCAGTTACCTCCAAGCTGTTTTCAGAAATTGTAGGATCCTCTATTGTATGTAAAATTTCGATTTTTGATCGTTCTGGTGTGTGATCTCGTAAAGGAATTTTTTTCCAATCTTTTAACAGTGAACCACACTTAGCCCTAGTTCCTTCAATATTCAGATGAGGAACTGTAAAATGCTCCTCTTCAGGTGACTCAAATCTACTAAAAAAAAATTTCGAACATTCCCTACACCTTATTTTTTCGAGTTCTTCACTTGAAACCTCCGGAATGGAATTCGAAAAATCAGATGGAAAACCTGAGCTTTGTGAAAATAGAGATAAAAGCTTGGATTGTATAAGAGACTCCCGTTCTTCTTGTGTTCTCATCATGAGGACGGGAGTTATAAAACGATATTTCGATTTTTTGTTGGTCTTTGTAGGCTAAAAAAATTCCTGATTATAACCCAGTTGCTTTCATTCGTTATTGTTTCACTTACTTCTTTCCTTAATATTTTGTTTTCTACATTCATTCTGGGTTTGTCAGTTCTGAAGCCGAATTCTAATAATGTTTTCTTCTTTCCACTTGTTTGGGAAACTAGAGGAAACTCTTCGTTCATGCTGCAGTTATTATACATTTCAGTTGTCGATCTGGATAACGCTAACGCGAGTTGTAAATGTTCTGCATTCATATCAGAATATTTAAAATTGTCCTGATATACCTGATGTAGAGTTAACTGCTTCTTCTTGCACGATTTTTTGGTTTTTGTTCGTTTAGGAACGGCATTTTCATTAGACGATTTGAATTTCTTGAACACGATTGGAGATTCAAAATCATCTTTGGATCTATCTAAGTCATCTTTCTTGTTCATAGTGATATTTTTCAGCTTGGACATTTTCAGAAAATGATTTCAGTGGAGGTAAAACAAAAACATTAGGAACCCTTTAAAAAGTGAGGTTAAGTCTTCGTGACACTTGTCAAGAAAGCATAGAATAGAATTTTGTAATTGTCATCGAGCTTGTCACTTTTATTTCAGTGTTCGATTCAAGACATTTGAAATACGTGAAATTACCCGAAAATTATGAATAGGAATTGATCTCAATTGAAACACCTTCGTTCTATGTTATTTTCTTTATTGTAACAAAAAAGAAAACTCTAAGGGGTAACTCTCTTAGGGTCCCGAGGAAACATGGAAGTTTTCCTAATATTATCAAGTCCGAGATACAACATAACGACTCGTTCAAGCCCAATACCTCCTCCAGCATGCGGTGGACACCCATATTTGAAAGCGTCGATGTAGGACTGGATCTTCGAAATATCTGAAACAATTTCAAGTAATACATTTTCCTCACACAAATATTTTATTCTTACCAATCCCATGATGCTTCGCTCTCTCCGTAAGGAACTTGGGATCGTGAATCCTTTGAGCCCCGCTCAGAATCTCCTCCCCTCTCATGAACATGTCGTAAGAGTTGGAAGATACAGGACTGTTCGGATCGGGCATGGTGTAAAATGGTCGTACGGCCAACGGGTATTTATCCAAAATGTAAAAGTCTGTGTCGTATTTGGACTTCACTAGTCTTCCAAGAAGTTTTTCTGCAGGCGTACTGAGATCTTCTTCTGGACCAACTTCCACGCCTACTTCTGCTAACATTTTTCTTCCTTCGTCAAAATGCAGAATAAGAGGAGGATCCAAGAACGTGAAAGGTTCTACGGGAAACTGCTGGCAGATCGTGTTGATTTCTGTCTTGAATCTGAAATAAATCAAGTGGCATAACTGTAATTCTTGCTTCGCTAGATGGCGCCACTTATATGTAAGCTGGTGACAGTTGAGGGAACATTTGAACTAATTCTGACACTTTGTACTTACTGGTCGCGAAGTCCTTTGAAAATGGAAATGAAAAGATCGCCAATAACTGTGACAACTTCGTGGTAGTGATGCAAAAACGCCATTTCTAAATCAAGACCTACAAACTCGGTTAGATGCCTGTGCGTGTTTGAATCTTCCGCTCGAAAAACAGCGCCCACAGTGAACACCCTGTCGAAATCAGCTGCAATCGCCATCTGTTTGTACAGTTGGGGACTCTGAGCGAGATACGCAGAACCTGGACAAGAAATTTCGGAATAATTGGCGACAGTGAAAACGACCTAACCTCAAATACCAAATGTCAAATTAAAATATAATGGGTACCTTTGAAATAGCTAACGGTGAACACATTAGCTCCCCCTTCTGAAGCTGCAGGAATGATCTTTGGGGTGTGAATCTCAGTAAAACCTATGCTTGTCAAATATTCGCGGAACAATCTACAAACTCCACCTTCTAGCTTGAAAATAGCTTGATTGGCTGATGTTCGAAGGTCTAAAACTCTGTTATCTAGTCTCGTATCTTGTTTCACTCGAATGTTGAGCCCCTCAGCATCCTTAAATAGTAATTTCTAAGTATATGAATATCATAAGATTGAATAAATACCTCTGGTTTTTCTGGTCTGCTAGCATCTTCAATTTGTAGCGGTAATTGAGGATCTGAACTTGATACTACCCATAACTCGGAAGCAATCAACTCGACATCACTTTGAGTACAACCTGCTACTTCTGAAGACACCTTTGCTACTTTCGCTTTTACATCCACAATACTTTCCTTCGAAATACTAAGAAATATTGTCATCAAAAACATGTCTTTGAAGGAGAATTGACTTACTTGCTAGCGAACTTGACCATAGCTTTTGATATCTTATCAGAAACATTCACCAGTACCTGTATGGTGAATTCCCTCTGTCTAAGAACTATAAAACATTGTTTACCCCTAGCACGAACTGTTTGGAGCCTTGCACGTACCCAAACTTCCTTTTCGGCATAGTCCTTGGTCATTTCGCAAACTTTATTGTATTGCCGGTCAATTTTATTTTCCGATCGAATGAGTGGAAGAACTCCATATTTTCCAATGGATATATCAGCTGGAATTTTAAACTGTAATAACAGCCCGTTTATATTATTCATTCACTGGTAGGGCCATACCTTCTTCTTGAACTACTGGTTTATTCTCTCCTCCCCTATGTTCTGCTTTTTTCGCTGCTTTCTCAGCTTTCTTTTGTTCTTTCTTTGCGGCTTTTTTGCTTTCAGTTTTTTCAGTATCGCCCCCAGACATTTTTAAGTATTTCTAAAAAGACTACAGGGGATGCAGAAGATAAGATGTTGAGGTTAAGTAAATTGCGATTCCAACCACAGACAGGTATAGCTGCGCCTCTGTGATTTGTAAAAAAATAAAAAATTTGACGTATGAGAATTAACCTCAACTGTTCTTGATTTGTTTTTTGTTTGATTAACAATTCAAACCCGCTGGACACGTATGCGGTTTATGAAAAATGAATTTGATTATTAGGTAAGCTATCAATTTCTGATGAACACATAGCGATGCTGAGCTTAAGGTCTGACTTAATGAAAAATCCTCATTTCACTACAATTACTTGATTTTCCGCATTTATATCAGCCGGCTTCCTCTTAAGTTTGTTTTGATTCAACTTCCTATGTTTTAGGAATCTACTAATTTCCTTATTCCTGTATGAAACATGTCTTGGAGTGGCGAAAGAAAACTTCAAAGAATGCAGTCAAAGTAGTTTCTGTCGGTAGGTATTTGAAAGGAATATTCGAACTGAAGCTTCCACAACAATTAAATTTTCAGACGTCTCAGAGCAGTGAAGCCTGACAACAGCAATTACGTTCTCAATTTGAATAACTTACAAGTCTCTGAGAATTCTGTTGAATCCGAGCTATTGAATGCAGCGGAAAATGTCAAATTCAAGCTTGTCCTCACAGCTCTTGACGGTGACATGTTCCGTTTATATGCCGATGAAGATTCACCTCTACACAAGAGATATCGGGTACAAAACATACTGAATGGAGAACCTCAAGTAGCAAGGTTTGTTGAGTGATTAAAAGCGATCTTCTATCGATGTTTTCACATATTGTGTATTTTAGATTGGAAGTCTTGAAAAGAACTGAAGATGAAGTTGTGGTTCAGTCTGGCGATAATAAAGCTATTTTGAAGGCGAAGCCTTTCAAAGTTGAGTTCTATAAAGGGGAAGCCCTGGTTGCTGTTGTGAATGGTAGAGGACTTTTTACTATTGAACATTTCAGGGCAAAGGAAGTTCCAGTGTGAGTACCTATCAGAATTTTCAGAGAAAATCAATTTGTTCTATGAATATAACCTAGTCTGAATTCAATCAGAAAATAAATCGTTACATAGGTTAACCCAACATATCCTAATCTGATTTCAATCTGAAAATGAATCATTACAAGGGTTAACTTAATATAACCTAACCTAATCTGAATTCAATCTCAAAATGAATCATTTCAAGGGTTAACCTAACATAACCTAACTTAATCGGAATTCAATCTGAAAATAAATCAAAGGGTTAACGCAACCTAACCTAACCTACCTGAATTTAATCTGAAAATAAATCGTTACAAGGGTTAACCCAACAGATCCTAATCTGAATTCAATCTGAAAATGAATCATTGTAAGGGTTAACCTAACATTACCTAATCTAATCGGAATTCAATCTGGATATAAATCATTACAAGGGTGAACCTGACCTAATCTAAACTATTTTTCTGAAAACTTAATTTGGGTTTTCTCTCCCAGTCTCTGAAACAAGAAACAATAAGAAAATTTTTTTGATAATATAAGAAAGGCCCCTGCGTAAAAATTTACTACTAATTTGTCAGGAGCCGAAACTTCACGAGGAGAAATTGTTGCCTAACAATGAACAAAAAGAAAACACGTAACGTTTTGGAGTCTAAATCAAACTCCTTCGTCAGACAATAACTAGTTTTCATTCAACTTTGTAGAATCGTGACAAAAAAAAAATAAAAAATTTTTCACGATTTAATGAATTGGTTGAGGCTTTCGCGGCCATCGTTCAATGTGACATGTTCTTTCGAGCATTTAGGCCGTCGTCGTAGTTCAGTCCAGTGAGAACATCTCCTGAAATATAACTCCTGAAGATGCCAGACACTCGAACTGGCGAAACGTCGAGAACTAATCTACGACGACGGCCTAAATGCTCGAAAGAACATGTCACATTTTCACGATTTATTGTTAGGCAACAATTTCTTCTCGTAAATTTTCGGTCCCTGACAAATTAGTGCTCAAATTTTTGCGCGGGGGCCTTATATTATTAAAAAATTTTTTCTAATTGTTTCTTGTTTCAGAGACTGGGAGAGAAAACCCAAATTAAGTTTTCAGGAAAATGCAGAGACCTCCCAGACAATATTTCAATAGATGTCTAATCTAAACTAATCTGAAAATAAATCATTACAGGGGTTAACATAACCTAACTTAATCTGAATTCAATCTGAAAATGAATCATTACTAGAGTTAACCCAACCTGACCTAACTTAACCTAATCTGAATACAATCTGAAGATGAATCATTACAAAGTGTAACGGTATGATTTACCGATTTCAAATTTCGGGAGTTTCCGGATCGTCTCGAATCGGGAATCGGCCGACAGTGATATGAGTGCCTCGGCGAGCGACTGATGAAAAATTCTCTCTCTGATATTCCGCTATTCTGGCACTGCACCTGAAGAGGCAGTAGTTTATCCTCTTATTCTCGAGTGAACTAGTTTAACCTAGGCAATGGTTAAGATCCCTTTTTTTGGAGGGAGCTATGTCTCCGGCAACTCTTTAGAGGGAGCTAAGCCTCCGACACCTCTTTGGAAGGAACTAAGCCTCCGACACCTTTTTGGAGGGAGCTAAGCCTTCAGTACTTTTTCGAGGAAGTTAAACTTTCAACTAATTTCTGGAAGGAGCCATGCCTCGATACCTTTTGGAAGTCTCCAAGCCTTCAGTACCTGCACTTTGAGGGAAATTAAACCCTCAATGCTTCTCTTTAGAAGAAATACAACCTTCACCTCTTGCAACGCCATTCCTTCTGGAAGAACTACCACGTCTTTCTGGAGATTTGGGAATTTGAACTTTGGAAGAAGTCGAGGGATCGTCACTTCCCTTATCTGGCATTATTCTAACAAGATAAGTTAACTAACAACGAAAAACGCTCATGAATGATGTTTCTAACGAATTGTTCATAGACATTAAAAGAGTCTTCCGGGCTTATTGGCCGTGGTCTATTAAGAATTATTTCACCTAACGTTTCGCCCACAACTGCGGTAGCCATCTTCAGAGGATTCTTGGTCTTAGATTGTAACTCGACCGCTGAATTTCCGAAAGTGATGCTGGATTCGATCCGTTGGCCCCACTTATACCCTGATCATTGGCGGGAGAAGGTAGTGGGTTTACGCGCGCGATGTTGATTGGTCCATCGCTTCCACTTCGTATTGGCTTGATTTTGGTCTTTTCCAACACCGGCAACCATGCGCTATGTACCAAAGGGGTTTCTTCCCTTCCGTTCATATTGTTCTTATGTTTATATATCTCAATGGCTTCCATGTTCATCCTAGGATAGAAACTTTTGATGTTTGAAATAGCTTCTGCCTTTGAGAAAACAATATTGTGTCCATCTGTCAGAGCATGTTCCGCTAGTGCGGATTTTTCTGTCTGATCGAGTCGACAGCATCGTTCATGCTCCTTAATTCTCGTATTGATACTTCGCTTCGTTGTACCAAAGTAGACTTTTCCGCAGTCACAAGGTATCCTGTAAATACCGGGTTGGGAGAGTGGGTCGACTTTGTCTTTGGTAGTTCTGATCATTTGGCCAAGTTTTTGAGTTGGCTTATAGACAGTCTCTATATTGTGGCCCTTTAGTATTCTACCAATTCTATCGGTGACCTTGGGGATATATGGTAAGATGGCTCTTCCATTGGGGGTGAGTTGTGATGTGTTATCATCACGTGTGGAAAGTCTTGGTCTTATTGCCCTCTGAATTTCCTTAGCATTATATCCGTTAGCGACGAATGCATGCTGTAGATGTTCAAGTTCATCTTCCAGAAATTCCGGCTCGCACAATCGTCGGGCTCTATCTACGAGTGTTTTTATAACTCCTCGTTTCTGTTGAAATTCTGTTATGAATTGTTTATAATTGTACATATTCTTGTCCTCATGTTTTGATGTTTCAATTTGTGAAAGTAGATATTGTAAATAGCTATTGTCATCAGAGAGGAATAAATATCGACTGTTCAAGTTTTGATTATCATTAGTCTGAGTAGAAGCATATTATTTCCTTTTACCTCATATGAATGTAAGGTGGTTTCATGTTCTGACTAGCTGGAGCATCTATTGTTGAATCATTGCCTAACGTAATTTAACTCCTTAACCTTACACAATTGGCAACCAACGTAAGGCACAATTTTTCCCTGTGCTTACATAATTGGTGACCAAAGTAGAAGGGAGTGATTTCTTTAACCTTACAAAAGGTTAACCAAACCTAACCTTATCTGATTTTAATCTGAAAATGAATCATTTCAAGGGTTAACCTAACATAACCTAATCTAATCGGAATTCAATCTGGAAATAAATCATTATAAGGGTTAACCTAACCTAATCTGAATTCAATCTGAAAATGACTCATGTCAAGGGTTAACCCAACCCGACTTAACTTAATCTAATTTGAATGAATTATTTCAAGGGTTAACCTGACATAACCTAACCTAATCGGAATTCAATTTGGAAATAAATAATTACAAGGGTTAACCTAATCTAATCTAACCTAATCTGAAAATAAATCATAACAAGGGCTAACCTTACCTAACCTAACCTATATTCAATCTGGAAATTACTCATCACAAGGGTATTTCTTCAGGGAAGGCGAAGAAAACCAAGTAATCCAGGAAGATCCCGGTGCATGGGAAGAAAACTTCAAATCACATCATGACAGTAAACCTAGAGGTCCCGAAGGTGTTGCCTTAGACATCACTTTCCCAGGAGCTTCAAGAATTTACGGCTTGCCTCAACATGCCGACAAACTTGCGCTCAGAACGACCGGACAGGGCGGTTTGGATCCTTACAGGTTGTACAATTTGGACGTTTTTGAGTACATCATCGATTCAACCATGGCTCTGTATGGATCGATTCCTGTCGTTTACGCTCATTCGTAAGTTTTTAAATTTTTTTTATTTTTTTTTTATTTTTTATTTTATCTTTTTTTTTAATGTTTTTTTCTAACTATGATTACTTGGGTGAAGTTTTCTTGGCATTCCGAAAATTCTCTTGCAGCACCTCGAATACTGTGGGGGCGTTCTGGTTGAATCCGTCGGAAACTTGGGTAGATATCAACAACAGCAAGGACCAGAACGTGGTCTCTTCTTTGGTCAATCTGGTATCTGGCCAGGCTTCCGAGAACAGGGTGGACGTCCATTTCATGAGCGAGAGCGGCGTGGTGGATCTGTTCATCCTTATGGGACCGACGCCCAAGGATTGCGCCAAGCAGTATACGAAACTTACGGGCGTCGCTCCGTTGCCACAGGTGAGCAAATCTCTTTTTTTTTTCAGGAAATTTATTTATTTAATGAATTGCTCAGTACATTTAATGGTTCATCCCATTTGAAAATGAAAATTAATGGTATTCAAAATAATCAAGTTCAACAATTTTGAATCATAAAACAAATAAAAAACAACAACAAAAAATTCACAGTATGGCAACGATACATCTACTATCTAATGGCATGGGACACCTCAGATATTTAATTAATAAACCAAATTATTAATTTCAATTAGGATAATTACAAGTAATGAAATAAAGAAAAAACACAATAATGAACAACAATGATGAAAAAAGTTAAAGGAAGATACAAATGTTGGGAGTTGACCTAACCTAAGTTAATATAAAAATTGCTTCATATTCATAATGAACTTTGTCTTTGTTGTGTTGAACTTTTTAATGCCGATTTGCCTGAGGTTCTTATTGCTAATCAATATTATTCTGTTTATTCGAGGTATGCTGCACTAAATACAAGGTATTTCAAAAGAAGGTGATCCCGTCTCTAGGATAGACAGAAAACAGAAAAATTATTGGGGTTGGTTTAGCCAATAATAAAGGTCGTTGAAGAAAAAAAATCATACATTTTTTAACGATCTTGCCGAAATTACTGGCAACATTGTAATGAAATTTTATACCAATATGTTTTGGAAGCTGGTACATCCAATGAATTTGTTTTTATGTCTGACTCTCATAGAGGGCATTAGTTACACAGTTCGTACCAAGTAGTGTTGAACATAACTTTTTTAATGTGAGATTCATTAAGGAAAATTTCAAGTGAACTTAACAATCATCTAATTTACCACCAAAAAGGTATTCTTGATAAAACACTGTGTACAGGGTATCCCAAATTGTTTGATTTTCGCTGTTTCTGGTACTTCTAGACTAGATTTGTAAAAACGTTGAGAATAGTCCTGGGCTCAATTTTCGTGAAAATATTAGTAGTGAAAACTATTTTATTTTCTTATCTGAAATTTTTTTGTATGATGAAAGATGAAAAAGAATGCGTGCGTATTCAGAATGAAAAAATATTTTTTTCCACCCTTAGTACACGAGATGACAAAAATTGCATATAACATCCTATTTCCAGTGAACAAGTGCCTCTAGAAAGTTTTAATCGTTTCAAGATATTTTCGTAAATAAAAAAATTATAGCACTGTAATATATTCGTGTACCACTAATATGAGGATACCGATATATTTTTGGGGTATATTAATCTGAATAATACCACACCTGATTCGCTTAATCATTTATTCTAGACTGCTCAAGAAAACACATGTATAGATACTGTCTGGCAGTTAATACAAAAAATCCCTTGATTGCGCAGGAACATGAGCAACAAGGAAAGATATATTACAAGCACATTTTGTAAATCGATAAAATATCAAAATAAAAAATGAAGATACACTTATGGTGTTTTCACGAGAATCGACTCTTTATAACGTTTTTACCTATCTAGTCCAGAAGTACCAAAAACATTCAAAACCATGCAATTTGGGACAACCTGTACAGTTTCAGGAATATTTTCATTCGAAAATGATGAAGTTATAACCGATGCTGATATAAAATATGTATTATTAATACATGTATCATTACTTTGTATCAGCATCGGTTATTGCTTCATAATTTTCAAATCAAAACTTTCCTAAAACTGTACAGGGTGTCCCAAATTGCTTGGTTTTGACCGTTTCTGGTACTTCTGGAGTAGATAGGTAAAAAACGTTATAAAGGTTCCGGGGGCGATTCTCGTGAAAACTCCATAAGTGTATCTTCATTTTTTATTTTGATATTTCATCGATTTCCAAAATGTGCTTTAATTTTTTTTATTTACGAAAATATTTTAAAACGATTAAAACTTTCTAGAGACACTCGTTAACTGGAAATAAGATGTTATATTCAATTTTCTTCATCTCGTGTACTGAGGGTGGAAAAAATATTTTCTCATTTTAAAATCGCACGCATTCTTTTTCATCTTGTTTCATAAAAAAAATTTCAGATGAGAAAAATTGGAAATAGCGTCTTGGCCTCAGTGAAAAAGTGCTTGTTAGAAGTTTCAATCTTTTTCAGATATTTCCGAAAATAAAAAAACTTCCTAAAACTATATCGAGTTTCATCAAGAGTACCTTTTTGGTGTAAAATTAAATGATACTTGAAATTTTCCTCGATAAATCTAGTATTAAAAAACTTTTCAATACTACTTGGTACGAACCCTGTAACTAGCGCCCTCTATAAGAGTCAGACATCAAAACAAATTCGTTGGATATATCAGCTTCCGAACATAATCGTATAAGTTTTCATTACAATGTTGCCAGTAGTTCTCGCAAAATCGTAAAAATGTGTATAATCTTTTTTCTAACTCCCTTCATCTTATAGGCGGATGGCTTTAAGAAAATTTTGCATTGAACAAACCCCAAATATCTACTGTTTTCTATTTATCTATCTATCAGGCTCACATTTTTTTGAAACACCCTGCATATCAAAATTCAGATTCTTAGATTCACCATAGGAACATTTACACTCAAATACAGTCTTTGTATTTTATTTTATAAAGGATTCAATAAATGAAGAACGTATCTTGTTGACTTCTTAGATCTGACCGACTCTCAACACCAAAATTATCCACTAATCAACAACTTACTTTTGTAACATAGTATGAAAAATTAGAAATATGTCTTATTATTCAAGGCTCAATTGTTGTGAGCTCTAATTTTTGAATGATTTGATATGTCAAACTGAAAAATAACTTCGAAAAATTTGAGCTTGGTTCACATTTTAATCTGTTCTGTTTGCTATAAAACTCTTTTCATTTTCAAAAATGGCCTAACCTAACCTAACCTAAATTAATTTTATATCAACAATAGACCTCTCATGCATATTTGAGAAACTTTTCAACTTAACTTCGGCATCTTTCATGAATATTGAAATTCCTAACCTAACATAACTATACTTCTTCGAATTTACCCGAGAAATCCCAATACTAGAAAAAAAAAGAAACGGGAAATTCCTGCTGAGACTATTTTTTCTCCTCCAGTATTACACCCTCGCCTATCACCAATGCCGATGGAATTACATCACCGAAGACGACGTGACAACAGTGGTCAAGAACTTGGACGATCACGACATGCCTGTCGACACCATGTGGCTGGACATCGAATACACCGACGGCAAAAAGTACTTCACCTGGGACCCCATCAAGTTCGCCCATCCCGATCAGATGTTGATGAACCTGACGTCGACCGGACGCCATCTGGTGATCATCATCGATCCTCACGTCAAAAGGGAAGGGGGGTACTTCTTACACGAGGATTCCTTATCCAACGATTATTATGTTAAGACGAAGGACGGAAACGTGTATGAAGGTGAGTTGGAAGATGCTGAATGCATGCATGGCCTTCTAAATTCCCTGGCCCGGCGCCTCAAGCGGCAACGCCGCAAAAGACGAGGTTCGGGAGGTATACTGAGAGATACGATGATCGAACGTATTATTTCATTTCCTGATGTTGATAAATGTGTTTTCCGTAATTTAATGGTTCCATCTGCTTGCACATGTTTATCGAACTTGATTATATTGTCGGAATCAAAATGTTTCTCGCAAGTGAAAGTATTATTCGGTGGAATGAAATTTCGCAGTTTGGCACTCATCCATAAAAGCTCACTCTGTTCATCTCTAGGAAAACCAAAACAACTAAAATATCTTTCATTTTTGGTAGACGGATAATTACTTCTACACGATTAAATACAATACATTTTGACCATTTCTCAAAGCAGATGACCTCAGGTCGATGTTGAATTTATAGGTTCGATATTACATAGATGTATAGACCAATTATTTTGTTATTCTAAGGAAAATTCACTTACTTCAATATAACAAACACTTTCACTCGAACAATCCCAAATAGTGACTAAAATTCACTTATTTTTTCACATGGATGACCAAAATAAACACTAAACAAAGCGGAGGCTACAAAAACTCGGGACTTATTCACCACTAGAGCTGGAGACTGACGTTTTTTTGCATCGAGTGTCGAGTGGCTATCCCTCAGTGCAGCGTTGCAGCTCTTAGCAATGCCCGGGCCAGGGGATTAGGAAGGCCGTGGTGATTGTATTCTCACCAATAAAAAAATTGCCATACCCAGAAGGAGCTGTTTAAATTAAAATTTTTTTTAGAAAAACATAGATAGTATAGGAAGAAATTAATGATTAGAACTTGGAGAAAAAAAAAGGAAGGTTTACAATTTTTTTTTAATTATTAATCTTGTTAATGATGTGCTTGTCCCCGCGGTTACTAGACACTCCCCGAAACGTCTTGGCATTGATGCAAGAAGATGGTCTATTTCTTCTCGGGGGATACTAACCCATTTCGTGTCTCAGAGCCGCCAAAGTCCGTGGGCGCTGGGTATATTTCTAAGACTTCTACCCATGATGTCCTAAACAATTCAAGAATTTTTCGCGCTATAACTGAACGACTGAACCTTAGGCGGTTTGAAAAGAGTTATTTTTCAAAAAATGGGAATCTACGAAATGTTTTATACAAACTAAACTGACTTCGGTGATTTTAAAACTACTTTCTCTATGAATTGCGTTAAGCCATTTTTTTTCTCCTCGCGGGATCTTTCGGAAATCTAAATACTGACACCTTCTCTTCTCATTAGTGTATTTATAGTTGCTTTCGCAATCGGGAACTGCATAAGTACGAGAAATTGTACTCAAATCTAAGATGTCCAAATGAAATTCTAATAAATAATAATAAAATAATAATAATAATAATAAATCAATAATGGCGAGCACAATACAGGCTATAAGCCTAGGTGCATTTCGCCGTATGGGATGATGTAGAACATTTATCATTGTGAATAATTTTGTACTCAGAGGAAACAAATTAATAAATAAATAAATATTAAAATTAAAAACTTATCCTGTTGATAATCCTTCCAGATATGAACACTCAAAGTCGAAAAATTCAATAACAAAATCGATACACAGTGATCTTGCAACTGCAACACTTATTTCCTCTCTCTTCGTTGTTTAAAAAACCAATCACACGCAGGCGGCGAAAAAACACAAACCTCTTCTCACGCTTCTCTGTCGAATTATTGATACGCTTTTACGCTTGCACCTTCTGCCCAGAACTGAAACCTGCAACTGGCGTAACACCCTCTGTGAGCATTTCGGCAACGTCGCATTTTAAGGCAACATTCTAACCTGTTGAATATCGTAAGCTGCGCATTATATTATTGATAGATCTCGTGGACGACTCTCTGCAATAAATCTGTTTCAATTGGAGTAAGTTCTTCGCAGGAACAACATGATTATAAGTTGACAGTCGTCAAATATAACATTTAAAAACGGCTCAGCTGTCAAAAAACCTTCCACTTGAGAATTGACATAACCTTCGTAAGACTTACCAGGAAACCTGTGTTTCTACTCATAATCACTTCTCCTCGGAATTTCTCTTCGAAATCGCATCCGTTAGAAATTCACCGTTTTTTTCCCGTCAGGCTGGTGCTGGCCGGGCTCTAGCAGCTACCCGGACTTCTTCAATCCCACCGTTTTCAACTACTACAAGGGTTTGTACTCCAAGCTGAAGTACGACAACGTGGACAACGACATCATGATCTGGAACGACATGAACGAGCCGTCCGTTTTCAACGGACCCGAGGTCACCATGCCCAAGGACTGCCTGCATCACGGCGGCTGGGAGCACAGGCACCTGCACAACATGTACGGACTGGTTTATGTGAGTAGACTAGCTGGCCCGGCGAACTTTGTTTCGCCTCAGAGATTCATAATAGAGTAAGATCCCAGGGCCCCCAGACCTTACTTATTTTTGAAGTAACGAATTTAACAGTATAGACAGTCTTATATGTGTTAAATAGTGTGTGCATACTCGCTAGCTTGGCTAGGTGGCCCGTTCGCAGGTAGCAGGTAGAAAAAATGGACAAAAACATATCGAACTTTTCTTAAATTCGAAGAACTGATTTTTTTATATGTCGCGCAGAATATTATGAAAAATGAATATTTCATATTGCCAGACAGTTTCCGTGGGCCGTAATTCCTCCCAGACGCTTCAAATTTCAATAAAAAAAAATGACAGGTTAGAAATATTGTTGCGAAATGGCCAGATTCAGCACTTTTGTTAAATTCGAAGCACTGATTCTCATATATGTCACGCAGAATATTATAAATAAATAAAAATTTCATATTGCCAGACCATTTCCGTGGGTCGTCATTCCTCCCAGACGCTTTAAATTAAAAAAAAAATCACAGTTAGAAACATTGTTTCGGAATGGCCAGATTCAGCACTTTTGTTAAATTCGAAGTATTGATTTTTATATATGTAACGCAAAATATTATAAAAAATGAAAATTTTATATTGCCAGACTGTTTCCGTGGACCGTAATTCCTCCCAGACGCTTTGAATTTCATTAAAAAAAATGAACTTTTCTTACATTTAAAGTCTTCAATTTTGAATATAATCCTTGGGGAATTATTTTAATTCCTTTCGTGGAAAGCCAGACCAATCCCAAGGGCCAAATATTCTGCCAGTACACAATCAGAATTTTTATTAGTTTCCTAGAAACTATGAATTTTTTGCCTATAAAGTGTATGCGAGGAATTACGGCCCACAAGGCAGGTTCTAGCAACTTGAGGAAATTCGAAGAACCCATAGTTACGAAACCTCTATCAATAAAAATATTGTAAAACACCAGGTACGAGTTAACCATAGAGTAAAGCTGACAATGAAGACTAAGCTTAAGATGAAAAAGATTATATTTTTTGATTTCTGTTATAATTATAATAAAAAACTGTCATTACCATAATTTGATGTTGAAAACATACTCTTTGTAGGCAAAAAAATTAATAGTTTCTAGGGACCTAACAAAATTTTGATTGTGTCTGACAGAATGTTTGGCCCTTGGGATTGGTCTGGCTTTCCACAAAAAGTATCAGAATGATCCCCTGAAGACTTCGACTGTAAAAAAGTTTTTCTTTCTCAATGAAATTCAGAGCGTTTGGGAGGAATTACGGCTCACGAAAACGGTCTGGCAATATGAAATATTTATTTTTATAATATTTTGCGTTACATATATAAGAATCAGTGCTTCGAATTTAACGAAAGTGCTGGATCTGGTCATTTCGCAACAATGTTTCTAACTGTGATTTTTTGTTCAAATTTAAAATTTCAAAATATAAAATTTGGAACGTCTGGGAGGAATTACGGCCCACGGAAACTGTCTGGCAATATGAAATATTTTTTTTTCATAATATTCTGCGTGACATATATAAAAATCAGTTCTTCGAATTTAAGAAAAGTTCGGTATGTTTTTGTCTATCTTTTCTACCTTCTACCTGTGAACGGGCCGCCTAGCCAAGATAGCGAGTATGCACACACTATTTAACACATATAAGACTATCTATTCTGTGAAATTCGTTACTTCGAAAATAAGTAAAGTCTGGGGTCCCTGGGATCTTAGACTATAAAGTTGTATCAACAAAACTGGTACTTTTTCAAGTAGGAGGTATATAAGACAAAATTAAAGTACAAAATATACGAAAAATTTAATTACATTGAAATAGGTAGGTATGTGCATTGTTATTCACACGAATAGACTCCACTTCATTTAAGCGGTACCTTATTAATATTTGAAAATTGTCTCATTGTTGTACCTTATGATGAACCACATTTTTAGTTTTTTCGTCATAAAATTTTCCGTAGTGTTCGGAAGAAAGGAAGGTGCGATAACACATGGACTCAGATGCGTAAATATTATTATTAAATGTAGTTCACCGAATTTATATCAAATATAATACTTACACGAAAACGCTATCAACCTCAGCGATATCTACTGGCGTTATTCGCAAGAAGGAAAATAATTTCCTACTTTTTTTTTATTTCATCAAATTCTTCATTGTTTTAATGTATTTTATGTTAACCCCACCGTAGAAAAATCCAACAAAAAAACTTTCATAACAAACAGTTCATCCAATCTCGAGTTATAAATGGTGTAACCAACAATATGGCCGACTGAGTTTTATATATTAAGATACTGAAGATCGGATCTTCACTCGACGCTTTCTCGTTTCAGACCGCTATAACCTACGAGGGGCTGCTCCAAAGGAATCCTAACAAGAGGCCCTTCATTTTGTCTAGGGCTCATTTCGCTGGTACCCAAAGGTACGCCGCCATTTGGACAGGTGACAATAATGCCGACTGGAACCATCTGGCGATCTCTTATCCGATGTGTCTCTCTGAAGCTCTGGCGGGCGTCAGTTTTTGCGGCGCCGATATCGGAGGTTTCTTCAACAATCCGGACGTGGAATTGTTGCAGAGATGGTATCAGGTGAATAATTTTTTTAATCTGAATTTTTTATACTGCTCAAAAAAATTAAAGCACATTATGGAAATCTCAAATTTATTCCACAACTGAAGGTGTCCTCAATGATAATTATTTTTATCAGCATTATGCATGTATATGTTATCCACTTTCAACCTTTTTCCTTCAATACAGATGTTTTTTCCCAGCAGGAATAAAAAATGATGATATCAGATTTTGAATGTATTGGCTCCATTCTAAAATCAGTTGTTCTCGATCAATTCTAGTGATCGATAGTTTTTCTTTCGTTTGATTTTCTTCACTCGATCGCTATGCAACGCGAAACACGCAATTAGACCCAAGAGGAATGTGCCCAAGCGGTAGTTTTGCAAGAAGAAGGCTGGACGTACACAAGAATTGCAGAAAGGTTTGGAGTTTCCCATACAAGTGTGTCCAGAATGTTGCAGCGATTCAGGGAGACAGGTATGAACCTCCGAAGACCAGGACAGGGTAGACCACGGGTAACAACTGCCATTCAAGAACGTCACTTGAGAGTTTCTTCGTTGAGACAACGGCTTGCAACCGCTCGCCTCCTTCGAAATCAGCTTGAGCAAACACATGGGGTGCAAATTACCACTCAGACAATAAGAAATCGCCTCAGAGAATATGATTTAAGGCCTCGTGTCGCGGCAAGAGGCCCAGCTCTTACCCCAGCCCATCGAAGGGCGCGTTTGGATTTTGCGAGAGTATATCCATTGGGAAGATGCCGATTGGGAAAGAGTTCTCTTCACAGATGAGTCTAGATTCTGCCTCTACCATTGTGATCGACGTTCCCTTGTCTTCTGTATAGACGTCCACATAAAAGATATGCTCAGTGCAATTTCCTGAATACTACTGTTTTCGGGGTAGGATCGATTATGGTATGGGGTGGAACATCTTTGATTGCTCGCACAGACCTAGTGGTTGTTGATAATGGAGCTATGAATGCTGATAAGTATATAACGAACATTCTTGAAGAGCATGTAGTGCCATTTGCCCCATACATTGGTGAAAATTTCATTTTTATGGACGATAATGCCAGATCCCATCGTGCGCGCATCGTTCAAGAGTTCCTTGAAGAGGTTGAAGTCTCTCGAATGGAATAGCCAGCAAGAAGTCCAGATCTCAATCCGATTGAGCAGGTTTCGGACAACCTTGATGGAAGGCTGAGAAGTTCAAAACATCATCCAGTTACTCTTAATGACTTAGGAATCCAACTCGGAGAAATCTGGGAAGGATTAGATCAGAACATTTTAAGATCACTCATTTTGAGTATGAACCGTCGTTGCCGAGCTGTAATTAACGCAAGGGGTGGAAATACCAAGTATTAAATCACTTAACAGCATTTCAGTATTTTGAAAATTGTTTATTTCTCTTCTTTCACATGAGATTCGGTGAAATCCTCAATTTTTCTTGCATTTAATGTGTCTTGTTTCGTTCAAAACCTTCCTGAGAGAATATAAAAAATAAGTTATAAAGTCAATGTAGAGTTAACTTTCATTAAAATTGAGATTTTCATAATATGCGTTAATTTTTTTGCGCAGCGTATATACTAACTATTATAATCTCAACATCAAGTTTAACTTCACCTTGTACTTCGTAACAATTACCTGAAAACACCACCGTGTATTCAACTCCCATTGTAGAGGATTTACGACCCTCTACAATTAAAAAACCAACCCTGAATTTAGTAGCCTTACAAACTACTGAATTCTGCACAGCTACTTCATTGGATTTACGACCCAGTGAAGAAAGCAGAAACGGCTCTTGAGATAATCAACTCTCAAAAGATACAGCCATTTAAGTCAATATCCCTAACTCATTTAGAGCAGTTCATATGCCTTATGATACAAATGTCATAAGGTGACAGATGTATTGTGTCACATATGTCATTTCCATTGACATAGCTGGTGATAGACTTGACATCTCACCTTTCCACTGAGGATTCTCGATATCAAGAAGGCTATCGTATCTTGAAAGTTGGTTCACTCATTTGGCTTCATATGGAACTCTGAATGTTTCAGGCCGCCGTGTGGCTTCCCTTCTTCAGGGCGCACGCCCACATCGACACCAGACGCAGGGAGCCTTACCTCTTCGCCGAGGACGTCCGTCACCGCATAAGGACCGCCCTGAGGTTGAGATACGCCCACCTGCCCCTGTGGTACACCCTGTTCTACGAACACGAGAAATTCGGGGAGCCGGTCATCAGACCTCTGTTCTACGCTTATCCCAAGGATCCCGAGGTCATCGACATCGATAACCAAGTACTTGTAGGTATGTATGTGTCATTTCAAGTGTTATTTTCAGTGCGAAAGTTCTGGTGTTTGGCCTACCACGATGAAGACATCTAATGTATATAGATGTATGAGGGGGTGCTAAAATCGGTTTCTTGTTACAGGAGAGTCTGTTTTGGCCCATGTGATCTCGGAGCCTGGCGCAACAACCACCAAAGTCTACTTGCCAGGAGGTTCTTCCGAGTATTGGTACGACATGAGAGATTTCAGGAAATATTTGGGCAATGGATATACGAGTCTTTCTGTTAACTTGGATTCTGTAAGTACCACTGATTTTCGTTGTACAGTGTTTCACAGGAATTTTCCTTTTGGTGTAATTTCGAAGGGAGTGCTTGTTCAAATCACGATTATAACAGTAATAACTTTAAAGAAATGAAAATTTACACATTTTGGGCAATTTGTCAAGATTAAAATCATAAGAAACTGTTTCTTAGCGAGGTGCATTGCTTGTAATATAATTCTGAGCTGAACGTGACTGAATCCTGACCTAACCTTGATCTAACCTCGACTTAATCCCGACTGGAGTGACCTTGACTCAACCCTGATCTCAACTTGACTTAATCCTTACTGAATGATGAAGTTACCCTGATTTAACCCTAATCTCCCATAATGTATTCAGTATCTAACATGGAATTATGAAAGGTTTTTTCTTATAGTTTTTCACGGGAAATCAAGTTTCGAAATCTCCATTTTTTTTTAACCGACGGCAATACTATAGTTTTTGAGTGTTTCCCAATGTCCTGACTAACATAATCATGAAAATCTACCATTTAAAAGGCAACTTATTCTCAATTTCATATTTCGTATAAAACTTTTTTTCTCATGTGAAATTAGATTCTGTGGATTCTATTGATTTTCCTTGTCGATTGTTTCACAAATATTCTCCTTCTGGCGTTATTTCAGAGGTATAGTAAATGTCCTTCCTAAGGGTGCTTGTTCAAAATTTGAATGTACCAAAAAGTTGACGTATTTTGAGCAATTCTTCTTCAAGATTCATGTCATAAAAAACAGTTTCTTAGCGTAATGGAATAGCTCGTAATTTTTTTTCAATATAATTCTGAGTTAAACGTCACTCAATCCTGACTTTACCTTGATCTAACCTTGACTTAATCCTGACTGAATGCTGAAGGGACCCTGACTTACCCTTGACTTGAACCTGATCTCTCATGATGTACTCAGTATCTACCATGGGATTATGAAAGTTTTTTTTTTCAAGTTTTTTACAGGAAATCAAGTTTCAAAATTTCCATTTTTTTTTTAACCGACGGCAATTCCATAGTTTTTTGAGTGTGTCTCAATGTCATGACTAGAATAATCATGAAAATCTATCACTAAAAAGGCAGCTTATTCTCAATTTCATATTTCGTATCAAACTTTTTTCTCATGTAAAATTGGATTCTGTAAATTATATTAATTTTCCTTGTCGGGTGTTTCATAAAAATTTTCCTTTTGGCGTCATTTCAGAGGTATAGTAACTGTCTTTCCTAAGGGTGCTTATTCAAATCTTGAATAAACCAAAAAGTTTACGTATTTTGAGCAATTCTTCTTCAAGATTCATATAATAAAAAACAGTTTCTTAGCGGAAAGGAATTGCTCGTAATTTTTTTAAATATAATTCTGAGTTAAATGTGACTCAATCCTGACGTAATCCTGATCTAACCTTGACTTAATCCTGATCGAAGTAACCTTGGCTTACCCTTGACTTAACCCTAATCTACCTTTGACTTAATCCTGACTGAATGCTGAAGTGACCCTGACTTACGCTTGACTTGACCCTGATCTCCAATAATGTATTCAGTATCTACCATGGAATTATGTAAGAATTTTTTCACCAGTTTCTTACAGGAAATCATCCAAGTTTCGAGATTTTCTATTTTCTTAAAGCCGACGAAAATACTTAAATTTTTTGAGTTTCTTTTCATCATGAAAATCTATCAATTCCAAGGCAGCTCATTCTCAATCTCATATTTCGTAACAAACTTTTTTCTCGTGCAAAATTCGGTTCACAAAAATACCACTATAGAGATAACGTCAAAAAGCGGCGTTGCCTATTTGATTAAAAAAATTGCTCCTTCGAATATGATGATGAAAAACCCATGAACGGAAGTTTCCTTAGTCATGGAGTGGCGCAGCACATCTTATTTGAATGAAAAAAAATCCATGCTGGTGGAGGGTATGGCAGTAATAGAAAAAATGTTTTTCGCAGATTCCAGTCTTCTACCGAGGTGGAAGTATAATAACAAGAAAGGACAGACCTAGGAGAGCTTCTACGTTGATGCACAGAGATCCATTCACCCTGATAGTAGCGCTGGACAGTAACGTATGTTCTTGAATGTGTGAATTCTCGAAAATATTGTCTCCTTCGATTATTTCAGAATTCCGCCAAGGGAACTTTGTACATTGACGACAACGAAAGCTTCGAATACAGGAACAAGAAGTATCTGTATGTTCAGTTTGAGTTCAAGAACAACGAATTGACCAGCAAGTGAGTTTGTTTTGGAATTTTTTTAAATCGAGTTTTTATTTAATTTTCATATTTTCAAGCTTTGATGCTTGAGATTAAATCATGAAGTAATGGATTTTTTTCAGCATGATAGACGACACTGATTTTGAAACTACGGAATGGGTCGAGAGGGTCATCGTGTTGGGAGCACCATCTGGAGTGCAGAAAGCTGTGCTTACATCAAAAAGTAAGATTTAATTTATTCCTGATTTCATCCGAGATTGAACTGTCCGTCTTCATCTAACTGCTATCAATTCTGAACCATTAAACCGAACGCAGTCAAAATTATACAGTGCGATCTTCAACATGTTATGTCTCGTTACCTTCGGTGATTTTTATATGAGATAAAGACATCCTGAATTTTGAAACGTTATTCGGTGATTGCTTTCATTCGAAAGCAATTTCAATTCACAGCAAGATGTTTTGCATACCTAGTTTCACTCATTTCAATTACAGGTCTGGGAAAGGTGAATTTGGAAACGCACTACAGTGAAGATTCCCTCATCATAAGGAAGCCAGGTGTGAGTGTTCGTGAGAGGTTCACGATTAAATTGCTTTGAGAACTTTAGTTATGATATTTGTGTTTCCACAGTCTTAGAACAATTCAATTCCAGTGATCGATTTGGTTTTACCAAATGTGTATTGTAGATTTCAGTTGAGCTATTTTTGTGTTCATTTTGAAATAAATAAGAAAATGTTGAAAAACTAGTGGTTGTTTTGATTTTTCCAGCAGGGTGTTTTAATGGTTCTCTACTATTTGATCTGTTAAACAATTTTTTACATTTCTATTCGCGGTTCAACATTGAGCATTTGTAAGCTATATAAAAGGGTAAGGATTGTGAGTTTTTGATAGTTTTGTAGTTCGGAGGGTCACTCAGAATTTTTTTTGTGCTGAATTTTGCTAGTTTTGTGCCGTTGAAATGTTTTCTTAATTTCATGTGGTTCTCGAATTATTTCAAAAAACCGAAAAAATGCTTGAAAAAAAATCATGTACTGAGTTTTGCCCTCCGAATTTTTATGAAAGTCTTTCCAGTTCTCTGAAAAATCGAAGTTGAAAAAAAAGATGGCCCAACACTTATTTTCATATTCTTTCGAAAATTATTAAGATATTCCGGCAAATTAAGAAAATGCAAAAGAAGTCAGCATGGCACTTTTATTTTTTTTTTCCGACGAAAATTGTTTTATTTGAAGGTGCCGCGGGGATGCCAACTTGTGCCCTTCAGATTTTCAGAAAAAACAACATATTTTCCCTCATATAGGAAAAATAAGTGAATTGTAGGAAAATCAGAATACCTGACAACAGTGTGTGTGAAGTTCGCCCAGATCTTTCGGATTTTCGAGAAAACTTTGTTTTCGTGCAGCTTTATGACCTTGAAATTGTTCTTTTAATACATACGGTTCTTAAGATTTTGTAAAATATAAACAAAATTTCAAAGGCACAAAGCAGCAAAAACCTAGCAAGAAACAACACATCAAAATTTTTCTCGAAAATCCAAAAGTGACGGACCAACCTTACAAACACACTGTTGCCCGGTATGATGATTTTCCTACGATTTACTGATTTTTCCTATTTTTGTGAAAACTGACCGGAACAGGTTGACAGATTTGCGGACAATCATATAACAAAATTTTCGTCGGAAAGTGCAAGGCTGACTTTCCTTCGTTTTCATATTTTGCAAGAAAATTTGAAGAATTTTGTTCCATTTCGATTTTTCGCGAAACTAGAAAGGATTTAGGGAAAATTATCACAGCATAATTTTTTCTGGTCATTGGAATAGAATTTTTCGAAAAGTACTGAGTTGGCTCCTTTTTTCGGTTCTCGAAATAACTCGAGAAACATATGGAATAAAGAAAAAAATTTCAACTTCGCAAAGCAGCAAAAACCTGGCATAATGCAGCACAATAAAAAAATTTCGAAAAGGCAGTCACAGATTTTCAAGAAGCATTTGTTTAATTTTCAAAATATTGATCATTCCTTTGTTTTTATAATACTGATGGGTAATGATCATTAGCAATAAGAAATGTAAAAAGAATTTCTGCCGCGATAATCTTTAATTTAATAGAAATTATTATAATTGTTTATTAACTTATTACTACTCACTTTTTTTCATCTTTAAATAGATTTTACAGTTGGAAATTGTATTTCTTCAAACTTCAAAGTATTTCTATATCGGAGAGTTAAGATCTTTCTCTACATTTTGAGATTATCTCATCAATTTTTTGAGAACATTGTTATCCCCAAATAGTCAACTTTTGAATCGAATCACGAATTAATTCGGCTCAAGCAGTGAAATGAATTATACAGGGATATTCACGAATATGGCTCTACAGAATATTTTCAGGAAAGATACAAGATTCAGGATTGAAATTGGTGAGCTTCAAGTAAGAAGATGACTAGTTTTTGAAGGTTCTAGTGACATCAACTTTCGTTTTTCAAATGAGAAGTCCCATTTTTTATTGCAAAAATAGGTTCTCCATTGAATTCTGAGTCTTTTTGATTCCAAAAGTTTGAATTCTCCCTAAAAAATTCACTTTGAATGTGGAAATACGAAAAAAAAACGAGGAAAAGTTCAGGACAATTACTCAATATCGTATATTTTTTTACACAAAAGTTCCGAACAATTTTAAATTTCCAGGGCTTTGTACCTTTCGCGAGGTTTCAATGTATATTTAATAAGATCATGGGAGCCCGCAGAATTTTTTTCTCAGGGGGGGCAAAATAAAAAATTTTGAGAAACTATTCCGTTTTGCGCAAAAATGATAGGAATATTAAAATCTCAGGGGGGCAATTGCCCCCCCTCCCCTCATGTGTAAGATGTACATTCGTCTCTCGTATTCAGGTTCAATAAAACAAAGTCTGAAATAGGAATGTCGTATATTAATCAACATTTATAAAATATTTTAAATTGTAACAAACATGACTAGATTCATACTGGTTTGACAAATAAATGACAATGAATGACGACCTGCGATGGGACGTACGCGTATTCTTTGTGTTATTTTGAAACCACCCTTCCTTTCGATCTCAATCCATTTCAGCTGCATCGGAATAAAGGATTTCTCAGAATTTCACCGGCTGCAAACACGATGAAATCTCTAGGCATCTATCAATATTATTTTGAGCATTATGTTACAAGTTTAAACATATATTTGATATGATATTAGGAATTGACCACAATTGATAAATAGTATACTTGCACTTTGAAACATACCGAAACAAATTTAAAGTTTTTTACAATGCTAAGCTCAGAAATTCATATGTTGTATTGAGCTTTTTTTATTGCATTTGATTGCTCCACATCAATTAGGTACCTTTCATCTTGAAAATATATAAGTCCTAGAGGTAGTGTTGCAAGAAAATTTGATAAGGACTCATAGTTTAACCGTCATATCAGAGGTCAAAGAGTTTTCAGCAAATACCTCACTTCTTATATAATGAATTATTTCATATTTTACCGCTCAGTGCTGCCTGATTTTGTTTCATTATCTCAGAAACATTTGATCGTATGGAAAATTGAATAGGACAAAAAGGGTAGAGAATTGTATGCTCTACAACTTTCATCAGTGTTCCAATACCATTCAACTCATAAAAAGCGAGATATTTGCAGAAAAGTCTTCTGGCCATTATTAAGAATTTATGCGTGAATTGCAACATTACCTCCAGATTGAAAGAACCAAACTCTCCTCCAAAGTAGAAGAAGAGGAACATTACAACCATTTGAATTGTCCAAAATTTGCAACAATGAAAATTTCATCGAATTGAGGAAAATTTAACTCATCAAGGATAGTATAAAAAATTCGATACAGATTGAAGTTTATCTCGAAAGAAAGAGCAGTTCCAGGCGTGTTTGGGAGATACAGGGGAGACCGGAACCCATTCCCCCTAGACTGATTTCACGGACGAAACGAAGACATAACATCGACATGATGAGAACAAATAAACAATGCTTCAGAGTTTTGATTATTGATTATCTACACAATAATGATGATTACAGCATTCGAATTCGATTTAAATAGTGATATATTGCGAGGACGGAGAAGGGCGGAACTGCAGAGTTGAGGGCCGGTCGCTTGTCGAGAGGCTTCCACTCAGATCTGACCAGAAATTGAAAAAAAAAAATTTTTATTCATCAATTCCACATCGGGTGATATACGCGACCAGCATACAGCAAAAATTGTTCTTGGCATTCTCATCAATAATTAATGCTATTTTCAAATCATAAAACATTATTAGTATGAAAAAATATTGATTTTTGAAAATTTGAAAAAATAACTGAAATTCAAAAAAATATTGTTATTTCAAGATATTCTTAAAATTCGAGAAATTATGACGAAAAATTCACTAATACTGATAAAATTTCAAGAATAATTTCAATTTCAAATATTTTATTCGATATGCTTGGAAATTAATATTCTGAAAATTTCAAACATTGCCTTTCTTTGACATAACTTCAGAAATTCAAGTTGAAACAAAAAAAATTCAATAATTTTGATGGGTTGGAACTGAAGATCATTTTTCACTTTCATACAAATGTTTATGTTCTTGTCTAGTTATTTGAAATAAATTCTTTGTACAGGGTATCCTCAATTGCTTGATTTTGGCTGTTTCTGGTCCTTCCACCCTAGATGAGTAAAAACTTTGAGAGAAGTACTGGGCTCGATTTTCGTCAAAACAATTGTTTTGAAGATATAACAAAATTTTGAAATTTTTTAGATTTTGAAGATGTGCCATAACATTTTCATTTTCAAAAATATCTGAAAAAGATGAAAACTTTCAAAAAGAATTTTTTCACTGGAAATGAGACATTTTTCTTCATCTTCAAATTTTTTTATGATATGAGATGAAAAAAAATGCTTTCGTATTTAAAATTTAAAGTGTTTTTTTTTCCAACGGGAAAAAAAGTTCTATATAGTTTTTTATTTCCTATGAAAAAGCGTTCCTAGAAAGTTTTGATCGATTTCAGATATTTTCGTAAATAAAAAAGTTATGGCATAGATAATATATCAAAATTAAAAAAAAAATGAAGATATCGTGAAACGGTTTTCACTAATGGTGTTTTCACGAAAATCGAGCCCAGGACACCTTACGAAGATTTTACCTATCTCCAGAAGTACCTAAAACAGCCAAAATCAGTATTTGGTATTCCAAATACTGATAAATGATTTTTCTCTGCAAGATTAAATGCAAGACCACTGTACAAATGAACTAAATTGTTCAAATTGAAAAAAAACTCATTTCAGGCATAACTTTTCAACATATTTTGCAATTTTCGAAATTCATTTGAACTAGAAAAGCAGTAAACCGTACTTAAATGTTTACTTGAAATTGAGTACATAAATAATTTTTTCTTTCGCGTTATTTTCTATCTAACAAATCCTGTTCATTGTAGAAATGTTTGGAGAGAGAAAACAAATACTATTAATATCTTTTTGCAACTTTTTCATTTCAAGAATAAAATAAAATGTTCTCATTTATTTGAAATGTTAAAATGGACATTGATTCCGCATTTATTCTACGAGCAGAATAAAAATAGGAGGTGGGCATGATCGTAAGATCAAGTTCGAATGAAAGAATAAGAAAATAAACAAATTTAAAAAATGAAGAAAAATTTTAAAATGAAAAAAATTTTAAATATGAAAAAATCGAATTTGAGATTGCTGTTGTTGGTGGGTACAGTGGAATTTCCTTCGCAAAAACTCAATCTGGGTGAAAGTTGAGCCCCGCTCCCCCCTATCCTATCCGGCTACGCGGGGTGGATATGTAACAAGGGCTAAAGCTAATCCAACCCTAGGTAAGCTTCACACAGCCCAAAAATACAAGCACTTAAAACAGTGCCGAAAACTAATCAGAGTTTTGGTGTGAGCACTACACAGCATTCGCACATCGTTTACGCGCGCTTTTATAACACGTTTAAGTCGATGCGCCAGTTTTTTACTTCTTTTTAATTACGTTATCATTACAAATTATTCATTATTCATAAGATTGGGTATATCCCAGCTGATTGTTTTATTCACATCGAATGCTTATGGACTTTCCAAGTGTTCAAAAGTCGCAGTCATAGTTATTTTCGAAAATATTACACGAAAAGAGCTGATAAGATAATAATAAAAAAACAGATATGTAAAAATATTGCTTTGATGTTGAAAAATTGATAAAAAAAATTATTGCAAGAAAAAGATTTTTGAATTCTCCTGAAGGTATTTCCGAAAATTATTGGCCTATTTGTTTTCGAACAAGTTGAAACAAAATTCAACTAAAATGAAAGGAATATAATGAATTCACTCGAACAGAAATTGGAAAACTTTTCATTATACTATTCACAGAGAGTGGATCTGAAAAAAATGGTTTCTTGCTAGTGAAAAGTTCGTTTATCAATAAATCAAATAGACTGAACCACATTTGTTTCTTTAGGAACTTTTCCTTGAAAAATCAAAACTGAAATAAGATTTGAAAGTATAATTTTCTGAAAAACTTTTATAAATTTCTGAATGACACCTAATTGTCGAATGCAATAAAATTTCTTGAAATTTTTTTTCGAATATTTGTGCGTCGCAGCAAAGTACTGAAGAACCTCGGAAAATAACTATCACTCGACCCTCGAAGTTGAAACAATGGTCTTCATTAAAAATATATATGACTGAAACTGTTAAAGTTTACTCTTAACTCTTAATCACAGAATTTTTCAACTTATCATAATATCATATTTACAAATTCATATTTTTTATACTTATTCAATATCATTCGCAAAATGTCTTTTTGAAGTTGAGAATCTGCAATTTGCGAACAGAAAATCCAGTTTATTTTCGGACAGTCTTGAAATCGTTTGTGAGTTTTATTTCTGTTCTGCACGTTAGGAAGTGATTTTTTTCGTAATTTCATGATCAAAATTGGCAGTGTAGCTTTATAATAATGAGAAGAAAAAACTGTTTCGAAATTAAGATTACATTTGTAGGCATTGAAGGAAAGAACACATGGAAAAAAGTTGGAAAATCGAGAAAGTTGAATTTTTGTGCATCAGTAATTTTCATCTTTTTCATAAGATCAGAAATCACAGAAGACAATTGACCACTTTACAACACATGTGCTTAGATGTTCACGAGAACTTATTCCCTCTTGAGTCAAAACTTTGGTAAACAAAGATTATTTAAAATTTTAGTTGTCCCCAGATATGAGAAAATTTTTCTGCCCCAAACTTTTTGCCATGTGCATTTGATGAAAGAAATTATGTTTGTAAGTAATAATATTGCTTGCAGGTCTCATTATGTTGAGTTTATAACAGCATGATATGTGAAAAATAGATTTAAAGCTGTTTTATATCAAACTAATAATAGTTTGAACTGTACTCTCGCGGATAAAAAATTAATACATTTTTTATCCTTATATTTTTTTAAATGAAGAGATACTTGATATTGATTATAAATATATAAATCTTGCTATTTCGATGGCGTAATTTTGTTATAGTGATTGAATTTCTCTTCGATTTTTCCTTCTGAAGGTATTCTTACATGATACAAAGAAAGATATCCAATTAAACTGAAAATTTTCAAAAATTTACATATATACAATGTACCTAATCATAATATAAGTATTGTTCATATTGATACCACTTAAATTTGAATAACCATTAAGGAAAATCGGTGAAAATCGTTCGAACGAGGCATCATTTCAAAAGTCCTATTCTGGCTCTATCAAGCTCTACTTAATATTAACAATTTCAGCAAACTATTTTATCTTTTTGCTTATCTTACTGTTTCATTGTGAATATATCGTTTTTGCTTCAGGCAATCCTAATTTCTTGTAATGCTTTGGCAGATAATTTCGAAGATATCGTGTGCATCAGTTAATGAAAAGAATGAATACCTTAACTACGGAATTTCAACAAACGGTAGTATCCTATTTTACGATACAAGAATACCTCTCTACTGATCTTTAAAATTGAATTTATCCTATATTTCTCCCATGAAATTTGAACAACTAATTTTTTAGGTACGAGTGTTTCGATGATGCCTCTGTTCAACTGAAGGGCTTAGAAAGGATCTTAGGAATTTCTAAACGACGATTCATTCACTCTGGGTGATACCTTCGGTCTTCAATCCTATCGACTTTCAAATGAATTTTTTTAAATTTTCCTCTGCAAGAATGGAGTTATTGAGCGGTTGCTTATAAGAGTTTTCGTATGAGAAGGAGAATATTAAAGAACTCCAATCCAAAATTTGTCCTTCTCTGAATGATTTAGTTCGTTAGATATAGAAGGAGTATGAGAATCAACTCGCCAAGGGATATGAAGCTTGAACTAAAATAAACATATTTTCCAATCGAATTCCGCTATTTTATAATTTAGCTGTAGATGATAATAATTCTTTCTGTCTAATTTGCAGCTCGAAGAATTGAATGTAATTGTCCAAAAACTGGAAGAATTTGTTGGAAAATGATTCATTCTCGTTTTAGTTTTACTAATTCTGGCTCCACTCAATTTTTTGCCGATATGGATCATTAAATATCTTCAATTATAGGTAAATAAATATTAGCGATTGACCAACAATACGTACAGAAATTTAATCGATTCACATAATATTAGAAGTTGAATCATAAGTCCTCACATATTAGCTTGTTGATGCCAACATTGGCAGAATATTGATGAGAATATTGACGTTAAAATTGATATTCTGAACTCAGCTCCCGTATGTTCAGTTTGAATCATTATTAAGGCGAGTTGAATTGAAATTGAGAGGATATTTTGCAATATCCTCCGAGCCGATAAGATGACCGAGTTCCCCAGAGAAAATATCGCTGAAATTTGCAACAAACTCCCATAATTTTCGACGAAAATCATTATCGTGAATACTTACTTAAAAAATACGATTCGAGAATCAGCTGTGATATACCCCAGTTACTAAGTTATATTTATATATTAAGTATTTTTGGCAGGATATCTCACCCAAAAACAATCGTTATGGTAATAATAATACAAAAGTACCGAGGAGAACAAATATATGTGTGAATTTGTTTTAAGGGTCTGTTGAGCGTTCGGAGCACTGCACGCAACACGCACTGAATGTTTATGCGACGATGCAGCAGGTTCTGGCTGGCCTCTGACGATGGTGCAGCTTTCAGATTCAAAGGGTCACAGTCTTCGGGAGGTCTTCCACGTGGGCGCTCTGTCGAGGGGCCCCTGGCCAGCCAGTCTGGAGGTTGCGGATGCAGCACGTCCGTCACTGGAAAAAGAAAAAGTTATTATTCAAGATTACGGAATAAAAAAAGGTAGAGATGGTCGGTGAGCGGAGAGATCGATGGCAAATCGAAGAAATGACCTGTTGAAGGCAAGTGATGGCAAAAAATAGGTGGCAGACGAAGAGATATGAAGTTAAAGAGATAGGCAATCGAAGATATAAGCGGTCGAAGAGTTCGATTTAACGAAGAGATGAAATGTTCATTTCATGAAAATGAATCTCCAAAAAAAGTAGAATTACATACATATTTGGACGAACTTGTAACGCTTTTTATTCACAGGAGAAGAATGTTCTTCTAAATCGTGAAGAATATACAATAATCTTGAAGCTTAACCATTTTCAGTCATACAAGAAATAAAAAAAAAAAAATAAAAATACATTTTTTTTCTGTTTTTTTGTTTACAATCTCGAGGGAGTATTCAATTCTGAATGAATTCGTTTTCAAATCGTTGCGTTCGTCGAAATTCTTTTCAAAATATCGTGAAAAAACTTAAGAAAAAAAGAAGATGAGAGTATTCGGTATTATGTTTGTTATTCCCATGCAAAATATCTTGAGCACAAACCGTTTACACATTGTTGAAGTCGAAGACTGTGGAAATATTGTACATTCCTAAAATTTTGAAAAACTCGTCACCGGGTGTTCCAAGTGTTGGGTTGAAAATTGGCAAGATTGGCTCATAACTTTTGTTTTTCGAATTGGAACCCTATTTTTTTATGATGGCGTTGGATTATGCCAAGAAAAATAATGATAGTCGTCTAGCATGTCAATGAATTTTTCATGAGTTATTTAGGACTTTTTGATTATATGTCGTACCCAGAGTAAAATTCATAAAATCTGATTCATATCAACAATGATGAAAAAATTCAGAAAAAAGGTTAAAGTTATAGCTTATCTTCTATATGACCATAGATCACTGTTAATATGAAACAGATTTCATGAATTGGATGCTACGTACCAAAAAAAATCAGAAATTCCTAAATAACTCAAGAATTAATCATTTTGTGAGCATTAACATGTCAAAACACTATCATCATTTTTCTTCGACAAATCCAACGCAATCATAAAAAAATTTGAGTATTATTCAAAAAGTGAAAATTATGAGCCAATCTTGAACATAATTTTTGACCCAACATTTGGAACACTGTAACGATTTTTTCGAAATTCTAGAAATGTACAAGATTTGTGTTTGAGATATTTAGAATAGGAATAACAGACATAATACCGAATACTTTTATCTCCATTTTTTCTTAAATTTTTTCCCGATATTTTGAAAAGTATTTCGACGAATGCAACGATTCTATTCAGAATTAAATACTCTATCGAAATTGGAAACAAAAATACAGAAAAAAATTCTTGGTAATATATTGCCCAAGAAGAGTTAGGGATATCGTATTCAATCGATTTGAAGAGTATGTTATCGCTGTAAAATCATTTGAAACTCAATAACAAATCGAATCGATCCAATAAAAATCAGTATGAGACATTTCGTTAATCTGGTCGCATATGCTTCATGAATGTTCTTATTATGAAATGGAATCAGTTCATCAATGGCTTCGATTTGAAACGAGTTTTTTGAAAATGCCGAGACGTAAATTAACAAACGCTGAGGTTAATAGGGCTATCGGAATGATACAGGGAGGCCTAACTCAGGTTGTTGTAGCGGAAAGGCTCCAATTCAGCCAAAATGTGATATCTCGTTTTTGGAATAGGTTCGGGGATACATGTTCCGTGCTGGAATGACCAAGGCTTGGTGGGCGACGAAAAACAACACGTTTCATCACCGTTTCGGCGAGAAAAAAGCCTACATCTGCGTAGGAATACTATTCAAAATGCAGATGGGGTCCAAGTTTGAATCGAAACCATGAGACGACGTTTGAGAGAGATGAATGTAGGTTTTGGACTTCCATTAAAAGGATTTTCATTAACACGTGACCATAAGCGTCAAAGACTGGAATGGGCAAGACAACATATCAATTGGAACGATCAATGGCGTAGTGTCCTTTTCACTGATGAATACAGATATGGACGATTTTTAGGTTCTCAAAAAAAAAAGGGTATGGACAATCCTACGCATACCCCGTAATCGTCGCTATATCCAAGAAGTCCATCCATTCCGAGGGGGAAGTGGTATGATATGGGCCGGGATATGTTTCAACGGGCGCACAGATCTACACATTTGTCCTGCGAATATGACCGCCTTACACTATAGGGAGCATATCATTGACAATACTGATTACTGGTTACGTCCATGCTTTTTGATAGTGGAATAATATTCACAGGAACTTATACAAAATATATCAATTTAATTTCCTATTAATACATCGCCAACGTTTAGAATCTTTTGTGATTCTTTTTCAAGGCTCGTATTTTCATGGAATTGACTTTGTTTAGTCTTACTAGAGATTTGACCATTTTGATGTTGAAAGAAAGTCATAATATTCAAAAAATATAGATCTGAAAACATCATGATTCCAAATAAGTCCAGTTCTCCAGAAACGTGTAATAGGCCATGGAACTTGGTACGCATATACAGGATGTACTTTCGTTTTTCAAATTAGAATTCTATTTTTTTATGGTTGCGTTGGATTCTGCGAAGAAAAATGATGATAATGTTTCAACATGTTGATCCTCCTAAAATTAATAATCATTGAGTTATTCAGGATTTCCTGATTTCATGTCGTACGTACCGTCAAATTCATAATAATAATAATAATAATAAATTTATTGAATCCTTTTAGACATTATACATGTATAGGAAGAGTCAAGAGTTACGATAACTAAGAATCTGTTTCATATCAAAAATGACCTTGGTCATAGAAGATGAATTACTCAAATAACTCACTAGTGACTTCCTCTTTTCTGCATTCATTTATCATTGTTGATGTAAAACAGAGTTCATGAATATAAACAGAAAATCTTAAATAACTCAAGAATTAGTAATTTTAGGAGAATCAACATGTTGAAACATTATCATCATTTTTCTTCGCAGAATCCAACGCAATCATAAAAAAATAGGGTTCTAATTTGACAAACGAAAGTTATGAGCCAATTTTGATCCCAATTCTTGAACCAACATTTGGAATACCCTGTGACGGCTCATTCAAAAGTCTGAAATTGTACAATATTTCCACAGTCTTCGCCTTCAAAAATGTGAAAACAGTTTGTGCTTGTGATATCTAGGTTAGGAATAACAAACATAATACTCTTCAGTTTTTTCTCGATATTTTGAAAAGTATTTTGACGAATGCAACGATTTGAGTACGAATGTATTCAGAATTGCATACTCTCTCAAATTTGAAAACAAAAAAACAAAAAAAAATTTTTTGAACATTTTTTTCACTCCCTGTATAACTGAAAGTGGTCAGGCTTCAAGAAAATTTTAGATCGGTAGATAATCTCAAACAATAATATAATCCCAATTTTCAGATTTCAAATAGGTCCAGTTCTCCAGAAACGCCTAATAGGCTGTCGAACTTGGTACACCCTGTTTAAATCATCACCTCAGAGGTAAAGTGTGTTGAGTCACATTTTTTTTCAGACACGATTCATCTACAATATTGGATTTACATTATGAAATTCTACCTAGTGGAAAAGAGATTTCAATTCGCTAAAAAATAGCGATAAACATTCTTCGCAACAATAATTGAACTAAAAAATCTCTTTTGGGTGATTTTGATTTTGTCACCTAAAACACCTATCCTCTGAGGCTCTGATATATGAAAAAAAAAAAAATCGGGTCCGGCATCGAACGCAAGACCGAAAATCCCTTCAGGGATCGAGAGTCACCTGACGGAACCCTCAGTTTCACAGTTGCACGCCGAGCTGTCTCCATAGGAACGGGCGTCGCTGCGCGTTCGATAAACGGCGGCGGCTAAGGCTAAGGCTGCCGCCCCTTTCCCGATCCCTGCCCCGGACCGAAGCCGACCCTGCCGCACTCCGGACGTCGAATTAATTGCCGACGTCCGCCGCGACGCGATGGGGATCTATCGGTTTCGATCGTACGACGCTTTTTTAAGCTTTTCGCGCCGCCCGGTTGGCAACAATGCGGACTTGGGGAACATAGATCAGGCGAGATTGATGAACTTTGGATGCTGACTCAGGTTTAGGTTAATCGGGGATTTGTCCCGTTTTTGGATCAATTCTTCCAAACGTTGGATGCTTCATGACTATTCGAATGAGCAGTATTGTAATGTTGTTAAAAATTGAGCCCCCTCAGACGTAATCCTCAACTACGCCTATGCTTCGAACGCACCGTCAAGACGATCTCTCAACTCTATGGGCAGTCAAGTTAACCTAGTTCTATGTGCTAATCAGTTGACAGTTCAACTCATGTTTAATTGTATCAATTAATCTACCTCTTTCTGTATCCAGTCTCACTGAAGAAAAGACCTTCTCTTGTGCTCCTCTTGTAAAATTAGAATTTTCTAAAAGTCACCTCGCAAATTAATTGATCATCTCGTTCATTTTTTGAAGCAATCAGTTAAATAGATCATGAAAATCTGTAAAAGTAATGGTAATCCTCTCTCACTTTATTCTCATTAAATCTCTATTGCATTTAACTAATGTATTTGACTCTTCTAAGATATATATTTTGATATATTTTGCTGTTCTCATAGATTTTTTCAGATTTCTCTAGACTTTTCACATTGGAAGTAATTGGTTGCTTCAGAAAATGAACATTATTTGTGGTAATGAATCCTGATTTATTATATTCTCATGTGCACCTCATTATCTCAATGTATTAATCTCATTTCTCAATTATTCACTTCTCATTACACTTGCTAATTATTGTTCTCGAGTTTCAGATGACTGAAGATTCTCAAACGCAAAGGTGAATCATGGAATCAGTCTTCTCTCTCAATAAAATCAAGTGAACTTCTCTGAAGTATTTGAACGATCAAGTAATTCAAATATTGAACCTGATTGACAGTGTCTGCTTCACCTTGAGCAGTCTCCTCAAATATTGATCACATGATTAAACTGGTATGATCTTCTCATTAAAACTAAGAAATTCTCAAGTTTATTCATCGGAAGCACTTAGCAAGTAAGACCTCAAGCCTCCAGCTTCAAACGAATCAAGAGGGTTAGTAATTTTTGCACTCATACAACGTACTCTCATATTGTCATTCTCATAATTATCAATTGTAGCTTTCATTTTTCTGATGAACACTAACCCTGCTTACTAAAAGCTGTTTGTCACTGCAAATGTTGTCTCAATTGATTAATTAGCCTTCTCTTTACAGAACCACGTTATAGATCATAATTATTGATGTCTCAATCATGATATTCTCACATTGTAATGATCTCAATGAAGACCAGACTTAGACTACTAAGCTTTCAATACACGTACTCCTCTAAGGCCTGATCTCATTTTATTACAACTTAGTCTACTCTAAAAATTCATTATTCAACCTTTTGTTTCTCTGATGAACTAAAGAGGCTCTCGCAATAAATTTCATTTGCATCATCACTGTAAACTCTGTGTTTAATTTTGAATTAATGGGACTCTCTCAAAGTCTAAGTCTGACTTCACCTGACCTCTCATTTTGAACATCTCTAGATTACCTCTGTTTTTAGTTGGATAAATCAATCTGAGTTTAAAGATGACTTTAATATTGTATTTTTTACTGTATTAACTTTATGCGGATGACTTATTCATTTCATGATTGTGAATGATGTCAATAAATGTTTTTACAATACCATCTCCAACTCAATTATCTGGATACAGTCCTAAACAGTATTTTCCAAAATCAGAACAACCCCGATTTTGAACAAATGTTAAGCCACGAAAATGAAGAGTTGTATTGGTCATCACCTTGTCGTGGTATGCAAGCTTTAGTAGTTATGATGATCGAAGGAAAATCCGAAATTTTGGAGCTTCGCGAAAAAAAATCATGAAATCTGAAATATTCGCGATGAGTTAAAAAAATTACACGTTTCTTTTCTTGAAGGATCAATCTATGTGAAACATATCAGTATTCGTTCAGTTCGATTTTTCTGGCAGCTACAGCACTTAAAAATTGACCATATTTTCGGAGATTTTCCACAATAAGTGATTTATCTCCCAAAATACTGATTTAAGAGAAAATCTCATTACATTTTTGGAATTAACGACCTCGAATCTATATGATAATTGACCCGGCAAGACAACCTTTTCAACGTCTGATTTTTGGTTTTTATTTAGTAGGGTTTGACATTTCATTATGAATAGACCAAAAAAAAGTCAGCAAATTGTTGAAATTTTCCATCAAAATAATGGTTCTGTTCGTCAAACTTTTCGTACATTTCATGATGTACATGATCGACTTCTGGAGAGGGTAACTCGAAGAAAGATGGAATTTTCGAACCAACTTCTGTCTCAAGGAATTCCGATTATCAGAAAGACAGAAGTTGGTCCAAAAAAGCTTCGAATTAACCTCTTCAAGGGGCTATTATGTACACCATTAAATGTACGAAAAGCACAATAAGTTTGACGAACAGATCCATTATTTTGATCAGAAATTTCAACAATTTGCAGGCGTTTTTTTCTGGTGTAAGTATATTCCTAATAAAATGTCAAACCCTACTAAAAAAAAAAACTATCAAATGTTGAATACGTTGTGAAATGAAGCAGTTTTGCAAACTCAAAGTTGTATCACTCAAAAAAACACCTGATACATCTTTTTTCGTGAAAAATCTTCGGAGAGTTATTCAAATTTTGAGTACTGCAGCCAATTAAGTGTCTCTACGTCGATGCTGATTTTTTTGCTCATAGATTGATTCTTACCGAATGAAAAGGTTCAATTTTCATCCACCTATCGCGACCATTTCAGATTTTCTGATTTTTTCCGAAATTTCGGATTTTCCATAGACTCAAAAAAAAAAAAAAAAAATTTACCTCGTAGTCAAACGTCAGTCTCGATGCTCATGGCGTTGATGTTGTTGTTGTGCCTCGGGTTGCAGTTCTGCTTCCGTATCAGCTGGTCTCTCGTCACCAGCAGACCCTCATCGAACTCTACCAAGTCGCTCGAAGACTCGCTCAGCGAGCTCTTCTTCATGTGCTGGCCCAGGGTGCCTGGCAGGTACGGGCAGCTGGTCACGTGGTTGAAGTTCTGCGACTGCATCTCCTCCTGGTCCGTCTCACGATGGTAGAAGTAGTTGAAGTTGGACACGATCACAGGCACGGGAAGGGCTATGGTCAAGACACCAGCGATGGCGCACAAAGACCCCACGATCTTGCCCCAGACTCCGACAGGCCTGCGGGTGTAAATCGACCTTTAGCCTCTTTTCTCATCGTATGAAATGAAAAGGCATGCCAGAAGAAACGCTAAGAAGCAACACAATCACGAAACTATGGTTGTTAGTTGGGTTTTGTGAGGAACATCCGGTCATTGAAATTGAATACTACTCTTTGTATGATCTACTCTGTCACTTTCTCCATTAACGCATTAATAGAATGGGAATTTAACAAATTTAAATAATGGATTGCGAGTTAATCGAGATTCTAATCGTAGGAAAAAATCATTTTCTTTCTGAAAAATAGGTAAATCAAAATTGTTGCTAACTTTCAAATACTCAAAGCACTCCTGTAGAAAAGAAGGAGTATACTCTGCCCCTTGTACCTTGTTTCCTATAAACTTCATTCAAATCAAACACTTCTAATCACTCTACAGATGAAGAAAATCTTTATGGAAACATAGGAATATGAATGCTGAATTCGAATGAGCTCCGAGTCTAGTAGAACAGTGGAAGAATCGAAATCTCATTGCGACTCGTTAACAAATAAAGGACTGCACTGTTGGAATGGCACTGTCGCGAATTGCAATGCACAGTAGTTGCATCTGAACGTCAGATGTGACAGCTAGATGGTTTGAAAATGAATTAGATTCGCGTAAATCAAAATGTTTACAGTTAAAGAGAAAATTCAAATCATAAAATGGTAATTCGGTGGTGAATCAATTGCTGAGGCAATAGATTCTTTCATTGTTGGCCGATACCTTCGCGTTCGGTTGTCTTAAAAATAATCGTTAAATTCGAGCAATGTGGATGTTTACAAACATGCCGTCATTGCAGGATTGATAGACCACTGAAGATCATCAGTGAAAGTCGTTTGACGAATGAAGTGAATGTGTGTGCTGCTGTTGAAATCAGTGCACCTTGTTCTAGCAGAGAAATTGCTGAACAAATCGATTTGGGCGGTAGAACTGTTCGGAATATTTTGAGAAGAAACGGTTACAGATGTTATAAGGTGCGAACCTCTCAAGAAATTTTTCCAGAAGATAATTTCAAAAGGATGGAATTTTCTGAAATAATGATGGGAAAAGAGAATGAGAGTAGTTCATTTCTGAGCAATATCTTATTCACGGATGAGACATCGTTTTCCTTGAATAGAAAACTTAACCCATCCGTAGCAAGATATTGGTCTAGGAAAAATAAGCACCTGAGTATTCCTGTGCGTACCCAGTTTTCTAAAAAACTTAATGTTTGGACAGGAATACCAGAGAATTACAGCATAGGGCCATTTTTCATCGAGGGTAATCTAAATGCATCAAAATATTTGGAGCTTTTAGAAAATCAAAATATTCCGACAGTTGGGTGGCTACCAATTAATTTCGATGATGTTAACATCAGCATGGCTGTCCCAGTCATAACGCGAGAATAGTCACTGAATATCTGAGGACGACTTTTTCTGACCGTGTCATTCCGACAAATGGGGCGATCAAATGGCACCCTAGATATGCAGATTTATCTCCCAATGATTCATTTTTTTCGGGATATCTGAAAAATTTGGTGTATGGGCAAGAAATTGAAAGAGCGACGAATATTATTGAATTAAGGTCCAAAATAAACCATTTTGTGCCAAAATAGCAAGTATGCCTAATCTTCTCAGAGATATGATATTATCTCTTTATAATAGATTTGACTACTGTTTGGCACAAAAATGGTGAATTATTTGAACATTTGATTTCAATTTGTCGATCTTCAATTTTGCATATTTAAGAATTTGTTTTTGTTTTCCTTTTTTTATTTTCATAGAATTAATTTTTGTTTTTTAATTTTCTCTCGTAAAATGTATTTTTATTTTTCAATTTTTTCTTTTTCTTAAATTCATTTCATTTTAAAACCAGTTTTGGGGAAAAAGAACCTAATATCTAATTTCCACAGGAAATTATCTGTGTCATTCATTGAGGCAAATAAATTCCTGGCGTCAGAGTGGAATAAAATTGTCGTATTCATTTACAACAGCTATCAAATGACCCATACCGCGTTTGGAGTGTTACTGATTTGATTCAACACTTCGCGTACCATACGTTGTGCTCTACATCCCCACCCAACCAAATCTGTCGGCCCAGCAGTTCATTCGATATCACTTCCCTTTGAGGTTTTGATTCTGCCACTGTTCCACTAAAAATAGCCCTGTTCGAATTTACTATAGAAACTTCCAATTCGGTTTTCCCCATCTGTATATTATGTTAATAAAAGATATGATCATTATCATGATTATTTTTGTTGTTTTTCAGTCACAATACACAGCCTCTTCCCTAGAAGAGAACTTCATTTGCCCTTTATCATTCTCAAAAAAGTTGAGAAAACAACAATATAATTTTTTTCTCGTCAGAAATATGGAAGCTTACCGCTGCGCACCCTGTAATAATCAACAAAGCGTCAACATGTTAGTCGCATACAAGAGCAGCGTCGTTTCCAGAGGGGCAAATTTCAATTCCAATGAGGGACAGACGATTTGCACAAGGAATAAAAGGGTTCGGATTAGAAGCTCATGCGGGATGGTTCGCCATTTTTCAGGCGTCCCAGTGTTAACATTCTAATAGAAAATTCTTTGTTCCTCATTACGGATAATTAGGCCAGAATCCAGATATCTGATTAGTGGAGTTGCAGAAAATATTCCCTTCGGATAGATACCGTTCGAAAAAGTTACCGAAATCAAACTTTTTTCTTTTTCAAACTTCAACATTCTTCATAATTCAGATGAATAACTCCGTAATGTACAAACTTAATGATGCTTGAATTAGTGGTATACCCAGATTCTAATCATGATATGATTTTTTTATCGACGTGGTTGTTTTTGGAGCTGCTAACATAAGGTTATTCTTGCAAGGTTTATGGTACTGCTTTTTCTGTGGAACTTTCAAACAGGCAAACGTTTTCAAAACTCAGCAGCTTGGATCTGCCCTGAAGGTCAAACCACTGCTGGTCCCATTTTAACAGCTTCTTTTATGAGTTTGTTCCATTTCTGCTACCATTAATGCATAAATGTGGGTCTTGGTCAAGAGATGATGTCAAGAACTGTTGTCTCAGTTATAACTAGTAACTGGTGAAGTTTTCTTCTGCAACCAGAATGGTGTAACACCCCAATTAATCCTATTGCATCTTTGCAGATTATATCTCAACTGGAAAGTCGTGCCTGATCTGAGTTAATTGTTAATTTCTGCAGAACCAACAATTTTCTCTGAGAGCTAAAAAAGCCATGCTTTTAGTATGTCCAACTCATTCGAGAACATTGTTAAAGTATGAGAATCGTCATCCAATAAGCAGAACACTGGGAAGTGTACAATTAACAAGTGCTTTCTGAATCTCAAGAACTTCGGGCAATGGCAAAGCCTTCTTCCGTTTGGGTTTTACTTCAAATTCAGCATTTATCGTTCTATGTGATCTTCTCGAGTGGAATTATGAATTGAAAGGCGCGTGTATCGGTCGAAGTCCGAATACTTTCTGATCTGGAAACTGACCCTACTGACATGACAAGCAACATCGAGCAAACATCGAGCGACACGACATCAAGGGTCTTGGGGAGATCCGCCGGTGTCTGCCAGAATGTGGTTCAACAACGCGTTCCGGAGCAAAGAATTTTCTCGTGGTCCCGAGGATTTTCGATCCGCCCTCTGAAAGAGGCCGGCAATGACACTGAAGAGCTTCGTGTGATATGAAAATTATAAAGGTTCTTATTTTTGCATTGTGGTTCTGGAAGTGACTTCGAGATTTCCAAAAGAATAAATATTCAGATCACCACTAAAAATGAAAAAAACCTCCTGATACAATGTGTGATGTTTTCAGGTCCTCTATGTCCAGCTAAGAGAGAATTTTTTCAGCAAAGCCATGGTGCTGATATAAAAAAAATATTTCAATAATTTTCTATAGCTTTTTCTGATATTCCTGATGTTCTGTTCCGTTTGCTTTCTCCATTGGTCTAGTTGATCACTGCTTTTCCTTTGCTTAAAAGTGTTGATTATATATTCGTTAATCAGCTTGATCTAAATTATCACACCCATTCAGGAATTTTCCATGCAACTTTTTTACAATTGTCCTTCAGGTGAATCTCAGTTCGAAATTGTTCTTTGCTAGAGTAAAGCCCTTCTTGGAGTATTCATATCTCCATTTTCAGGCAAGTATCTTTGTAATCAATTGGTGAATCACCCTTTCTGCAGATTCGACTCTTGCCTCCTTTATAACCTGTACAGGGTGGTCAGATTTCGATGTTTTGGTAATACATCTCCTAAATTAAGCCAGATAAAAAAAGGAATATACATGTCATGTTCTATTTTTTCGAGAAACTCGCTAAGGTGTCTTGTTTCCATGCTACAGGGTGATTCTAAAATTTGGACAATTTTAATTGGCTACAACTTCCCCAGTGTTGCTGCTACGCTCTCGAAATAAAAACATCTTTCGTGGAGTTTTTTCAGTACTTTTTACCAGTGCTATCGAAATTTCAGTGCCTCTCCAAATTTTAGAAAAATTAAAAAAATTTATTTTTTTCAAATGGAAACCACAGTGTGCTATGATGATTTGCTATAGACTTTTCTTAGACAATCTCAAAAATATATCATAATATACTTCCTAGCTTGAATATCGAAAATTCCGAAAAAACAGTTTTCGATCAACAAAATCAAAAAAGGTTTTGATTTTGATTAATTTCTTTTCACCTGCGAAAGTCATAGAACTTGAGCCTGCTTAAATTATGTTGACCAAAAAGTGTTTTTTTCAGACTTTTCATATTCAAGATCGGAAGTATATCATGATATATATTTTTGAAATTGTCTACTGAAAGTCTATTGAAAATCATCATAGCACACTACGGTTTCCATTTGAAATTTTTTTTTTTATTTCTAAATTTGAAGAAGCACTGAAATTTCGATAGCACTGGTAAAAAGAAGTGAAAAACTGTCCTAGAGATGTTTTTATTTCGAGAGCGTAGAAGCAATACTGCTTCTATTATAATAATTGGCCAAATTTCAAAATCACCCTGTAGCATTGAAAGTATGCACTTCAGCGACTTGCGGTTTTCAGCAATTTGTGTTTCTCGAAAAAAGAAAACATGACATGTATCTTAATTTTCTTCTATCTCGCTTAATTAAGGAGATGTACTTCTTAGCCCAACGAGATAGAGAAAACTGACTGTCAGAGTATGATCGTCTTTTGTAGAAAAACTGATAATGCCATCAACTTCATTCCTTTATTCTTTTGTTTCAGAGTTATAGGCCAAAATTGAAATTTGGGCGATTTCAACTGTCGTCATTATTTCCATTTCTTTTTGTGCTAGGATGTTGAAATAAAAACATTATACAGACACTTTTTCATAGAAATCCAGTAGCGTACTATGTATTTTCCCAAGAGGTTTCCTTTGCAGAGCTATATAACATCAAGTTGGGTTTTTTCTTATAGAAACAATAGTTTGAAATGTCTCAAAAAGACTCTTCTTCCGTTTCGAAAATATATTTTACTACATACAGGTGGGCCACGTGAAACAACTCAGTTCCAAAATTTTTGTAAGTAGACTGTGGAAAATGATTTGACAGATTAACCAAAAATATGAGGATGAACTGTTTCACTCGACGCACCCTGTATTATGTGTAATAGATTTTCGAAAAGGAAGAAAATGATGATTTTTTCCGAGTCATAATTCAAATTTATGTTATAGCTCAGCAAGAAAACCTTAGTACGCTACTTGATTGCTATGAAAAAACTGTCTGTATAATGTTTCAATTTCAACATCCTAATACAAACAGAAACGGAGATAATGAGAAAAGTTGAACTCGCCTAAATTTCAATTTTGGCCTATAATTTGAAAACAAAAGGAGATAGATTAATGCAGCATTATCAGTTTCTATAAAAAACACCACCGTAACATGTCATTCATTCTCCTCATTCACTTTCAGTTAAGAAGTATCACCAATTTTAACCACCTGTACAGTTTTTCTGGTGCTTAGAAAGCTATGATTCCCATATGGCGATCATCAGAAAACTAGTAGTTTTTGATGTTCTAGAAACATTATGGTAAATATCCATCCTTCAGAACTTGTTCTGCAATTGTTGTGTTGTCTGTCTATTTCAGTCAACGACAGTGTATGTAAAGATTCTAAAATTATTTTCACCCAATTTTCAAACTGAAACAACAGGAATCACCACCAGCACAACATGAACTGAAGAATGGACTCAACATAATGTGCTACGAAACATAGATGATCCTGAACTAAAATGTCACCATGCAAAAGGATGCATATGGAAGCTGTAGAAATTCATAAGCACCAGAATAAAACATTCAAAAATTCTGATACTGGAATTTTCAGTATTTTTGCCAGTGGAATCGAATGAGCTCATCAGGTTTTTAGGCCAATAGGTCTTATCCGAGGTATGAGGAACACTCAAATGCGGACCTAATTTTTTTTATATAAACAATAAGAAATGGACTAGTGGAGATCCCTTTCGCAGATTCATCCAAGATGAAAGAATGCTTTCATCGAAGCAAACCAGAGACAGACCGGTTTCGTCCTTCTTAGAACTCATCAGTTCCTCTCAGCCAGCAATTTTTGTTCGTAGCAGATTCGGATTTAGCGAGAATTTTTTAAGAAAATTGGTTAAAGCCAAAAATTTTTTTGTCCATATTTGGGCTCTATGCAGCGTTTTCTGTTAATAAATCATTCAGAGCAGGATGCGAAAATTCATCTTCTAATACTGAGGTCTTGAGCAATTTGGACCTGATTGTGAAATATGCAATATATGAGATCCAACTTTCATTTTTGAACAAAAGCGCTGAAAAGGGGGCTTGCATTCGAAATTTCAAAGTTGGGCCTCTTTTCTTTTATAAGTCACTTTTGGACCCAAAATCTGATGGGCTCAGTCGAGTCACCGAGAAATATTACTAAGGATCACAGTATCAGAATGTGAAGTTCTGCATACTGATTCCTGGATTTTCGAACAAAAAACGTTTTTTTTGAAACATAGATGAATTCAAAATAGTAATCATCGAAATGAATACCATTTTCAATTCCCAGGCTCAGAGATCTTTTATCATGAGGTTGGAGAAATGATATAAGATTTTGTCACTGAGATGAGAGATATACCGGTTTCGGCCTTGTTGGGCCTCATCAGTATCCCGCACATCTCAGGACAAAATCTACATAAAAAACTTCAGAATTTATAGCAATTGGTTGTGAAGTAATGAGTAAAATATTACAAAGTACTAAGGTGGTGACATCCAATTGCGTCAAAATGAAGTTTCACATCTCCAATCAAATGCAAAAAAAGAAATCTGTACTTCCTCTTTCACTGAATGAGATTTTAGCAGTGGCTCTATTCAGGGCCCGCTTGCTAGTTTCTCAAAGTGATGGAAACACCCAATTCTTTTTGTGACTGTGAAGCCTGATGTTTTTAAGAAAAAGAAAATTCTTTGCCTTTACGAAGGCACATCGAGAACATTTTTGAAACATAGATGAATTCAAAATAGTAATCATCGAAATGAATACCATTTTCAATTCCCAGGCTCAGAGATCTTTTATCATGAGGTTGGAGAAATGATATTAGATTTTTTTGCGATTTTGTCCTGAGATGTGCGGGATACTGATGAGGCCCAACAAGGCCGAAACCGGTATATCTCTCATCTCAGTGACAAAATCTAATATCATTTCTCCAACCTCATGATGAAAGATCTCTGAGCCTGGGAATTGAAAATGGTATTCATTTTGATGATTACTATTTTGAATTCATCTATGTTTCAGAAATGTTCTCGATGTGCCTTCGTAAAGGCAAAGAATTTTCTTTTTCTTAAAAAACGTTGTATGGGATTTGAGAATGGACGAAAAAATTGTTGGTTTCAACCGATTTTCCGCTAAATTTGAATCTGCAATAAAAATGAGAATGAATCTCTTTTGGGCTCAAAATCTCATGAGCCCATACGAGGCTACTAAATAACTCAGTATCAGAATTCCCATTGTCCAGCTGTGTACAGAATAAATTCGCCGTTTCAAGACTTCTGAATCATCTGGTATACTAATGATAAAACCAGGAGTGCCTGAAGTTACCTAGGAGGTGCTTTATTAGGATCTAATCTTGCAGATTCTTCTGAAGCCACTCACAACAGGTTTGTAGGTTCATCGAGTACCAGAGTACCCGAAATAATGTAGACCTTGACTTACAGCTGGGTAAAACTGTAGTTCCAGCTAGAAACCTTACCCGAAGTCACTTCAAGAACGCATTATGGAAGAAACATATGAGACAAAAAAAAAAATAGAAACTCTTGTGTCATCGCCCGAACTTGCTAGTCGTTTTAGTGTACACGAAAGATCTGCTACGGTGTAGGCAACTAAATCTGAATTAGGTGTGTACATCATACGTCATGTCGCCGTAGCCCACGGTCGTCATGGTGACCACTGCCCACCAGAACGCGTCTGGGATGGACTTGAAGAAGGAATTCTCGGAGCCCGCCTCTGCGAAGTAGACGGCACTCGAGAACAGCACGACACCTGCAAGAGGAGAGGGGGGAGGTGAGTGAGATTCTGTGCGGGACACTGTACCTCATGTCGCCGTATCCGACGGTGGTCATCGTCACGACGGCCCACCAGAAGGCGTCGGGTATGGACTTGAAGAAGGACTGTTCCTTGCCGGCCTCGGCGAAGTACACGATGCTGCTGAACAGGACCACACCTAGAACAGTCGGTGCACCGGTTGGCAGGTCCATGGCACGTGAATTAGTCGAGTGTCGGTTCAGGATTTACATTTATAAGTCTACAGAGGCCTCCGAGGAAGCCTGCATGATTCAGGATCTCTTAAACCTAAATCTAAGTATGATGAAAGCAACAGTTTGCGTCTAAAAATGTGGTTCAAAGGAAATCAATGTGTCTACCCTAAGAAAGGCATTGTTTCTTCTCCTCTATTTGAGTGACTAAGCTGGTCATACTAGCTTAATCCTGGTGCAAAACATGTGGCTATAATTGGGAAGTCTAGATAAAATCCCATAATCAGCAGAGATGATGATAAGTTATTTAACAATATCAATAACTTCATGTCTCATATGAAAGTGTCCACCCTAAATAACTCAACAACGAATCAAAAATTGTGAGAACACACAGACAGGTAGATTTTTGATAACAATAGCAACCGCCTGGAGAGTTAATGAAATCTATGGGAATTATTAATTTTTCAACTTCAATAGATCAGAATGGATAAAACGTTGCAATGTTGACAGTGAAAGGAAATACTTCAAAGTTGCTTATTAGTTTGTATATACTGAAGGTGAGAGAAAAGATAATTAATATTTGGTCTGAGAAGGGACATGGATCTTTGCTGAAATGCAAAATTGAGTATTTCAACAAACGTGATAGGTACTATCCAAAAATTTAAGATGTGGGAGATCACCCACCAGAGGTGGAAAGCATATTAGTTTCCTAAGGGAGCAGGCAGTGTATCTGGGGAAACCGGGCGGGAAAGCACATCCTTAGATAACTCGGGTGACGGTTGAAGTCCGTCGAGGAAATGGTAAAGTCCTTCTTTTGGTAATTGGGAAATATGAGGTAGTTTCGAGGTGTGAAACGGTTAAAATCCGTTGAGGGAAAAAGGGTTAAGCTTTTTTTGTAGTTCACTAAATATAAGGTAGTTTCGTGGAGTGAAAAACCGAAGTAGTAGGTTTTTGGAAAAAAAAATTTTCTTGTTATTCAGTTAGGATTTTCGAGTCGGGAAGCGCGGTCGGAAATTACTGTAGTTGTTACAAAACGGGAGTGAAGCGTTTCGGGAGTGATTATTCAGAGAACTTGGATCATTTCTACAAGGGAAATCAAAAGGTCATAACGTTTCAATTTTAATTGATGAGGATAGTTTGAGTCCAAAAGTCTTGAATTCCCTCACCTCTCATCTTATTTTCTTTTCATTATGTTATTTTGGATTTTGGGTAACCCAGTGAAAACTGAACTTCTAATTTTTGTTTTGTTTTGGATGAAATTGTGTTAGACAGTCTGAGCTACAGACGTATGCAATAATTATTTTGTTGTTTTTTGGGAAATAGATTTTATATAAGTTATTTCACTGGTTTCAATTATCCCTGGAAACTGAAGACTCTCAATAAGAAAAATATCACACAGTCCTACTCTTTGGCAGAAGGCCTAATTTTGTTTGTTAGGTTGACGGGAAGCCGCTCTCCCGTTAACCACTTAATATCTAGATAATCTCGTATGAACAAAGTCACTTTTTATCATAGAAGAGACAAAGATGATATAGGGGCTTTCTATTACAGGGAGTTGCGACCCCATCAGGAATTTGAATTGGGATAGTGGGTAGTTTTGTAGCACAAATGTATGCATAGATTCGAATTTTTATGAAGCTGCAGTTTGTGTTCTTATGAAGTGGATATTCCCAAAGTTACAGGGTGTTTCTTCATGGAATTATGGTACCGATAAAACTGAATGAAACAGAGATGTTTTAATGAAACGTATAATTTCTATTGGAAGGAAAATATTTTCAACAAACAAAATCAGTAAAAATCTATCATAAATTACCAATTTTCTCACCATTAGATTGCGAGTAGATTTTTTTTTCTGGGGGCCACTTGAAATTGTCAGAATGACAATTCTCGTAATATGTCTTTAGTTTTTGCTCCTGAAAAATATTCTGTTTTCTTGTGTTATAACATGTTTGGTTTATCTATGGGAGATGATTGCCTTTCATTGGGGTCCCGTAGCGGTCTTCAAACATCTGAAGTGCCGAAAAATCATCACCTGGAAGGTCGTATCCGGTTTGAAAAAACCCTCACGACCAGAGAGCAACAATTTGTGGATTTTGAATTTGAATATCGAAGGAATTTCGAAAGACAAGTGTGATTACGTCTCCAAATTAGCTGATGAACATGGTATCGAAGTGATTATTCTGCAAGAAACCCACACGGCAACAGGAAAAAATCCTCGTGAAAGAGGACACTTGAAAGTTATGTATTAATTGATTTTTTATAAGTTTAGCTTGTTATGTTAGAAAATTATCAGTTTCGTGAATTTCAACAGATTCGGAAAGGGGAAATTGATGGAGCTTTTTCATTTCTTTCAAATTTTGTGACATTTCTGTCATAAATATTTATAAACCTCCCAACATTATTTGGCCAAGAAATCTGAATGTTGATGTTTTTTAAAGTACCAAATGCATTTCTAAAATGCATTTGATTTATTCTGAATAATCGGTTTCTTCTCTGCTTTTGTCTTTTTTCATTTCAGATTAAGAATTGCGAGTCGTTTTGGGAAGAATCTGTCTATCCGAGCCCATCGACGGATAACATGAAGATGATCACACTGATGTCTTTCAAGATTTTCCAGATATTTAATATTTTATGTTATTTTTTTTACGGGGAGACAGGTTTTTTCGGCTGAGGTTTTTTCCCCTGGCTGTATAGTATCGTATGTTATTAGTGATGATAGTATCGTATGATTCTATAGTATCATACGAAGAATGTTATGATACCCCGTTCTTTTTTTTACCTCAGCTTAGGTACTTTTTGTTTCAACATTTATTGTATTATTTTAGCTCTCTTTTTCATAAGAATATATATATATATATACTTGAAATCATAAAACCAGGGTTCCAGATTCAGACGATTTTGGAGAGTTTGTAACAGAATGTTGTAACATGCTGCAGCATGTACGAAATAATTTTGAAGAACGATTATACCGCTGCATGCAATTCAATGAAGAGCATTTTGATCATTTACTGTAAATTTTTACTGATAATCTTTGTTGAAAATATTTTTCTTTCAATAGAAATGAAACTATCAATTAGAACATCTCTCTTTCAAATGTCATCGGTATCATAATTCTATAAAAACCACCCTGGAATTTTGCAAATATCCATTTCATAAGAACACACACTGGAGGTTCATAAAAATTTGAATACATTAGTACAAAACTACCCACTTTCCCCATTAAAATTCCTGAAGGGGTTGCAACCCTCTCCAGAGGGTTGCTAGTAGAAATAAGTTTCGTATCCCAGGTCATTAAAAATCGAAGTGTCTGTGTGTTTTCACAAACTCTTATTCGTTGTTGAGTTACTGAGGGTGGACACTCTTGGATGAGACACTCTGTTCCATTTTTCCAATTAGAAAGAAATGATAAAACTATTTATGCATATCATGGACTTCGAGATGTCCAAATAAAATTCCTAAGAATCTTTCTGTATGAGAAAGAGAATGGGAAGCAAAATTTAAATAAATATCTTAGAGGATTGAAATGTTGCCATTGACTTCAGAGTAACATCCATATATTCAGTTTAAGAGGCATTGAAAACATCATACTGTCCAACACTTTACGGCTGATTATTTATCGGAACTGGAAAATTCTGCAGAGAAAAGCAATGAAATTTTAATATTCTATTTGGTTTCATTCAGTCCTGAATGAGGATCAAAAAGTACCAGCAGAGAAAAGATTATAAGATTGAAAGAGGCAGTTGAGGTACGGATAAGTCAGCATTTTTTTAATGATTCGTTATGAGATAATTACAGATTTGATGACCAGAAAGTATATTAAAAAAGAAAATTGAAGATACAATTGGAGTTTCCTCGATGGTATAATGGAATAGAATTTAAAATGATACTTTTCCAATTGATTTCTGGAAATCATCTCAATTGGAACCATACAGGTTATATTATGATAATTGATATCTTGGTTTTTTGCCTCGTACAAAAGAAACTACCAAATTTGCAACTTGAGTATTTGTACCAAATTCTTATTCGAATATGGAGAAGAGACTTCGGATTGTCTTGAAGAAGTACATATGAAGCAGAAGATGGTAGAAGAAAAGAATATGAACTGAGGAAAAAATCTTGCTTTCCTCTAGAAATGAGCAGAAATTGAACTGACTGAGAAACTTAGTTCAAAGTTGCTTGAAGAAACAATAAGAGCACAGATAGAGTTTGACATTGCTTGGGTGTGCTTGGTGTTGAACATGGAGATTCGAGGATATAAGAATGACCAAATCTCAGCTGAAAGGTTTGAATGGACGTCAGAAGAAAAAAACTAATAGCCAATCATTCTTGCAGATTTTCCTCAATATTTGCACCTTATGAATAAAGTCTAGTTAGGCTGAAGAAATTAAATAAACAGAAACTATAACATTCGAAGATTTCTCAGATTAGTTATTCTTTGGAAAACAATATGGAGAATCTATTATTAACACACTTTGATGTATTCATTCACATGCAATTACATTTGAGAAAAGGATTGGTAATTTTTTCAATTCCATGTGATCCCTTCAGGACGAAATGTTTGTTGAGAACCTTCAATCAAAAAAAAAAAAATCCTACTCTTCCTGTTGGTACTAAATTAACTAGAAGATATCCATCAAGGTTCGGTTAGTCCAACAAGTTTTACACTCACCTATGAACAGGAAGAAGATGAGCAGGCCGAGTTCTCGCATACTGGCCTTGAGTGTTCGGCCGAGGATTTGCAAGCCTTTGCTATGCCGGCTCAGCTTGAATATTCGGAAGACTCGCACTAGCCGGATCACCCTCAATATGGCCAGGGACATCGCCTGGTTCGTGCTCTTGTCTTGTGGCGTCACTGGTGCTTTGGGCAGATTTAACGTGTCTTTCCCTTCAGCGATCACTGTCGCCAGAGTTATGAAATACGGAATGATTGCGATGATGTCGATAAAGTTCCTGCAAACAAGAAAATGTTGGTCAATGGGCAAGCATCAGCGGGTATGGACCCCTTTATTCCAAATTAAATATTTTAATTCTTTCTGTCACCAGAGTTTTTCTCGTGTACACCATAGCTATGGTTTACACGAGAAAAACTCGACTACAATTGGGATCAATTTTGGTTTCATCATTGTTCACATGAATATTGTTGCATTGAGCTCGTATGGTTCACCCATCATTTCAAAACAACAGACGACGAACAGATAATAGTTGAAAAATTACCATTTCGTGAGAAAAAGGGAAATGCTGTAGATATAGTGAAAAATTAAGAGAAATGAATGGATCAAAGTGATTCACCACAAGCTGCAGAAGCTACGTGATATATTAATTTTTCAACATTTCCCAATACAATTCTATGCTTCAAAAATTCTTTCCCACATCTAAATAAACATTTTTTGGTATATATTTTTGTATTTTGTGAACAGTTCTCCATTATTATTAGAGGAATACTGTTTCAAAAAGATGAAAAAGAACGTTACCAGAACATTCAGAGGTAGACCCGAGGGTAGACCATAATATAGTAAACTAAGAACCTGACCAAAGTGATATTGGCTAGCAATTTTTATATAACTTAAAAAATGTCTCGTCAACTACTGCGATCGAATACTTTCATTCAATTCTGAAATGCAGAAAAATTAGAAGTGGCCCAGATAACTATTATCCAGAATCAGATCGTTCAATGTAACTAATGAACTGCTCCTCAAGAGTATGTATGTAATCTTCTAAAATCATTTAAAACTCAAAAACAACTCGAATCGATCCAATAAAAATCAGTTTGAGACATCTCGTCAATCTGGTCGCCTTTTTCCTGAAGTTTGGGTCTTTGCACATGCTTCATGAATGTTCTTCTCATTTTGAAACAGTTTATCAACGCTTTCGATTTGAAACGAGTTTTCTGAAAATGCCAAGACGTGAATTAAAAAACGCTGAGGCTAATAGGGCTATCGGAATGCTACTGGGTGGCCTTACTCAGGTTGTGGCAGCGGAATAGCTCCAAGTCAGCCAAAGTGTGATATCTCGACTTTGGAATAGGTTCAGGGAGGTAGGTTTCATGTTGGAAAAACCAAGGCTTGGTGGGCGACGAAAAACAACACTTGCTCAGGATCGTTTCATCACCGTTTCGGCGAGAAGAAAGCCTACATCCACGTGTAGAATGCTACAGAATACTCTTCAAAATGCAGATGGAGTCCAAGTTTCCATCGAAACCATCAGACGACGTTTGAGAGGTGAATATAGGTTTTAGACTTCCGTTAAGAGGAGATCCTTCAACACGTGACCATAAGCGTCAAAGACTGGAATGGGCAAGGCAACATATCAATTGGAACGATCAATGGCGTAGTGTCCTTTTCACTGATGAATCCAGATATGGACGATTTTCAGATTCTCGAAGAATATGGGTATGGACAATCCCATGCATACCCTGTAAGTGTCGGATGACATTGAGGTCAACGAAGAAATGAAAAAAATTAACGAAGACTGGTGAAGAAGGTGATGGTAAGTATTTATGAAATTTCAAGGAATGTCTTCGAAAATTGAAATGTGATTCTATCCTTTCAGTAAAGTAGCTAGATATTAATGAAGAGTTAAATCTAGACCTTGATTTATCTTGGTATTTCATGGAGCAAGAAACGTAACACCACCATTCAGAAGAAACCAATAAGAATATTTAACTCTCACTTTGTTAAGCAGTCCTGAGAGAGCTCATTTAGAAAGAGTGGTGTCCTGACAACATGGAAATAAAGAATTTGAGATTTGGTGGAAAGGGAGAGGAAACTCTAGGGCAGCGTTCACAAACTTACTCAGAGAGTAGAGTAAGAGTATGCAGGGCCGTCTTTAACCTCTTGGAGGCCCTGGGCACATTAGGATAATGGGGCCCCTACCCACAATACCACATACAAAATACAAATACAGGGGAATTCCCTACCGCCGAGTAGGTTTATTCACGACACACATAGCCACGGTATGTAAATGCCGTGATGTAATTTAATTATCAAATCGAGAGAATTTTGCCGATTTACGGAATTTCGATACTCGAAAGGGGGAAGGGATTTTTTAGCCTGGAATCCCCTGAAATTTCTTGTGGTGGCGTGGCGTAAATTCGGCCTCCCCTCTATAGATCATGAATAATATATTCATGATAAGATTTCTCTGAAGTTTTTCAAAGGGAAATTATGACAAAAATGTTATGAAAATAATTTATATATTGAATAACGAAAATTTCTAAACAAAATAATGTATATTCTGATATAAAGGTAACTAGAAACTTAACCATTTCCAATTGTATACCTTTTTTTTCATATTCTGTATACCTTTTTTAAAATTTCCGGAAAAATTTTTTTTTCTTTCTATATTATCGAGATAAATAGATTATATTAATTCGAGGTCGTAGATTATGAATATGTTATTACAATTTCGATACTACCAATATTTTGGAAAATATTCGAAAAATTCTAAAAATTTTTAGAAAAATCGGCCAACTTTGAACAGCAGATATAAAGAAAGTATGGATGCTATAGTTTTAGTCTTTCCTCCATATTATAGTACGTTTCTCTGAAAATAAAATAGTGTATTTATCCTTTCTCTACGAGGGATATTTTGGATTTCGTAAATTATTCCGCGAAGGCCCTTTTTTCGGAAAATTCATATCGTTATAATTTCTACAAAAATCGTTTTATAAAAAAAGTAATTGCATATTCTTAATCTACGCCCTCGAATTAACTAATAACATGAATTTGGTCGATAAATTCGAAAATCGAATTTTTGGCAATTTTTCCATACATATGTATGGAAAAATTTGCGATTTTTGGCCAAAATTTTTTTTTTGAATTGATCGACCAAATTGAGATTATAAACTAATTCGTGGGCGTAGATCAAGAATATGCTATTCGTTTTTTTTTTTTTTAATTTTTTGTAGAAATTATAACGATTTGAATTTTCCGAAAAATAGACCTTTGCGGAAAACGTAACGAAATCTGAAATATCCTTAATAGAAAAAAGGTGAATACACCATTTTATTCTCAAAGAAACGTACTATAATATGGGGAAAAGACCAGAACTATAGCATCCATACTTTTCTTATATCTGCTCTTCAAAGTTTACCGATTTTCCAGAAAAATTTTGGAATTTTTATAATATTTTCCAAAATATTGGAGGTATGGAAATTCCAATTACATATTCGTAATCTACGACCCCGAAATAATATAATCTATTCACTACATCAATATAGAATGAAAAAAATTTTTTTCGGAATAATTTTCATATTCGGTATACCTTTTTTTAAATTTTCGAAAAAAATTTTTTTTTTTCTTTCTATACTAACGAGATGAATAGATTATATTAATTCGAGGTCGCAGATTACGAATATGCAATTACAATTTCGATACCTCCAATATTTTGGAAAATATTAAAAAAATTGTAATTCAGAAACCGTCAGTTGATATTCAGGCATCACTTGTAGTTCAGATTAGTCAATTGTATTTCAGAAAACATCAAATGTTATTCAGATTTGTCAATTGAATTTCAGAAAATATCGAATGAAATTCAATGAGTGATCCTAAATACATTCGATGTTTTCTGGAATTTAATTGACTAATCTGAAATTCAATTGATTCATTCTGAAATTGAAGTGACTAATCTGAAATACACTTGACGGTTTCTGAATTACACTTGGAAATGGTAAGAATTTGAAAAAAAAATTTATAACAAAATTGCATTCACGTTTTTTAATTTTTCTGTGCAAACATATCCATCAACTTGTCGATAACCAAGCTTCTGGCCACTTTTGTCCAAAGTTAAGTAAGCTCAAAAGTATGATAGACGTGTTTGCGACACATTTAAGGAGAGTCCCGAAAAGCTTGACGGTATATTAAAAAACCCTTGAAAACAGGGTAGCACATGAAGTAATTGAGTGATAATTCAACTTTCGAATTGAATTACTGGAAAACTCATATATTTTTTTATAATTTAGGAGTATTTCTCTATTTTTTAGGAATGATAATTTTACCTTCTTTGTATGAGTTTTGTTCATTATATCATGGGAAAAATCTCGCGAACCGGCAAGTTCAATAGAATGAAATAATTGGGGCGTCATTTTATGCTTTTAGTTTGACTTGGGGGCCCCTTTGGTGCCGAACCTCCCTGCACCGCGAGTTCTGCGTGGCCCTCTGATAAGTACGCAACTGATTTATTGTCTTGTAGCGCTGTCTGAAATTATGTAGTTAAATGGGGATTTCCTTGGGAGCTTCCCAATGAATACAAGAATGTGATCAACAACCCGATTCGAACAGATGTTTTATGGCTAACCACCCCAACAAATAACACAAACTAATAATTGCTCTTGTGTATACCAGTATGAATGAGCAAGGGTCATAAAAATTGCAACCTTCGAGAACTTGTTGATAAAAGACTCTGAATTCCAATCCATTTGGAATTATTGTGAATGATCACTTTTGCCTTTTTACCTGAAGGTAATTTTAGTACGCGAAAGGTAATTTCGAAATAAAGAACAGTTGAGGTCTTTTCGAATAAATCAGTTATATAATTATATAGGGGAATTTTCTATGAAATGGGGAATTTCCAAATGTTATTGAGGAAATCTTCGATCCTTTCAGTTCGGAACAATTAATCTGAGCGGGGCCCCTATCGATCGCGGGGCCCTGGGCACTTGCCCAAAGTGCCCTAGGCGAAAGAGGGGCCTGAGAGTATGGCCATATGATCAGAAATATACTTCGGTCTTTACTCCACATTCGTCGTTCACAAGCTTACTCTGACAAATGTCATTCAAAATTCAAACATGTGTATAGGTTATGAATAATACTTTTGCATCATATATATTTTTTATTTATCATTTTTATATTGAAATTGTTGCTATCATGAATGAATAATGGAAGTTTCAGAAAATAATTCACTCTAGTCATACATTTTCAGTTGTGTCTTCGCAGTAGAGTCAATTTTTCTTTTATATGAAAAGCAGAGCACAAACGTGTTTTTTGATGATTGTGGAAAAACTGATAAATGTTCTCAGGACTTTGAATTACTTTTAATGAGACAGGAAGAATGAAAAAGGATATTATTGTCTATAATCTTCTCTTGCAAGCAGAAAATAAAAAATGTTATTACATGTTTTGTTGTTTTATTGACTCTACGCCAGAAAAAAATTAAAAACTTCGTAACAAAAAATAGTTTCATTTGAGGAAGCTAACAAAAAGAAGTTAAAAAAATATTGTATGAAAGATAAAGCAAAATATGAATGAATCTTGACAGATCTAAACTCTCGAATATAACAAAATATCAACGTAGATTCCAAATCAGGTACAAAAAACAGTTATTGTGGGACTTTTCATGTCTCGATTTATTTGAACTTGAACGGACCACTCTAGGTTCTGCAATACAGGGAAAAACTCTTTTTTTCTTTACCATTATCTCTTGGTCAAGTCCACTCCGAGCTTCGTTAATTCACTGCTAGCAATTTCATTAAATTTATTAATGTAATTCTTTCCAATATTTCTTTATTTCACATAATAGTTGTTTCACATGAAAAATTAATTGTTTCGTATTCCGTTATTGAAATGAAATAAAACCAGAAATTAATACTTATTTGAATAAAATTCAAGTTTCAAAAAGTCTGCGGGAGCAAGACAGAAAAAAAACGTATGTCACAGCTGTCAGAGTATGTGTTTACTCTCCCAAATAGCAGAGTATGCAGAGCTTACTCAGAGGAAGTTTATGAACGCTCACAGAGTATACTCCGAGGAAGACAAAGCAAGTTTGTGAACGCTTCAGAGTAAGGGGAGCTTACTCTGAGTAAGTTTATGAACGCAACCTAGATCATTTGGAAACAGAATGCGATTCCAGCAAAGGTTTAGGATTAAAAAATTGCAGGAGCGAACCTTCAGATACTAAGATTCATTAAGTATCTAGATCTGGAGGGTTAGCTGAAGATCTCGTAGTGTGAAGAATTGCTCTGATAGAAGCACAAGATAGTGTTCAAGGTTGCAGGTCAATGATTTTTCACCCAAACCGGATCTAACGAACAAAACATCACTATTTACAATGTAGTGAACTCACATGAGGTCCCGGAAGAAATGCAGTTTGTTGGGACAAGCCAGGAAGCGCACGGAGAGTTCGAAGGTGAACCAGACGATGCAGATGGTCTCGATGAGGAAGAATGGGTCGGTGATTTCGGGCACTTCGTCCTCCTCGATCTTGGTGCTGTTCGTGGTCGTGTTGAATACTTTGTAGTGCTTGAACTGCGGCAGCGTCTCCAGGCAGAAGATGACGATCGAGAGCAAGATGACGCACACGGAGATGATGGCGACCACCCTGGCCGCCTGCGACGACTCTGGGTACTCGAAGAGCAGCCACACGTTTCGCTGCATCTCGTGCGACGGTAGGGGTTTTTCCTCCTCTTTGATGAATCCTTCGTCCTTCGAAAGAAACACCAAGTTACTGTTAGATTTTTTACTGTTTCGAATTGTAGTTTCTTTTTGAGAGAATATTTATTTATTTATTTATACAATTCGGAATACAAACAGGTGATACCGCCCAACATAGTATCCACTTTTCAAAAATACAAAGTGTGTCAACAATTACAGGTGAAGAAAAAGGAAAGTAAATAAAATTCGGAGACCAAACAAAATATAGTCAATAAAGAATACTAGGAAATAAAATATAGGAAATCATTAAAAAAAAACATTTTCATCGAAAGGGAGATCTTATTGTTATAAATATTTATTTTTTTTAGTTTTTGCTTGATTGAACTTTGATTGAGATTGAATAAATCAACATCACGAAAAGAATTACAGCATCGCATCATCCTGTAAAGAGGGGAAAAAAATGCTTCTACTTCATCAGAGGCCACGTTGATTCGATTTTTCAAGTCTTGTAGAAATTTGTTGTTAACTTCTTTTCATGAAAAAAGTCGAATTTGATCTTCAAGTTTACCAATTGACATCATAGTTACAGAAAAATATGTGTTTTGTCTCGTTTACTGTGTTTGATTCTGTAACGAACAGTTGTAGGTTATGAATAAATGTCATTGTTAATTTTGTTTCACCTGTCGCTTCGGATGCAATAAACAAAGTAGCATTTGTGATTGTAGGTGAAAACTTAGAAACACGTGATATTGTTCTTACGCGTCACAATACTGGAGAATTGAAACGAATATATTAAACAAACCGTTTATACGATGCTCTACAATACCCGCTAATGTTCTCGAGAGGTGATGATGGATATTACTTCAATATCAATAATAAATTCATTGAATGATGAGTACCTTCATTAAAGTTTAATATGTCTAGTTAAAACAAATTTGTATCATTTAATTTTAGGCCAAGAAACCACCAAGAAAGTGAGCTCGATGAATTATTATTCATTCCGTTCGATGGTTCGTTAAAATGCTGATAACTATTTGCTGAGATGATCAGACACCCATTTACCTATATTTGCTAACGATTCATATGTTTCATATGAGGTGAGAGACGCTTGGGTTCCGCCATTTTGAGGATCGTACGACTTTCCATCTGATTTCCTCAACTATCTGATGAATCAACCTTCCTTCTAGATTAGTTTATCTGTGTTATAGTTAAATAATTGAATTTGAACATTTCACGATTCCGTGACTCTCTGATTTTCAATTTCTCGATTTATCTGTGCCATTGTTTCAGTGAACACGTGGACATTTTTTCCTTTTCTGAATTTTCTTTATGTAAACTAAGATTATCAGAGATCTCGGGGAATTTTGGAAGTTTGACGATGCAGAGAACTGAAGCAAGTGTTTTTTTGATAGTCTATTTGGAGGGAGCTAAGTCTCCGGCAACTATCTTTTGAAGAGAGCTAAGCCTCCATCACCTTTTTGAAGAGAGCCTCCGACACCTTTTTTTAGGGATCTAGACTTCTGAAACCTCTTTGGAGGGAGCTAAGTCTTCGAATCCTTCAGTACCTATACCTTGGAGGAAGTTGGACCCTCAACGCTTCTATTTGGAAGAATGCAACCTACACCTCTTCCAGGAGATTCAGGAGTTCGAACGTTGGGAAAAATCGAGAGATAGGCACTTCCCGTACCCAGCATTGTTTTAACAAGATAAGTTAACAAAGAACGAAAAACTGTCGTGAATAGTGTTTCTGATGAATTGTCCATAATTGTATATATTGTTGTCCTCATGTTAAATTGTTTCAATTTGTGATAGTAGATATTGAAAATAGCTATTGTCATCAGAGAGGAATAAATCTCGACTATTCAAAATCATTAGCCTGAGTAGAAGCATATTATCTCCTTTTACCTCATGTCCTGACTAGCTGGAGCATCTATCGTTAAAATATTACATGACGTAATTTATATCTCTATCTTGACTTTACAAGTCGCCTCTTCATTGCACTTTGCGCGAAATAATCTTGAGCGGAAGAATCAGAGTGAACCTTAAACCTATACAGTCCACTAAACCGGTAAGAACCAGCCTCACCTCTCTGAACTTGTTGATGGCCAGCTCGCCCAGCTCGTAGAACTTGATCTCCTCGGAGAAGACGTCCAGGGGCACGTTGACGGGACGCCTGAGCCGGCCTCCGCTCTGGTAGTAGTACAGGATGGCATCGAAGGAGGGCCGGTTGCGGTCGAAGAAGTACTCGTTGCGCAGCGGGTCGAAGTAGCGGATGCGACGGGCCGGGTCGCCCAGCAGCGTGTCGGGGAACTGGTTCAGCGTGCGAAGCTGAGTCTCGAACCGGAGACCGCTCACCTGCGAACGAAGAAGAAGAACGTCATACTACTATTCGATGAAGGGGAGAAGCGATATGTCGAGCGATAACTGGCACTAGCCATTGGATAAAGGAGGAAAGGAGCTGCGAGCGGAAGGAGCCATCTTGGTAGACCTTCTGTGATTCATTATTCGTTTATATCTTTCGAAGGAAGGTTTACCTGGTGATTCAATTTTGAAAAATGGTTTGCTGTGTTGAGCGTGTTTGTACTCGGAATGAAAAAACGAGGGATCAGAATATTATTTTTCATCTATGTGTTAATTTCATAACTCAGTATCAGTGTAAGATAATAATAAAATTTCCCGTAACATAACCCATCTAACGGAACGCCCATAGGTTTAGGGCGTGTGTATTGAATTCCAGTGTTCCATATACTTGTCATTTTCTATTCCATTAAAAAATTTATGTATCTTTATAGTCATTCTTGTAGGATAAGAGATCCTAGGAACAAAAAAAGGACTACTACTCATTGCTTAGAAAGGACTGCTTGAAGAATTTACACTACGCGTTTTCAACAATAGTGCTCCTTTTGCGGAAAAATTGAACTTATTTCATAGATACCTTCCTAATTTGAAAGGCTTTCTCGTCTCTTGTAGTGTTGAAAAAGGTCTTGGCATTAAATAGGCAAAAAATTTACTAAACAAACGTCAAGGTAGGATAGGGAACATTTTGAGTCGTTTGAGTCAAAAAGGTAGAAAACGTAGATAAAAAATGAAAAAACAGAAGAGAATTTTTATAATTCATGGGGATTGGACTAGTGGAGATCCTGTCTGCAGATTCATCCAAGATGAGAAAATTCCGTCATCGAAGCTTAGCAGAGACAGACCGGTTTCGTCCTTCTTAGGACTCATCAGTGCTTCTCAGCCAGCAACGACGAACAGGGTCTCCCTAAGTCCAATCCCCATTTAGATTCATCATTGCCCATGATGAGGGTGCTAATTTTTCTTCCTATTTTTTAATTCATGTTCGACATAGCTGCCCCTTTTTCATACACAAATTTTCATAATTTTTTCAAATTACTCTTCACGACAGAAGTTTCCTTAGTCGCATCCATAATCGTTTTCTTTTTTTTTTGGTTGACAATCTTGAAATCCCAGATATTGGTTTTTATGAAATTCTGACTCATTTATCAACATTATTTCATGAAAAAATGGATTTCCAATATCAGCATTAACAATAAATCTGCAGAACTTGCTGAGAAAAGCAATTCAACAAAAATAATGAGAATTTGTAAAAGAAATAGTGGCGGCAATTTCGAACATTAATTATAAAAATATTGCCCTGCTTTTTTTATTTTTGTACCTATTCTAGCTACTTAGTACTCGTATCAAACTAAACATGTACCCTTTACTGCCTTAACTGTTATTCGAGCAATGTTCTGCCTGTTCGATAGCAAGTGTTGTAAATTTACCAACAGCTAAAAAGCCAAAAAAATTTTTTTTAATTATCTACAGAATAAGTTCCTCCTCTTCATTTTTTTTAACTGCTTCATAGTTGAAAATTTTAAAATCTAACAGTTGTCTAGCAGTTGTTTCAAGATGCAATTAGTGGCTTCAGTTTTTGTTAATCATATACAGGGTGATTCATATCTATTGGGACATAGGCTAAGGGCAGATTTTATGGACCAAAATATGGCTATAGGACCAAATATACCTCAATAAAATATCACTGTGGAAAAAGATAGAGGGCGTTGAAGTTGAATTTTTTTTCGTTTTTTGCTAATAATTTCACTGTGTATGTTTTCATTCGTTTCTAAAAAATACACAATTGAACAGTTCAGAGCATCGGAAGGGGACTTGAAGTGACAATTCATTAATTTTTTATATTTATTTTGACGATGAAGCATAATTCAAAATAATGTAACATGAAAAGAATAAACTAAGAAATGTTCTACGCGGCCTATTCCGACTTCTATGCCTTCTCTAATTCTTAATAAAGGACTTTCGAACTTCGAAGAAAATATTATTCTGTCTCTTTATACAGTTAGCCAAGAAAATTATCAGCAGTGAAATTACTAGCAAAAAACGAAAAAAAAGTCAACTTTAACGCCCTCTTTCTTTTTTTACAGCAATATTTCATTGAAGTATATTTGATCCTATCGCCATATTTTGGTGCAAATAACCTGCCCTTAGCCTATGTCCCAATAGTTATGATTCACCCTGTATACTAATTGCCATGCCTTTTAACCAGAAACATAAAAAAGGATCCTGCAAGTTCTGATCAGATAAGAACCCATGAAGAATCCATAAAGATGAGAATTTTCAAGAAAATATGCAAATAACAACATCCTCCAATATTCAGTACGAGTTTCACTGTAACCCTGTATATCTTGCATGGTCTCTCTGGTTCTCGATTGATACCTATTTAAGTTTAAGGAATTTTCGAAAATTTTCCAAAAAAATTCAGTGAATTTGAACCGATCGAATCATTTTATTCGAAATTTCAGCGAATCTTGGTGACTCTAATCAATTTGACAGTTCATAATTGGGCCATCAAAATTTTATGAAATCAATTTCTAATATTTTACGTTCTCACAATATATTTTGATTCAAAATCTGAAAATTAGTTCTACAATAATGCCTTGTAGTGTACTCGTTTCTGGTTAATCCGACATGTTCAAATTGAATAGAAGCAGATCCAGGACTGAACCTTGAGGCACGCCAGCTCATATTTCTGGTTGTTAATCTTATGCCATCAACGTTCACTTAGAACTTCCTATTCTTCAAATAGGTTTGTATAAATCTTATTAATTCGTATGGAAATTTATATTCCTTCATTTTGTAGATCAATCCTTTGTGCCACATCTTGTCGAAGCTGAGATTCAAGTTGTTGACTGTCAATTTTGATCTCATTAGATTAGTATTGAAGATTTTTAAGGAGAAAAACATTTTTTAAAAGGTATTACTCGAAGAAAAGCTACTTAGAGTCCTTAAGTTCTATTTACTACCTCAGGTACACCATTGTAAAAAGGGTCATTCTTATGAGTTTCACCACCTCTTCAAACAAAAAATCTCCTTTCACACCCTGTATACTGTAAGATCGAGCAATACTTCATTCGATTATACATATTTCTCACTGATTCATGATCATGATTCGTTACTTTCTACGTACAATTTTTTTTTTGAATAGTGAATAAATTCTGTTAAACTCACGTTTATCACAACCCTCTCACAGAAGTCGTGGTCATGTGGGATAGGCTCAAAGTGGGCTACGCCAGTGAACTGGGAGTGGGGGGTGTGCCCGTCCTCGTCCTGGCTGCTGAGCTTGGGCAGTGACCTGCAAAAAAAATTATTTCTTAAGAGAAGATTCAATTTGTGAAAAAATTCTGTTTTTAGAATGTGATGAAGTGATCAGAATACAATAATTATGTATGTGTTGAAATAGTGTGTGGGTAAGAATTTCAAGTTGAATCTATAATAGTTTAAAAATTTTTCGTTGAAATTTGAAAATAATAGCTCTTTGTTCGCAGAAATTCAATTTGCTGCAATTGCTTGAAGGCTATATATACTGTCCCCTATTTTCCATCAGATTACCTAATCGAATGTCCATACCGATGGACACAATTCAATCAAACTGACCTAGGTTAACGCCTGTGATATGACCGGATTATAACGCTTCCAACAATTTTGGTCATGTAGGTGAGAGGAATTTGCCAAGTACACTCAATGTTCCTTCATGTGGAAAAGCTATCCAGAAATTGGTCCGTTCATTGATTATCTGAAATACTCTTCGGTAACTCCCCGGAGTATTCTATCGAAACCACTGCTGAAGCTTCTGTAACTCACAGTTCACTTAAATATAAATAATGGTATGCAGGATAAAAATATCGCATCATGGATTTGTAAAAAAATGCTCATTTGAAACGCACAGAACATTTCATGTTGTCGTCAATAGAAACGAATTCACAGGGTGAGTCTTTGTTTTTTATATGATTTCTTTCTTGAAGTCAGAAGAAACATTTTTATGTTACTATTTCTTCTGGTTCGACTTGTTTGAAAAAATAGGTACAAGTTGTTCAAAATCAAAGAAAAATGAAATTTTCAGTCGCATCTATTGCTGTGTGATCTAAACTCATTTATATCTGTATGTATATGTAGGTTTGCAATGGAGTGAAGAATCTTCCACGAACTCAAAATTCTACTCAAATGTTTCATTAAATTTATGAACCCAACTCTTATAATTAAATTGAATGTTATATAATGAAAATGCGGACACATGAAAGTATTATTTGTAGAATCTTGAAAGATCAGCATTCTTCGAGTAATTTATCATAAGAAAATTAATATTGCCAAATCAAAAAAATTTACTGCTTCGGCAGAATGCAAGTTTGATGGCATGTCTTCAGAGCTTCATAATGAAAATTAAGAACTGCTATGCCCTCTTAACTGAACCTGAAGCATTTTCTTTTAAAATATATGTACAAGTTGAAAAATCATCTCTTACAGATGATTTTTTTTAGAACGATTTTCCCCAGAGAATGACTCTCACGAAATGTACGAAATGTACTAATTGATATAAAAACAAGGTTGAGATTGCAAATCACCGAAAGTTACAAGCTTTCTGAAAAAATTTGAATTGGGAAATTTCAATGAAAACAACATAATAACCTCATTGTTTGGGACGATTTCTGGCACTGAAATTGAGAATTACAGCCAAAAATACATGATGAATTTTCAAGGAAATGCAGTACATGAACAATATTAATTCATAAAACAGATAGATAAAATGAAAATCTATCAATTTATTGGTAAAAGAATTCCACCAGTTACCATTGAAAATCACGACAAGTTATATCATATTTTCTGATTCATTTCGACTGTACTTGATGGAGATATTATTTTCGGAAATTGAGTTACCGTTTGTTTGGTTTTCTTGAAAATATGGCATCCAGGGCGATTTCACAGCAATGCGTTTTCATGTTGTCAAAATGATATTTACAAACTCAGAGGGGTCCAAACCGAGATGTTTACTTCTCGACATTCTTGATCGACAGTTCAAACAATATATGAAAGAATTATCACAATGTTCAACATGTTTCAGAGAACGGCTCATATGGTGAGTATACGTGATTTTAATTCTCGAAACGTCTGAACGTACAAAACAGTGGCGTTTCAACCTTCAGGGTTGGCTAGAGCACCAATTGAATTATCTGCAAAAGGTCACGAACAGAAGAAGAAAAAAAAAAGAAAAACCCAAAACTCTTGTAAATTGTACTAGAAGACATAAAAACGCCAGTGGCGTTCATAAGAACTTTGGTAATGGAAAGTGTGAGTTCTGATGGTGGTTTAAACAATCTGTAATCACTAATTTTGATGTAATTTTTTTGAGTAACGTATTGAAATACTTACAATATTCAAATTTTCACCTCTATCAAATATCCTTATTTTTAAGCGTTTATTTTAACGAGTTTTTATAGAAGAATTAAATATAGGTAGCTTTCCTAAGACGACGTAATTCTATCAGGCATGTCTATAATCGGAAACTTTTTGGCTTCCCTTCATAAAAATTGAATTATGAGATTGATCAAGTGAGCTCTTCACTCACCGGACTTTGGATAGTCTTCCCAATCCTGCTTTCTTCTTTTTCCTCAGAAACGGCCTGAGGTCGCATTTGACCATTAGAAGAACGGGAGAAAAGAACCACAATCTGTTCTGCTCTGATCATCGCGTGAAACTAATTAATCCCCGTGTTGTAATGTTGTTCCGATAGGCTTAAACTTAATGGGATTGGATGCACATTGTGTGTTTCTTAATCATTTCCGTCTGCGTGACATGGGAAACCCTAAAGGTATGTCCACACGGAAGTTCGGAAAACGAGCTTTCGAACCTTAAGAATCGGTTTCTCGGATCGATTCAACGAGACCTAGATATTGGACATTTTTTAATTCTGCATGGGTTCGTAAATATGCCAAGTCCTGCACACATTGCAGATATTTTCCCATGACTAGTTTTAGAATACGAAGCTTCATGCAGAATTCAAAAATTCACTTTTTTTATTTTATCAGTTTTTCGGGGATATTCTTGTATCTCAGATCGCCTTGTAACTCTGGACAACCATGATACGATCAAAATATGACAGCTCGAATGTCGAAAGACAGCGAGGATTTTTGCACCTCCACGAATCCTTTTTGTTAGAAAATATTACTTTACATTGTGTTTTTTCGACTTTTTTTACAACAAAAATTAGACGCAGAATGATATTCGACTACACGATTTCATGAGTAATAGATTATTCTGAATGTATTATGTATCCAATATGAAGCAATTCTTGTAAGTACACATAATTATTCTCGAATGTGGCGCTATATAATATTTTTAGGATAGACACAAGATTCAGGATTGAAATTCTAAAGGTGAGCTTCAAGTAAGAACTCTGTTGCAATACATATCATTCAAGGTTTTTTCATTAAAAATTCTCATTTTTGAGAATCTCCGAGAAAAAAGGCTTTCCTGAAAGCATGATTGTCAGGAAGTCAAAAATTCTTTGTCAAAGTTAGAAGTGACGAAACATCTGAAAATCTTTTTTTTTCAAATTGGAACCCCACTTTTTCGAAGCATTTTTGAAACTTTAGTCAAAAAATAATAAGAGCATACGTTCAAGACTTTAATCCCAAAATTAATATTCTTCGAGATATTCAGGAAAAACGATTTTGTCTTCAATTTTCAATCTCATTTTTTTACTGGAAAATAATTAGCGGTCAAGTGAAATTTTTTGGAATCTCTGTTATCGAGAAAAAATTTTCTTATAGTTCAGACGAGTTAAGTTCTTGCGAGAGCAACAATTGGTTTGAAGTTCTCGAAAAGAGTTTCAGTGAAGTCAACGTGAAAAATTCTCAGGAATGCAGAAAAAAATAATTTGTAACAATTAACAGAATATGCAACAATTTCATTACTGAAAATTCAAATTTCCCTACCATGACAAAAAAGAAATTCTCCTGAATCAAGAATTTATCCTAAGCTTGAAATATTTATTATTATTTCCCAAGGTAAAACTTTTGAATCTGTTTCAGTTGATTTTCTATAGTGTGCTGAATAGTTTGCTCAAGCAGACCCTAATGCATCATTAAAATACTTTACAGGCAACCTATTAAAAACACTCGGAATTTTCATTTGGAAAAACAAATTATAGTAACTTTATCATTATGTCGAAAAAATTATTACTCTTATTTTATAAGTATGCTATTCATATACTAATTTCAAAAAACGTGTTCTAACAAAAAAAAAACCGACCGAAGATCGGTCAAACTGGGTACTAGGTATTAATTTGACCACAGTTGTCAAGTTTTGCCAAGGGTAAACTCGAAAACACTTCTGACTACTTGTGTCATTTCCAATTGTAATTCAGAAATTGTCAATTTACACTCAGAAAACATCACTTGTGTTTCAGATGGATCAAATGTATTTCAGAAAACATCAAACGTAATTCAGATCAGTTTTTTGATTTCAGAATATGTCATATGAAATTCAGATTAGTTGATTAAATTTCAGAAAACATCAAATGTATTTCAGATTAGTCATTTGAATTTCCAAAATAATCAATTGTATTTCAGAAAACATCAAATGCAATTCAGATAACACACTCAATTGAATTTGAGATATGGTCGATTATATTTCAGAAATGGCAATTTGAAATTCATTTCATACGCACATTGATACCAGATTTCATTTGAGAAAATATCAATTGTAGGTGAATCAGAAATAAAACAATGATAATAAATTTACTTCAATTTTCACGTGGAACATTTAATCTTCAACACTGAACTGATAAAATTTGAAGCTACACAGGCATGTCTGCCATCGCAATTGCATCTTAGCTCGGTCACTAATATTTTCCAGGTATGTTAGTCTTTTTTCAATAACCCCCGGCGGCACACTGTTTGGAATTCTGAGGATTGTTTTTACGTAAGTTCTCATTTTCGATCATAAAATTTCAATTGGATTGAGCATGGTAGAATAAGGGCTCATCCGCAGAAGTACTGCTACTGTTTGGGCGATTACGGTCTCCAATCTCGAATGGCATGCAGCATTATCACAGACGATCACTCAATCTGATAACTGGTTCCTCATATCTTGCCACTGTTGCAACAAACCCTCAACCCATTCGTTTTCTGAAAGCGTTGTGAATGAACCTCGTAGTCTCTCCATGGCTAATACACCAGCTGCAAACACTTTTGTCAATTGCATCTCCAATTGAATATGTACTCAATTTGGCTAACTTTCACTAGGTGTTATGGGCTTCCTGAAGCTACGGCGTTAGGTGAGGAATCGATTGAGAAGGTTTAGCATATTTTTACTAAAATCCAGTGTTGAGGAGAAGAAAGAGGCAGCATCAACAGATTCCAGCAGATTGTATTGGTTTTATTCATATATTGAAACATACCTGATTGAATATAATGATATATGATTGACGATATGATAAATATAATGAAAATGAGTATTAGATGACTCTAAATCCGACTTGAATTCAAATAATACTCGAACTTTCTGAATTACAAATTAAGATTTCTAAAACACAATTGACTCATCTGAATTTCATATGACATATTCTACAATTCAATTGATGTTTTTTGCTATTCGATCGACTAATCTAAAATACCATTGACGCTTTCTGAAATTATCATCATCATTTAGTAGCACTACAACCCTATGTGGGTCTTGGCTGCAAGCACAATTTGCCTTCATCGACTTCTATCTAGCATTGTTTCTTGCTCATTCTCATTTCCGGTTTTTGAATTATAGTTGGAAATGGTGAAGAAATCATGTTTGTAATTCAAAATTAACGTTTCAAATTCTTGGAAATCCAGACGAGGGAAAGAGTCGAGAAAATCCTGGTCCTACGTCCAAAAAAACCAAGCACGTACCTTCTCCTATAAGAACAAGACTTTCCAACACCACCCCTATCCACCCCGCCCATCCGTCACTCCCGCTCTCCCATATTTCCCACGGGATAGCTCCGCGTGGACATTACTTATTTATCCCACGCATTCGCTGCACCGACTGAGCCCATTCTACCTGCGAATCCACCACTTCGCGGTTTCATGCCCTATCAGCGATCTGAGATGGGCCTCGTTCGATTTAAAAGAACAGAAGACCTGAGCCTGCATACCCTCGAGTATGCCGCCAGATTAAAGAGCCAGTTCTTCTGTATCGGCCGCCATCAGAAGTCGATGGGTCCATATTGATCCTCTCCGGGCTCAGCGCACACAGAAACTATGCTAATTGAATGAATCTTCAGCTCGTTTTTAGCACTGGAGATGCAGGAAGCTGCATTCGTTGCATGTATAATGAAGGGTGATGTGAAAAGTCAAACGAAGAAACGAATATCCTGAAAAGTTGACACCGATCAATACCAAGAAGCTCCAAAAGTCAAAAAGAAACTGAGAAAAAAAGATTCAAGGAGAGATTGTAATTTTCTGGTATTGAATAAAACCTTTCGTAGTATCTCATGAGTTCCAATGAAATCATTCTTAGGTCTGAAGAAAAGCACTAAACTAATACTGCTTCGTGAATATGAACTAATTATCAACCAACTGAACATTTTGACAAAGATTGTACTAGAAAGTTACCACAACGAAAAGAATGATAATGGAAATGAATTCATAGGTAATGATCAGCACTTTCAAGAATGCAGAAAAAAGAACATGACACTACAATAACGTTTGGTATTATAAAATTCGTAGAGAAACAAGCAAAATATCATTCGAAACGATGACAAGAAGATTTTAAACATCAGGAAGGCACTTATAATGAACAAAATCCAAGAACTCACCGAGGAAAACGATTAACAAATAGGAATCTTGAAAATGAGAGACTACTAGAAAATGCGAATGTGAGGGAAGAAGAAATTATGAAAAAAACAGGATGAATCTCAAGAGAATCAAACTATTTTTGTCAAATGAGTTTAAAGATAAAAATGAACACGATGGCAGAAACAATAATGTAGAAACTATAAAAAAAAATATCTCGGAAATGATCAGAAAAAAAACAGAGACGACGTTAAAATGAAAAGAAATGCATAAGGCAGGAAAAAACCTTTCTTCTTGAAAGTAAACATTTTAGACTCAACATAGTTCTACATTCATTCCAAAAAATGCACTAAAAAAATTCGCAATACTCAAATTAGGTTAAATTTCATAACAATATAGGTGTAAATCTAGACCACAAATTGAGCTTCAGAACAAATGCTCTCAACAACAAGCAAAAATGCATCACCAGAAGCAAGCATTTCCGCAGTCTGACCTTTAAAAACTCAGTAATCAGCATAAAAACAGCTGCACATATCTATAAGTCTATATGTCGGCCACTTTTGGAATACTGCCACCCAATATACCTGTCATCAAATAAAACCACCAAGAAAATTCTCCATCACCAAAATGCGACATCCAATGAATGAACTCTTCAACCCCTCCAACAAACTTCTGTACGAAAAAACAAATATCAAACCGATCGAACAACGCCTCAACGATCTATCGACAAAATTTTCGCAGAAAGAAGAGAATATAAAAATCTTGAGAGAATGTTGGACTAACAGGAACGAGAATACAAGTCCACACAGAAAATATCCTCTGAATACCATATGGGAAATTATTCAAACTCTACAAAAATAGATTCAAAGTTACTAATGTTTTTTTTTTTGTAAAATATTGTTGCTCACTTATTTGTCAAATAATTTTTTAAATTATCAATAATTTCTCTTTTGTAACCAGGCTGAAGGACCTCGGTCGATGGCCTTTTGGATCTTTTTCCAATAAAGAACGTTTATTATTATTATTATTTTTCATAACAATACTAAAATGAATGAATAAGATTACACATATTCATTATTGCAATAAAAATGATAACATGAATATAAAATTATACACAAGTTGCAGAGAGCTAAGAATCGATGTATGAGATCGCAAATAAAACAACATACAAATAAAACTCATTATTTCTTATTCGAGAAAAAAACAGTAGAGGGGTGTGAAGCGTAAAGGGTGGGGCAATTCAAATTCAGAAAAAGCATAGGGAGATCTGCTTTTGAAATTACAAATCCATGGATTGATGGATTTCTATTAAGAATAATAAGAAAAAAATAATGGACTGATTGCAATGCTCTCCAATCACATATTGTAAATTATTTGATGATATTTTAATGAAAAAACATTCTAAGTTTAGCGACAACGCTGAACAGGTAATCATATCCGAAAAAGCATACAATAAATTAATTTTGAAATTAAAAATCGATGGTTGCGAGGATTTTCTTAATAATTCTTCGTACAAGAGTTACGTTACTTTTTCGGCACGCTGTATATAATATGATAAAATTACATGGACATATTGATTTCGAAAGCAGATACTTTTTTGGTTTCATTCTATTTAGCTTTGGGGTCAAGCATCCAAGTAGTAAAGTAGTTGTACACTGTGTCCTATTTTGTTTGAGACTGCATTGAATCTAAAGATCTAAAGATAGAGACATTCGGTTTTCACTACCCTGTATCACTTTTTTGTTGATCATCTGAAGCCACAAACAGAAATATTTGAACTACTTTTTTTTCTAAAATGTACTCTTTTGGGATGTTATTATTTCTCAGGCCTTCCATAGGAAATACTGGACATACTGACGATTACGGAGCATACGTGGAATTTTCCATACCCTTGTTCTTCGAGAATCTGAAAATCGTCCATATCTGGATTCATCAGTGAAAAGGACAGTAAGCCATTGATCGTTCCAATTGATATGTTGCCTTGCCCATTCCAGTCTTTGACGCTTATGGTCACGTGTTAATGGAACTCCTCTTAATGGATGTCTAGAACCGAGATTAACCTCTCTCAAACGTCGTCTAATTTATTCGATGGAAAATTGGACCCCATCTGCATTTTGAACAGCATTCTGTAGCATTCTACACTTTGATGTAGGGTTTCTTCTAGCCGAAACGGTGATGAAACGATCCTGAACCTACCAGCCTTGGTTTTTCCAACACGGAACCTGTCTCCCTGAACCTATTCTAAAGTCGAGATATCGCACATTGGCTGACTTAGAGCCTTTCCTCTACAACAACCTGAGTTAGGCCACCCTGTAGCATTCCGATAGGCCTATTAGCCTCAGCGTTTGTTAATTTACGTCTCGTCATTTTCAGAAAACTCGTTTCAAATCAAAGATCTTGATAAACTGACTCCGTCCTTATTGGATGATTTTACAGCGAGTTTCTCGAAGATTACATACTTTTCTAAACGATTGGATACGATATCCCTAACTCTCATGGAGCAGTATACAGGGTGGCCATTTGAAAACGAAACAGACGAGATTACAGACGATATAAATTTTTTCGATAGAAATGCCCGGACAGGTCGATTTCTGTTTCGAGGGGGACAACTTAAGATTTAGGTTACGGACGCATAGCGCTTCAACCCTTGCTACTACAACCCTCACCCCCAATTTTTGAATAGGGAAGATGGAGTGAGTGATACCTCATTTGAAAGGTATTTTTATACTGATTTTAGCACAGTAATTGTTTTTTCATTTTATCCATTAGTTCTCGAAATATTCTTGACTGAGCATTTGAAAATGAAGTGGTGTTTTCATGGCACTTGTAGTGTTTTTTTGTGAAAAACCTTTCAAATGAGGTACCACTCACCCCATCTTCCCTATTCAAAAATTGGGGGTGAGGGTTGTAGTAGCAAGGGTTGAAGCGCTATGCATCCGTAACCTACATCTTAAGTTGTCCCCCTCGAAACAGAAATAGACCTGTCCGAGCATTTCTATCGAAAAAATTTATTTCGTCTGTAATCTCGTCTGTTTCGTTTTCAAATGGCCACCCTGTATGTACTTCACACATGAATTAGGGTATTACAAGTTTGTGCCTAATCTTGAAAACAGTCCTTCAAAAATATTTCTAACTTTGCCACTGACTTTTATGTAAAAATATAGATTATAAGCCGTTTTAATATTTTTCTTTCCTATACAGATCCTCAGAAAAAGTGACATCTTCAAAAGTGAACTTTTTCGTTTTCGCCCTGTTCTTCATTCACAAAAGTAGTTAGAATATTTCAGTTTGTGGAGTTAAAAGTCTCTATCTTCAATAATAGCTGAGATACAGTGCAGTCTCAACCAAAATGAGACACAGTGTATTTTACCCCATATTTTCCCAATTTCGTGGCAAAATTCCGAAGCTCTTTCACCGAAAATACCTGACAAAAACGGGGAAAAATGGCAGAAATCGAAAAATGCCCCGAGAGACACGGGGCCAACTTCCAGCGGGATCTTTTGATCCGCGTGACGTCAGTGGCGTACGGCCCCCGCGGGCATCGGTCCGATGACGTCAAATGGGAAAAGTGGGTCGCTGTAATGCCGTCGAACGGGTCGTTGGAGGGGGGAGGGGCAGGCTGAGGATGCTGCGGATCGGGAATTTTATCGGTGCGACGTATCTGCCTGCCCCACTAACTTCGTTTCGATTTCGATTCTCCGGAATTCTTATTTATTCGACGACGTTTCGGTTTGTCCCCGTCCTGCAGCTCGGGATTCGAACACAGTTATTGAATCTGGGGGGAGGGGGTGAACTCGACGCCGCGCCACGACGCCGACGTTCCCAGAAAATTCAAACCCCCAAATTAAATGATTTCTTCCTCTTAATGAAACGACTAGTAGAGATCAATCAATGCGAGAACATACCGCCATCACTGGAGAGAAACGATGGACCGGTTTGGCCTTTTTAGAACTCGTCAGTACCCCGCAACTCAATCTTGATGACGATAGTTTTGAACAGAAAGACTATATCAGCACCTCAGAGGTAAAGTGTCTTAAGTCACATTTTTCTCAGACACAATATTGGATTCAACTTGGTGACACAGTTTTAACTGTGGGATGCATCATTTCACCAAATAATGGCAGTGATCATTCTTTCAAACAATACTGGAACCGAAAAATCCCTCTTGATACTTATTTTGATTTTGTGAATTAACACATCTTATTTCTGGGGTGCCGATATGTAATGCAAGATCAGAGATCAGAATTTCATTTTTCAAGGATTAGAATAGTCGATTCATTCAAATCGGATTGTTTGGCTAGGGACTGAAGGTGCAAAATTCAGCAAACCATACAAAAAAAAATCTGATTATGGAGATTTTTCTGACATCCTGTATGTATAAAAGCATGAAAATATTTCAGATAATTCGAGTATGTAGTTACTCATATCAGAACAGGAAAAGTTGGAGAAGAATATGGCTCATAAGAATATTTTTAGGAAAGACACAAGATTCAGAATTCCAATTCTAAGGGTGAGTTTCAAGAAAGAAGACAAGTTGTCTTCTACTCGTATATTTTTTGAAGGTTTTGAATTCGAATGGGAAGGTTTTGAATGGTAAGACCCATTTTTATTGCATAAATAGATTATCCATTGAATTCTGAGTCTTTCTGATTCCAAAAGTTTGAATTTTCCCGAGAAAATTCTCTCTAAATGAGGAAATACGAACAAAAATCTCAAAATTGAACTATGTTGAAATATAGACAACTTCGAGGTTTTTTCATTGCACATTCTCATTTTTGAGAATTTCCGAGAAGAAAGGAAAATGCTTCTTTTTCGATAGCCTGATTTTCAGAATTTGATACAGGAGGTCACAAATTCTTTGTCAACGTTAAAAGTGACGAAACATCAAAAAATCGTATTTTTCGAATTGGAACCCCATTTTTTCGAAGATTTTTGAAATCTTCGTCAAAAAATAGTAGGAGCATAATCCGAAAATGAATATTTCTCGAGATATTCAGAAAAAACGATTTTTTCTTCAATTTTCAATCTCATTCCGATTGTGTTTTTTTACAGGACATTAATTAGCGGTGAAGAGACATTTTGGAAATCTCTGCTATCGAGGAAATATTTTTTATAGACGAGTTTAGTTCTTGAATTATCATCTGTCATGCGGAAGCAACAATTGGTTTAAAGTTCTCAATGTGAGAACTAGTGAAGTCAACGTGAAAAACTCTCAGAAATGAACACAAAATTATTTGTAATAATGCTTTTTAATAATAATTAACAGAACATGGAACAATTTCACTACTAAAAATTCAAATTTCCCTACCATGATGAAAAAAGAAATTGTCCGGAATTAAGAATTTGCAGAAATTATCCTAACCTTCAGAAAACAAAAGAAAAACTGAACACGTCTGAACTATAAGAAAATATTTTTTTCGATTACAGAGATTTCCAAAAATTTCACTAGACCGCAAATTATTTTTCAGTAAAAAAACACATTCGGAATGAGATTGAAAATTGAAGACAAAATCGTTTTTCCTGAATATCCCAAAAAGTATTCATTTTGGGATAAAAGTCTTGGACATGCTCTCATTATTTATTGACGAAGATTTCGAAAATACTTCGAAAAAATGGGATTCCAATTTGAAAAAAACCGATTTGATGATGTTTCGTCACTTCTAACTTTGATAAAGAATTTGGCTTCAGTCTTTCTTCCCTGAGATTCTCAAAAATGAGAATTTTCAATGAGAAAACCTCGAAGTTGACTGTATTTCAACAGAGTTCAATCTTGAATTTTTTTTTCGTATTTTCTCATTCAAAGAGAATTTTCTCAGGAATATTCAAACTTTTGGAATGGAAAAAACTCAGAGTTCAATGGAGAATCTATTTATGCTTTAAAAAACGGAAGTCCTAGAACCTTAAAAAAATATACGAGAAGCTGTCTTCTCACTTGAAGCTCACCTTCAGAATTTTAATACTGAATCTTGTGTCTTTACTAAAAACATTCAATAGAGCCATATTCGTGAATAACCCTGTATACCAAATTTATAGGATACCATAATTCCTTTCATAGCAATTAGAAACAAAAATTCGAATTTATTCAAATCCGCTTCAACAAATATTCAATCACAGTGAAAACTTCCGGAAGACGACGTGAGTGTTTTGTGTAAATTTCCATCTGTAAATATTTAACTCGTCGATTCTCACTCAAAGAAGATGTTGATAAGCCCAGAATGAAAATATCAGCATCCTTCTGTTTCCCTCAAACATCTCGTAGATCTGTTGAGAGAATTGTTTATAGCTTTTGATTTATGGAGGCGGTTCAAGGTCAGTAGGTGAAGAGTCCCTAAAAATAGGCCATCTAATAACGGTTAATCATATTTAAGTGGATCGGAGCAGATTGTTTCATCGACCTCAGTTCAGGTGGTCTCTCCAAAATAATCAAACAAAGCCGGTAGTTGAGTGTGGAAATGGAGGTGTTGATACCAACATGACTTTGAACTTTTCCAGTGTTCTGAAGTCAGTGCATGTCGTGGTTTTTGAAACTCCTCATGTATCGACATTAAGAGATGATAAAATACAAACCAAATCATTAAAAATATTTTTATAAATACATCATAATCAGTTATCGTTGTTTCTATGTCACCTTGTATATTCAGAAACGTTAGGCACATTCATTAAAAGAACCTATAAATCAATATAAACATCAAGTGTAGTGCTGACACATAAACTTACATAGCAATCACGTAGATACATACTTTTTTCTAGAAGGAACAAACGAGAAAATTGGAGAGTGCCGTTATCGTGTAATTGAATCTTTCGAAAAACCGAAAATAACGGGTTTTAGGAATAACCTCGATTTTACATAATAACGGTAGATCACGAGATATTGAGACCTGTGTTTCGTTTATTCTCCAAATGGACAACTCTTCAACTCACTCTCATTAATGCAATATTGTGAGAATAAACTTGCGCATTGGACGACAAATAGAAATTTTATCTAGAGCAGATTTACAATAGAAATAAACTTAGGGAATCGTATTCAATCGTTATGAAAAGTATGTAATATTCGAGAAAATCAATGTAAAATCATTTAAAACTCAATAACAACTTGAATCCAATAAAAATCAGTATGAGACATTTCGTCAATCTGGTCGCCTTTTTTCTGAAGTATGGTTCTTTGCATATGCTTCATGAATGTTCTTATTTCGAAATGGAGTCAGTTTATGAACGGCTTCGATTTGTAACGAGTTTTCTGAAAATATCAAGACGTAAATTAACAAACGATGAGGCAAATCGGGCTATCGGAATGCTACAGGGTGGCCTAACTCAGGTTGTTGTAGCAGAAAGGCTCCAAGTCAGCCAAGGGGGACAGGTTCCGTGTTGGATAGACCAAGGCTTGGTGGGCGACGAAAAACAACACCAAATTCACTGGATTTTTATTGAAACCGATGAATTATTTCCATAACTATCGTTTAGTGATTTCTTCATTGAAAAAAATTGCTGGGCAGAACTGTTTTTTCTCTAACGAACTTGAAATTGATTAAAAATAATTCCGTGACTCCCGAATTAGAGAAACCATTTTCGATACGGTTCAAAAATTCATAGATTCTTGCCCCAACTTGAACTAAAGAACTACGTAGAAAATATTTGTACCGCTTTAATCTGAGTTTTTTTCCTTGTCGATGTGGTTCTCACCAAGATGCAGCATTGAATCCGTTCATTCCCAATGAATCACCTCTTTCTCCTGATCGAAAATTTATCGATTCAATGGAACGATCAATATTATTCTGATGCAATGAGAGGCCATAAAATATCCCGAATAAACATAAAACCGAAAAGCGTTCGAACACAAGATTATGTTGATATTAGCATCAATGAAGCATATAAATGCCTCCCAACTATTAAATTCGGAGAATTTCGGTAGTCATAAATAGAGAATCCTGTGGAAATGCTCGCATAAAAGCGAGAGAAAATTTACTGGTTCGGAATGGGATCTTCGTCAATATTTTTTTTATTCGCCTTTCCCAGTTGAAAGGAGGTTTCTTGCCAGTCGCCTTCACTTACAGTTGGCTACATTTTTCATCATTACGCTGTTTTTGCCGATAAACTGTAACCCCTTTTCAAAATATCTGACTAGTTTTGAAAAGGGGAAAATGAAATTAAATCTCTGCTTCTTCATTTTCTTTAATTGAGTACTGGTGCATGTTGTCTTTGAAATTTTGTTTTCAGTCTTCATGATTACTTTCATTTTCAAGTTATCCAGAATCTATTTTGACTTCTGCTGACTTCGTCCATGTCATTTCTGTATTTTTTCAACTTCCTTACTGATTCTAATAATTGTTTCTCATTTGGCTAAATGACAATTCTCGTAATCTGTTTTAGTTTTTGGTCCTGAAAAATATTCTGTTTTTCTTGTGTTATAACATGTTTGGTTTATCTATGGGAGATGATTGCCTTTCATTGGGGTCACGTAGCGGTCTTCAAACATCTGAAGTGCCGAGAAATCATCACCTGGAAGGTCGTATCCGGTTTGAAAAAATCCTCACGACCAGAGAGCAACAATTTGTGGAATTTGAATTTGAATATCGAAGAAATTTCGAAAGACAAGTGTGATTACGTCTCCAAATTAGCTGAAGAACATGGTATCAAAGTGATTCTTCTGCAAGAAACCCACACGGCAACAGAAAAAATCCTCGTGAAAGAGGACAGTTGAAAGGTTATGTATTAATTGATTTTTTACAAGTTTAGCTTGTTATGTTGAAAAATTATCAGTTTCGTAACTTTCAACAGATTCGGAAAGGGAAAATTGATGGAGTTTTTTTTCATTTCTTTCAAATTTTGCGATCGACATTTCTGTCATAAATATTTATAAACCTCCGAACATTATTGGGCCGAGAAATCTCAAAGTTGATGTTTTTTAAAGTAGCAAATGCATTTCCAAAATGCATTTGATTTATTCTGAATAATCGGTTTCTTTTCTGCTTTTGTCTTTTTTCATTTCAGATTAAGAATTACGAGTCCTTTGGGAAGAATCTGTTTATCCGAGCCCATCGACGGATACCATGAAGATGATCACACTGATGTCTTTCAAGATTTTCCTGATATTTTATGTTATTTTGTTTACGGGGAGGCAGGTTTTTTCGGCTGAGGTTTTTTTCCCCTGGCTGTATAGTATCGTATGAGACTAGTGTTGATAGTATCGTATGATTCTATAGTATCATACAAAGAATGTTATGATACCCCGTTCTTTTTTTACCTCAGCCTAGGTAATTTTTGTTTCAACATTTATTGTATTATTTTAGCTCTCTTTTTCATATCCAGCTTCATTGAAATCAACAATTCATTCAAGAATTCAAAAATATTCAAGATGAAGTTCCAAATATAATCTTGAACACCGATTGTCCTAATTCGCAGTATCTGAGAGGAGCATTTAGTGCATGTCTATTTCAGACTGGTCCTTCATACGTTGGGTTATTCTCGTATCTGAAGAGCTATTTCAAGATATGGCTTCCTCAACTTGAATCAGTCTGTGTCAAAACGCCTAAAAGTTTTGGCTCAACTCGGAGGTGTTAATGAACAGAATCGAGATTCCGGAAATTTCGCATTCTGAGAATGGATATTTCAACATCTTTTTATACATCTGGCCTCTGATCGTCTCATTGAAATATTCAATGGTTTCGTATCTAAGTGGAAAAATGATTCATATAAAAGTTCTCGATATCTGGTTTCCCCGCACACATGTCCGTTATTTTTATACGAAAATGATGTAACGAAGACACAATAGGAACCATCCAGCAAATGAGTTTTCGATAGGAGCAACGCTCAGAAATACACTCAGAAATTCTAGACGAAAATAACGCAAGGAGCTAGCCAAGAATTTTTTAATATCGTGAGCGAGATCGGAAAGATGAGTTCAATGGCAGATAGCGTAGCGGACATAGATGCACAAAAATACGACGCAATTGCGAGCTTATTTCTATGAAAGTAGGCATATCTGTCGAAATAGCTGTGAAATATTCCCACCATGATGAAAATGAAAAAAACTCCCTTGAAAACTCAGATTTTTCGAATGATATCTGCCGTTTTTTGGTGACATCTTATTAATTTGAAAAGATGGGATGAATTTCAAGGAAATCCAGCTCTTCTTGATCAGTGAATACTGGAACATATATTTTTTTTATCTAGATAAGATAATGATAATTTTTGTAAAAAAGGTAGCCATTTCAATGCATATTAACTGAAATATGAAGTACACTGCAGGATAAGGTGAAGTTAGCGAACGAAATAGTATCAGGCAGACAGGTTTTTGACTTATTAGTCCTCATCAGTGCCGCATAACTCAATCGAAGATTACTACCAAAATAAAATGTAGATTTTATATTTCATGCCATCGAAAGGAACTGCCCCTGATGTTAGATCTTATAAGAGCTGAGTGAAACAAATTTAATACCTATACAATTCTCTCTCTCGTATATTTGAATATACGATAATAAGGTCCCCAGATTGAAGTCGCGTCAACCATTTCGGTCAAAATTTTCAATCAACATGAATGAAAGCGACAAGGAAATTTTGCAATCTGAATGGAATGCTAGCAATTTCTTCAACAAAGATCTAATTACTGATCCTTTCATTAGGGCTCCTGAGTTTGACCTTACCAAGAGAATATGGTCTGTTCCAAATTGTGTTAGAACAGATTATGGACGTTGTAACAGCATGCTTTTAACATGGAATTCTGTTAAGAGCCCTAGTTGAGAGTGTGGGGAAGTTGTAGAGACAATAAAACATCATTACATTAGGTAAAGAATGCATTTCTCAAAAGGTTGTCAACAAGGTTGTCAATTTGAAAAAAAATATTATGTACTTATTAAAAATATTTTTGTACACCTGCCATTAAAAGCAACACTTTCACTGACTGTAAACAATGTTAAAATTGATTGTTGATAACTTTAACATTAGTGTTAAAAATATTTGTAGCACTCCATTTTCTCATGATGAAGTCAGATGAGAAAAATTCAGCCATTGCAAAATTTTAATTTCATTAGAATCCTTAGCACCATCAGTGTACTTGTATTACAATATTGGATGATGATCCAAAATATGTTGAGGTTGGGAGAATTTTTTCAGCAATGACATTTCTATATGCAATGGAATGATCAACATAGCCCTCGGCTACCGTTGTAGACTTCCATTCACCAAGTTTTTTTATATCCCTAATATTTGCTCCTGATTCTGCTAGCAACGAAGCGGAGGATTTTCGAAAACAGTGTCCTCCTGTATATTGCTTTAGTTCTGGCAGTTTGAGGAATGCGGCAACAATAAATGGCATTTTCCCACATGTATTAATACCAACTGGATTGGCAGTGCATTTATTATTCATGTATTTCAGGAAAAGACAAATTTGTTTGATGACAGAAGGCGCAGTGCAAAGTACTTATGAAAATTGTCTACATACTTCCCAATAATACTGAAAGAACAATTTATTTGTTATTTCGATGTCTTACACTGATAAATTACACAATTCTTCACGCCGACAGGCTCCAAATAATCCGAAAATAGTTGCAACCTTAACCATCAAGTATTTCGCATCTAGTGCCTCCTTTATAAACTTTTCAACTTGTTCACGAGTGAGAATATTTGACTTTTGGGACGATATCCTTCACTTTTCCATTTTAAATATGCTATTACCTTAAAATATTCACTATTATTCACACCATTTTCAACAATGAGGTTGATGAACTCTATATTTTTGATTTTTCCTCTAAGTATAGCAGGAAAACAGTTTCACTGAAGTTTCATTCTACATTTTCCAATTTACACCAGGCCAGAAAATTGTTTTGTGCAATATCGTACTGCTGAACAGATTTTTAAGGAAGGAGTTCCAGATTTGGTCTTCTTGCAGACTCTTCAATATCCAGAGGAACAACCAAATCGTCACTTTTATTAATAATTGGACTCTCGACAAATATATTAAGCAGTTAAAAACTCAAGAAGAAAATTAGAGAGGAACGAAATTCAAATAACAGCATCTTTTCTCATTTTTTAGTTATCATAAATTGGCAAACGTTTGCCATTCATAACAACCTTTTGATTATCTGAATATTAAAATGCGTTTTGAATTTTATTGTCATTGCAAAATCGCCCATTTAATTATCAAAATAGGGCAGTTGTACAAAAAACATTGTATGGTATTCGTGTTAAAAGTGATTTTATTTTGTTCGCTCATTTCACAAACTATTTCACTCATAAAATAAAACGTCACTTTCAACACTCATATCATAAATAACTATTAGTTTTTTCCACTGTTCTCTTTTGAATTCAAGTAGAGAATTTCGGGTAGATTGGAGAAGACTCTGTTTTCTTCTGTCTATAGAACACTCAAGTTAAGAAATGTCCTTCAAAATCCTCTGTTACAAAAACATTTCAGAAAATTATTTTTTCAGAAATGAGCAGCCAGCGTTTTTTTACTGTGGTTTTTTTCCTGAGCTCTTTTATCATAAGCAGAATTTCAACCTCAGCTAGAACCCTTCATTTCAATATGTATTGATTATGAGGAGGTGAACCTTCAAAACAACAAACATCTGATGAGTGACGAAGAAATGAAAAACAGAGATTTGAAAACTTTAGATTGTTTGATTAATTTCTCATAATAGTGCTATATGAGAAGAAAGGTACCATATTGGGGAGTGAAAACAACCTAGAATTTCTTGAATTCTACTTGAACACCAAAACTTAATCAACTCTTTCTCCCTAAGAATGAAACTTAGTTATCAGCAGCCAAGTCTAACTTCTATTTCAGAACTGTAAGTTACACAAGTTTAGGTTTGTTCATTGTGGGATATTTCAAGTTAACTGTAAAACAGTAGTCATTAGCTATAGAACAAGAAGTGTAATTTGAAATGTTCGTATTAAATTTATCCACCCATAATAGAGTCCACACATCAAGGTTTCATAGACCAATGAATTGGTCTGCCCAAATGGCTCAGAAACATTCTAGGAGTTAGCTGTCATTAATCTTCCTCCTCATTTTGTTCCTGCTTTCGCAGCTTCCCAATCAGGTGCATTTAAGAGTGATACCAGATTAATCGAAAGAGATAGAATCGATCTGTGTAAAACCACTGCCCGGACCAAAATTGGGACAATAGTCTGGGAGTGGTGCATGCGGCAAAGCGAATCCCGACATGTGTCGGTCGGTCACAGAAAGTTGCGACCTCCAGGAAGGAGCTGCGCTCTCCTTGGATCTCGGCCAAAGTGCCTGAACTTCGCGACAGCGTTTATGAGCGATCAGACGGGCTTTATGGAACTGGATAGGACGGTTTATTTTCGCATCACGATGTTTGGATGAATCGATGAGGATAACTCCTGAAGAGTTGCTTGAGAAAACCGTAATCGTGATCATGCTGTATTGTTTTTTTTTACTTTTATTATAGGACCTGTTTTTTAGTTAGTAGATTTGAAACTCAAGAAAAAGGGATATAAGTCTCACTCATTCCCTTTGAGGGCGTTTGTGTTTGTTGATACAAAAAAAAATAAAACAGGAAATTGTACCTTATTTGTCAATAAACGTTTATTATTATTATTATACACGGTGGCCATTTGAAAACGAAACAGACAAGATTACAGACGAAATAAATTTTTTCAATAGAAATGCTCGGACAGGTCGATTTCTGTTTCGAGGGGGACAACTTAAGATGTAGGTTACGGACGCATAGCGCTTCAACCCTTGCTACTACCCCCAATTTTTGAATAGGGAAGATGGGGTGAGTGATACCTCATTTGAAAGGTATTTTTATACTGATTTCAGCACAGTAATTGTTTTGTCATTTCATGCATTAGTTCTCGAAATATTCTTGACTGAGCATTTGAAAATGAAGTGGTGTTTTCATGGCACTTGTAGTGTTTTTTTGTGAAAAACCTTTCAAATGAGGTATCACTCACCCCATCTTCCCTATTCAAAAATTGGGGGTGAGGGTTGTAGTAGCAAGGGTTGAAGCGCTATGCGTCCGTAACCTACATCTTAAGTTGTCCTTCTCGAAACAGAAATCGACCTGTCCGAGCATTTCTATCGAAAAAATTTATTTCGTCTGTGATCTCGTCTGTTTCGTTTTCAAATGGCCACCCTGTATATTATTATAGATGATAAACATTCTTACTGGAGAAACGTCGAGAAAATATTCAACGATGTCCGCGAATGCCTCACCTAATTCAAGAATCAATTATTTTTTCGTAAAAATTATACAATTTTATTCAACTAATAATGAATTTCCAATTCAAAGGGAAACAAACTGCTCCACAAGAGTTAGGGATATCGAATTCCATTGTTTTGAAAAGTATGTCTTCGAGAAAGTTGTTGTAAAATCATTCAAAACTCAATAACAACTTGAATCGATCCAATAAAAAACAGTATGAGACATTTCGTCAATCTGGTCGCCTTTTTTCTGCAGTTTGGTTCTTTGCATATGCTTCATGAATGTTCTTATTTTGAAATGGAGTCAGTTTATCAACGGCTTCGATTTGAAACGAGTTTTCTGAAAATGCCAAGACGTGAATTAACAAACGCTGAGGCTGATAGAGCTATCGGAATGCTACAGGGTGGCCTAACTTAGGTTGTTGTAGCGGAAAGGTTCCAAATCAGCCAAAGTGTGAAATCTCGACTTTGCAATAGGTTTAGGGAGACAGGTTTCGTGTTGGAAAGAACAACATCTGCTTAGGATCGTTTCATCGGCGTTTCGGCAAGAAGAAAGCCTACATCTACGTGTAGAATGCTACGAAATACTCTTCAAAATGCAGATGGGGCCAAGTTTCCATCGAACCTATCAGACGACGTTTGAGAGAGGTGAATCTAGTTTCTAGACGTCCATTAAGAATAGTTCTATTGACACGAGACTATAAGCGTCAAAGACTGTAGTGGACAAGGCAACATATCAATTGGAACGATCAATAGCGTAGTGTCCTTTTCACTGATGAATCCAGATATGGACGATTTTCAGATTCTCGAAGAATAAGGGTTTGGAGAATCCCACGCATACCCCGTAATCGACGATATGTCCAAGAAGTCCATCCATTCTGAGAGCGATTATGTACAGGGTGATTTTTTATATTTTACTCAATACTTATCTCAAACAAAAGTTCACATGGGCAAATTTGCAGTATTTTTTATGGGCATTCTGAATTCATTACTAAGAATAATGCATGAAGGCATCGTCAACCTAAAAATTTTATGTGAAGTGTTGTTTTTCAAATGGCACACCCTGTATTTTATTTTCCTTATCGGTAGAGCCCTTTCTTCTGATTTCAAATATATATACTTTATTGAGGTTATCTGAGTTTTCTGAAAATATAGATATTTTCTTCTAAATCTAAGGCAGCTGTGGAGGCCATAGAATGGTACTTCGATAAAAAGAAAACATAGTATTCTCGAGTGGCGTTCTACAGCTGCCTTAGATTTTGAGGAAAAAAACCTCATTGGCAGTCTTGACAATTCAAAGTTGTATCACTCTAAGAAAAACACCCGATATTTCAAAAACGAAAAAATGTGCTAGCCCAGCTTCGTATTGTATTGAAATGAATGAAAAAAATTGTGCTTAACAGGCACTGTTAGTGCCTGTTGAGGCGTTTAGTTTCCTGAAAAATCGACATTGAAAAGAAATAGCCCAGCACTTTCGTCTACATTTGAACTGTCTTGTCCGGTGAATATTTTTTCGAAAATTCTTCAGATTTCCTGACAAATCACAAAAATTTAAACTTTTCTTCTTCTCCAACGAAAATTCTTCATATGGTTTTACAGCAAGTATGCCAACTTGTGCTGATAAGTTTTTCTAAGAAATTAATAGGTTTTCCCTCATATGGCAAAAATAAGAAAAATGTGTTGATTGTGGGAAATCAGCATATTGGGCTGAATCTGGATTTTCTGGAAAATTTTTGTTGTGATAAATTGTACCTTTAAAAGTTTTTATTCCATAAAGTTCTCAAAAAATTTTACAAAATGTGTTGAATGAATACGTTTCTCGTACAATACACTTCATAAGATATCTTGAGAACCGTATGTGGAATCTGATTCTTCTAACGAAGGGAATATACTCTGTTTTTTTAAGAAAGTGTACAAAATGCTGTAGAAAAACCTGCAACAATAAGATCCAATTCTCTTACGAAACAAACTTGCATACCACCTCCATTACCTCGCATTCAACACGTGCCAAAATACGAAATTAATAGTGAAATTTCTAGGTCGTCAACCACCGTGCATCGACGACCGATTATTTATACCGTGAAAAAAGCCCAATCCAGAAACGATTAAGAAATATCAAAGGAACTGCCAAGTCTAGCAGTGTTCGCGCATTGTTAAACCGTCTTTTTGTGTTCCCGCCAGGAATTCAAATGTTGCCTGGCCTGATGAAAAATACGGTGTATTTTCCGAGCATAAACTACCCAACAACAGGTGATATTATCGATTGAGCTGAAGGGGAAAATTACCTCCTTGAGGAGGCATGTATGGGAAGAGTTTACCCTGATACGTCGATACAAAAATAGTTCAAATAACATTAGAAGGTCGAGCGGAATAAAAAAGTTCTCTTTATTGAAAAAGTGATAGGCACTGGAACATCGAAGTTTAGAAGTCATTGATATTCAAAATTTAAAAACGAGCCACGAAGTGGCGAGTTTTTAAATGAATTAGCTTTCTCTACGAGTATCATACATCATTTTCTTTAATTCGTTGAATTTTTATCAGAATTTATGAAACATTTGCATAAATATTGTTCAGGATATTTTGCATTGAGTTATATTGATCGGCAAAACTATTTTCTCTCTAACAAATTTCATAGACAATAAATAACATGTTGTCAATAAAAATATCTAACCATGAAAGCTATGCTAGGATGGAATATTCTAGTATTATTTTGTTCTACAAGATGTGACAGATTCGACACAGAATTAGAGAGAGAATGTTGTTAAATGTGAAAATATTGATTGACAAATTCAAACTTATCCAAATATTTTTTGGGTTTTCACTTCTTCTTGAAAAAATTTAAAATTTCAAATCACAAAATGTAGTATCCTAGGATGAATTTCAGTCGATATATCTACACGTCTTCACGTGGTCACTTGGGAATCAGAAAATAAAAGGAAAATGACCAGGAAAGTTTTGATCCAAATATGGTCAAAATGAATGCGCATTCACCATTTTGCAACCAAGAAGATTTGAGATAGTGCCTCAGTATTGCCAGAATACTGAAGCTTTCTGATGAAGACCAACTGTTTTCGGCTTTTGGAGCTGTTCATTCGATATTTCAGGAATGACATCTAATTGATAATTGAAAGATGACGGAAGGAAGTGAAAGTTTCAATTTTTTTTAACCTCAAACCACATTCCTAAGAAAGTCACAACATTCATTATAATTCATTTCAAGTTGATAGATATAACAAGCATTTGATGATGTTTTTTTTCACTCGAAGAATTTTCTGGAGAATATCAACGCCGAGTCAGTCAAATGAAGCAGAAGTTTGCTGATTTTTGAGAAGAAAAATCGAAAAAAGCTGGGCCAAATGTTTTCTTGATTTCCTGGGAATTTGAAGGATTTTTCCAGCTGTTGAAATATCTTGAGAATTGTATGAAATATGAAGAAAATTGAACGACATGAAGCAGAACGAACGGAAAATCAAAAAGTGCTGGTTCAATTTCACAAGTATCATGATTCCTTCATTACCTGATTTCTTTTTTAAGAAGAATTTTCTGGAGAATATCAACGATGATTCAGTCAAATGATGCAGAGAAATTTTTCACCAATGTTCGAGAAGAAGAATCGATAAAAGCTGAATCAAATATTTTCTTGATTTCCTGGAAATTTGAAGGACCTTTTCAGTTATTGGAATATTCTGAAAATTCTTTGAAATATGAACAAAATTGGACGACATAAAGCAGGACGAACGGAAAATCTATAAGTGCTGGTTCAACTTTACACGTATCATGATTCCTTCATTACCTGAAATTTTTTTTAAGAAGAATTTTCTGGAGAATATCAACGACGAGTCAGTCAGATGAAGCAGAAGTTTGTCACCAATTTTTGAGAAGAAAAATCGAAAAACACTTGGCCAAATATTTTCGTGATTTCCTGGGAATTTGAAGAAACTTTCCTGCTGTTGAGATATCTCGAGAATTGTATGAAATATGAAGAAAATTGATCGACATAAAGCAGAACAAACAGAAAATCGAAAAGTGCTGGTTCAATTTCACAAGTATCATGATTCCTTCATTACCTGATTTCTCTTTTGAGAAGAATTTTCTGGAGAATATCAACGATGTTTCAGTCAAATTATGCAGAAATTTGTCACCAATTTTCGAGAAAAAAAATCGAAGAAAGCTGAATCGAATATTTTCTTGATTTTCTGGAAATTTGAAGGACCTTTTCAGTTATTGACATATTCTGAAAATTCTTTGAAATATGAACAAAATTGGACGACATAAAGCAGAACGAACGGAAAATCTATAAGTGCTGGTTCAACTTTACACGTATCATGATTCCTTCATTACCTGGATTTTTTTTAAGAAGAATTTTCTGGAAAATATCAACGACGAGTTAGTCGAATGAAGCAGAAGTTTGTCACCAATTTTTGGGGAAGAAAAATCGAAAAATGCTGGGCTAAATATTTTCTTGATTTCCTGGGAATTTGAAGGAACTTTCAAGCTGTTGAAATATCTTGAAAATTGTATGAAATATGAAGAAAATTGAACGACATAAAGCAGAACCAACTGAGAATCAAAAATTCATGATTCTTTATATTTAGGTCTGAAAAATTCCTCAGAATTTCTGACCCAGACAAAATTGTACAGTTTGCAAAAAAGCAATTTCTTGATCCTAATTTTTTCCAAAATCTGCAATTGAATGAAGGGAACAGACATTTCATTTGAGAGATAAAAAACTAAAAATACACCTTTTAAAGACGCCCTTGAACGCCCATACTTTAAGGTCGTAAAGCCAAGATCTGCGAAACTCTAAATTTAGAGAAACTGCAGAAGGCAGATATTCGTTCGACTCGTTTTCTATTTTCACTTCGATTCAGTGATTCGGATGAGGGAAAAAGCAAATTTTTCGGACGATGAGCATGTAATTGTTTGAGACTACGAATCGGCCGCGTTTGCCAAAAAACGTTTAGGCACGAAGTGGAAGGATTCCTGCACTGTAAACACCGGCTCGGACGTAATTTCTGATAATGGTCGAGCCTCGAAGTTTGGCAATACTCGATTTTAACGTGACACGTGAAAGATTGATTGATGATTCATATTCAGGAATAGGTTGCTGCAGGATTTTGATCATTTTAAGCGCCAGCTGTCTTTGGAGCTTACATAGTTGAATGTAGAATTTTTTAAAACGTTTCAAATGATATTGATTCAGAATTCATTAATTGTTTCATCTGTTTTTATCTGTCTCCATTTCTCTGGAACTTATTTGGAATACTTATATCCAAAGACTATAGAGTATAAAGATGGGAAACGAAGCGACTACAGTGATGTCAGCGACATCTGTTTTTCAAAAGTAATCGGTCTATGGTTAAAATATTTAATTAGGGTCCATTTGGCATAGATTATATAGAGATTATTAGTAGGCTGTTGTCAATTTTGAAAGAAATACTTGAATAAATATTTTTGCTGAATGGTGATTATATTTTCTCGCGTATTTTCCACTGAAATAACTCGAAATCTGCAAGAGTAGCACCTAGCTCACTCCATAATCTTGGTTTGTGTGTTTTTCTGTTATAAATTTTGTGTTGAAAACTGGCCGTCATTCGAAATGCATGGTGATTAATTGCAGAAATAATAAAAAGAATAATCTTGAATGTACATTCTTTTCATTACCAAAAAGAATGGAAATGTGAGTTTTGAAACTCGTATCATGTAACTGTCTTGTTCATTGCTTTTTATTTTCAGTGTTGTCAAATGGATAGAAGTTTCGGGGCAAAACTATATTGTTCTGGATAATTTGTTTGCGAACCGAATTTTCTTCAGTCTCATTCATTAGATCAAAAAGTTCCACTCATAGAGGCAATGGTGGTCGGAAGAACGACTTATAGAGGTGGTGGTTCTCTTGACGACCCTTCCAGAAGTTCGACTCATCTACTAGACCCTCTAGACTCATTGAGGTGAAAATAGACTGGGTAAGATATGTATGAATCGGGTCTAGAACAACTGTTTGACTTATCGATGTTCGATTTATCGAGAGTTCACTGTATGAATAAACCCTTGAAATTGTTATAATAATTCTCTAATATGTGAACAAAGTTTTGAAATGTTCTCAATTTCATAATTATTGTATTGTAGTTGATTTAACACAATAATTTCAAATAAAAATATACAGAATCCAGAAGCGTATTTCATTTGATTCAAAACAATATGTAGATGGAAAATATTGTCGATCAGGATGTTTCTCTAGAAGCTCGACAAGGAATACTCAATTTAATGGAAATTTATGAGAAGTATAATTCGAATTAATTAAAAAAGTTTTCTGTACTGAATTATGTTTTCAGCGCCATCTAGGTGTCACAAGTAAGAAACTAGCCAAAATCGTAGTCGGATTTTAGTACCACAGATGTAAGGCCGTTTCCTATCTTTCTAACTCTATAATCTTTGCTTATATCATTATTATATCGCAAAGAGAATCGAGAATGGATTAATTTATCCCTATTTGACTGGAAGTGACGAAAAAGTACGGTTTGATGAGAAAATTGTAGTTTTTTTTTAGATATCAGCTAACTCTTTTTAATTCACTTCTTTTCAACTCCATCTACTGGAAATGATATTGTGTTACGTCGTTACATGGATTATTTTCATCATTTAACGAAGAAAATGAATACAGAGTGTTTGTTTTCAGAGGAATTTTGTTCGGGGAAAATCTTGTATTAACTCAAAATTCATTAACTTGAAAATTTAGACGAACTACTCCAAGGAATTGAAAATGACTGTCGTCAAATAACTACAATTATGCTGAATCATGTCAGAGACGGTTTTCAGTCAAGATTATTTCATGGAAGTCAATGAAAAAAAATTCGAACATTAATTTAGAAGCTTTATTGCAAGCATGGTGAAACAATAATTTTTTTTTCAAAAATGTGAATTGCATGAGATTTTTCAAGTTGGTGAAGAGGGCTCATTGAAAATGGGCTTATACATTGTAAAAATAACCAAAATATTCATGGTGGCTCATTCTTGAGTTTTTACAAAAACGGTTCATCAAAATTACTTTTTTTATGCACGTTGTGAAGATGCTTCCAAGATGAAGTATCAGTCAACCTCTTTTCCCTGTTGAATTTTGGGGAATTGAAGAAAATCTTCTTATTTGGTTGATAGATAAAACAAACATTCCTCCACAAAAACGATTGAAATTGAAAAGAAAAAACAATATCAAACACTTCAACATCGAATAGATAATCGTTTCAGGGAAAATGAAGAGAAGTCTATCATACTGACTGAATTTTTCACTGTATGTTCATATGTGAATACTCAATTGATTGTTTCGTATATTCAACGCAGATATTGAATCCTCACAAGTGCAAATTGAAAACTGGCTTCGTTTAATAGTTCAATTTTTCCGTGTTACGTTGCTTTGAGAATTGCTTTTAATTCTCAAGATGGCTTAAATGGCGCTCTACATATTCCTGTATCAAAACATGTATTCTCGGTGGATCCACCAGAAAAATAGTAATAGTTTATCATGAAGACTTTTATCTTCGGAAAACATTGTTCTTTTCACATGGATCGTAACACTAAAGGAGAGACAAGAATTATTGTTCTAAAGCAAGTGTCATCGATGTTTTCACTGTGCTCAACCGATCTATGCTGGGGAATATCTATTTCCGAACAACCTCAACAAAACATTGAATGACTGCCACGAAGTTTCGAAATTTCACACACTCGACACGGATTCAGAGTGGATTTCAAGGTCAGACAAATTGACACAGCTTGATTTATTTTCTGTTGGATTTGTAGATTTGAGTGTGAGAAATTTCATCAATTTTGTCAAGGATCAAAATTACTGGTTTGATCATGGGAAATCATTTATATATAAGGTCGTACAGCGGTATTTGAATATTTCAATTTCTTTAAATCATCACAATCTTCCTCAAGAGACTAATACTGAAAAATCTTCTCAAAACAAGGTTTTAGGTTATGAACTTTTTTGGGTTTTCACTAACTGTCTCTTAAACAAACTTTTGTTATTTACAAATTGTATTGTTGAATTGATTAAACAGTTTCAGAAACTGGGAGTGCAAATCATTGCACTCCATTAACTAGAAAGAATATAAAAAATTGTTGGTAACAATTAAAAATTGAAAGAATACGATAATGGTGCAAATCCAAAAAATTTTTAGAAAAGGTTATATATCTGCTCATTGTTTTTTCCTAGTTAAATTCGCGATCTAGATTTTCCGATCCACTTTGAAGTTTAAGATGTTTTTCTTAGGTATTTTTGTGGAGAGTATCGATTTTTTTATGATTGAAAATAAAATATCCTCTGGAATTACAGACAATGAAATTCTGAATGTTCGTCAAAAATCTACTACAACCACGAAGAGACTGGGTTGCTTGCTGTGGTTTTCTGCTTAACTTTTCCAGAAGAAACTGGTCCCATTCTTCTAGGATTACTAAATTTGAACTCTCTATAAAGTATCAGACCATTTACTGACTCCAGGTAAACATTTCCAACAATTTACAACTTGTTGTCTGCCTTATGTTTACTACTGAGAGTATATTTTTTCAGGTAGGCGCAAATCGATGACCATTCTGAGGGAGAGAGATGATAAAAAAGATTGTTTTGATGGAAAAGACCAGTTATTTCAGGAAATGGTGAATTCCCAATTTACTTTTGCTCGGAATAATCGAGTTCTCGTAAACGTTGGATGTTTACATGAATTGGCAATGAATTGTATTGATACATTATCTAATATATTTGAACAAGCAATTCTTGTATATATCATCACGGAAATTGATTCAAATTGATAATGACGTTTCAAAAAAAATGCGATGACAATCAGAGCGACTCATAGATAGATTTCATTCTCTATGTTCTCGAAATTCAGTCAAAATGCTAACGATACTATAGAGTAAGATCCCAGGGCCGCCAGACGTTACTTATTTTTGAAGTAACGAATTTTATAGTATAGACAGTCTTATATGTGTTAAATAGTGTGTGCATACTCGCTAGCTTGGCTATGCGGCCCGTTCGCAGGTAGCAGGTAGAAAAAGTGGACAAAAACATACCGAACTTTTCTTAAATTCGAAGAACTGATTTTTATATATGTCACGCAGAATATTATGAAAAATAAATATTTCATATTGCCAGACAGTTTCCGTGGGCCGAAATTCCTCCCAGACGCTTCAAATTCCAAGAAAAAAAAATGACAGGTTAGAAACATTGTGTCATTTTGACAACTTTCGGAATCAAACGACAAAATTTCTAGCTCCTCCAAGGATGGAGGTTTGGTCGTTGGGCCAGCAACCCAACACCAAAAAAGTTCACAATGTTGCTGAATTTCTCATTCACAACAAGCCTCGGAATAGGACTGGTAGTATTCAACGACGTGAGTGAATGAACTAAAAATGGGAATGATTACTTGAAATGTACAGGGACTATTGAGCACCAGGAGATCATTTTTGCTGGAGTTGTTTGTTACGTAAGAGTTGGATTGGAGATTGAAAATGAAGTAGCAGCACAGTTCGGAGAAATAAAAAGGATTGAAAGGCTTGATGAAGAGAACTGGGTATACGTCATCAAGCTGTTTCTTGATGATATGTATTGTAGATTGCATATTGTTAAGCCCAGAATATACATCTACATACATACATAGAAACATTGTTGTGAAATGGCCAGATTCAGCACTTTTGTTAAATTCGAAACAATAATTTTGATATATGTAACGCAAAATATTATAAATAGAGGAATATTTCATATTGCTAGACCGTTTCTGTGGGCCGTAATTTCTCCCAGACGCTTTAGGTGTTGGGTTGCTGGCCCAACGACCAAACCTCCATCCTTGGAGGAGCTAGAAATTTTGTCGTTTGATTCCGAAAGTTGTCAAAATGACACAATGTTTCTAACCTGTCATTTTTTTTATTGGAATTTGAAGCGTCTGGGAGGAATTTCGGCCCACGGAAACTGTCTGGCAATATGAAATATTTATTTTTCATAATATTCTGCGTGACATATATAAAAATCAGTTCTTCGAATTTAAGAAAAGTTCGGTATGTTTTTGTCCACTTTTTCTACCTGCTACCTGCGAACGGGCCGCATAGCCAAGCTAGCGAGTATGCACACACTATTTAACACATATAAGACTGTCTATACTATAAAATTCGTTACTTCAAAAATAAGTAACGTCTGGCGGCCCTAGGATCTTAGACTACTAGGAAAACAGTTTCACTGAAGTTCCTTTCTGAATTCTTCAATTCACACCAGGCCAGGAATATGTTATATGCAATATCGTACTGCTGAACAGATTTTTTAGGTAGGAGTTCCAGATTTGCTCTACTTGTAGATACTTCAATATCTAGAGGAACAACCAAGGTTTCACTTTCATTAATAATTATACTCTCGACATATTAAGCAGTTGAAAACCCAAGACGAAAATTGGAAATTCAAATGACAGCGTCTTTTATCATTTGTTAATAATCATATCGTTGCCAACGTTTGCCATTCACAACGACCTTTTGATTATTTGAATATTAAAATGCGTTTTGAAGTTTATTGTCATTGCAAATTCGCCCATTTCATTATCAAAATAGGGCAGTTGTACAATAGTATATTCTAAAACAAGTTGCAGAATCACCTCCTATTCCAACACATGAGTGTTGGAATTGCCTTTTGCAACGAGTATTAGACAATATTTTCTCTAATTCAGTCAAGTTTTGTGAAAAACTCTCGAAATTCAAATGAAAATTCGTCCTAGTTACTTTCGTTTTGCATTTTGGCAGTTGGTGTGACTCACCAAATTTGACAGATTACGGAATTTGAATTGATTTGATTTGAAAATTGATAGGATCTGAGTTCAGTACTGACAACCGAGAAACGAAAAATATATCTGAAAACAATGCTGTAATGAGTTTCATTGCAGCACTTCTTGTAGTACTGTAATAAATTCATTACGATACTGAAATAGAGAAAACATTGTATGGTATTTATGTTATAAGTGATTTTATTTTGTTCGTGAAATTGTTAAATTCGCTCCGCTCATTTCACAAACTTTTTCACTCACAAAATAAAACGTCACTTTTAACACTCATATCATAAATAATTATTTTGGAGGTTATTAACTTTAAGTTTGCAGATTCTCTCACATTTAACCGTATATACATTGAGAAATGTCAGCGATTATTCCAAGGTGTCATCGAATGAAGAATGAAATTTCGAAGGATGATAAAGTCTAACGACCTACATTTGAAATAGAATTCTCAAAGATCATTTCACCCAAGAATAAAGCGATGTAAGAGTGAAACCCCGTGTGAACTCTGAGGAGATCCGGCAATGCCAAAATGGAGGTATGTTATGATGATGTCAGCCTCTGGACCGCCATCAACAATTTGAGGTTAGGATCGCGAGAGGTGTAGCGGAATGTTCCCAACCTAGGATTAACAGTCGATACGCCGTTTTTCCTGTTCTTTTTAGAGTTGATCAGAAAAGAAGGTGTGAAAGGTAAATAACACATAATGTAGCATCAATTCAGCGTTGAATATGGGGGTTTTAGGTGCAGGGGGTTGTTGTGTGTTGTGTCGGGAGTGGCGGTGATTACCTGGCACCCTCAGGGGGCCTCGGGTCCTGCCTCGGCTTGAGGACAGGGGTCAGCCCCCATTTCTCCACTAATTCGAAGCGGGAAATGTTGGCAGATCACGAGAGGGGAGCCGCATCTCCCCCCTCGATCCCCATCCCGGACTTTTGGGGCTGCACTCTCACTCGGCCGCGTTCACTCACTGACTGCGCCCGGTTCGCGTGTTCGGCGCCAGTCGCGATCTCTCGGCCCTTCTCGCCGACACTCACTGCTGCCAACCTGATAATTTCCCTCTATGCATGCTCGATAACATCGCCGTAATTCACTTATACACCTCGCATTCCGCGACGATTCTCTTCTCCTGGGGTGAAGACCATCTCGGACCGGCACCAGGCTGAGGACGCACCCGCTAAGCGTCGCGGCGCGACTGACTGAGCCCCGATCCTCTTCTGTTCAATGTTTACATGCGGCACACTCCCACCATTCCGAGCTCAGCGTTCGCCGATTCCGCCCGTAAAAACGACTATATATAAAGCGAATTAAGTTCAGGGGTAGATCGAAATAGATCGGACGTCGCAGGATGAATGAGGTATGTCGCATGTCTCCGCGTTTTCTGTTGTTTTCGGACGACGGCAGGTCACAATTAGGCGGCGGTGCGACTGCGATATCGATTCGTTCAGCTCAGCTGTCCTGAGCTATCGGAGATCCTGAGGTGGACGACGCTCGTGCTTCCGAGCCGCTCCCGATAAATCGTGGATGCATTCCAGGACGAAATTCGAGAGACTATCCAACAAAACCTGCACAGCTCGAAATAACAAGAAAATGAACTCTGGAAATCGTCTCTTTTTCCTGAGGTCATCCACAACTGTTCACGGTAATAGCCCTCAAGTTTACAAAATGTCAGGTATCATAACAACTCACAAATTGAAAGCTGAAACATTCAAATCCTGAATCCTGGAATGAAAATATTTCATAGTCGGTTTAATCGACCGAATCAGGAAGACTCATACTAGCTAGCACTGACGTTCTGAGTGATATACATTGGAAGTGACACCTAGCGAATAGCCGCCGAAGCTCCGTACCGCGTGGTACTCAAGAAGTAGATCCCTGCGTGCGATCACTTGCCCAAAAGCGGAGTTTCGCATCTACCTATACTTAGGTCTGAATGCGGTATGTCTCAGGAGGTTGAATGCTTTTGATTAATGCGTTCTCTTACCAGTACTACTATTATTATTTTTTTTTTTGGTGGTCTGCAGAGATTATAGGAATTTACCCATCAACAAAAAGTATGGTACAACCTTAACTGATTACTTCGTCCAGTTTGAAAGATTTCTTCATAAACATTTTATTTGAATTGTGAAATTTTCTTTGAAATTTCATTTGAACTATCTTAAAAACGGACTTCCTTAATTGGAAGTTCCTACAGATAGGGGAAAGTAATCATTTGGACGATATTAAACATTATTTTCGTATTTTTCGATAGAGAATGTTGTACAGTGATCATAGAGTCATTAGAATATTAAGATTCTGTAATAGTTAGTTATGATACAAGTGGAGAAGGCATTAATAATCTTACTCGTGTTAAAAATTCAAAAACTTGTGTAGAATATCATTTTTTCCCTATTTCATTGAATTTTTATCGGAATTATGGCAGTATTCTGTCTTAAACTGTAAGCACATCTGAAGCGTTTCATAAGCTTACAGGAATAATACCATTCTCGACAAGAATAATTCATATTATGATAAAAATATCATCTACAAAAATTTTTCCATGTAAAAACGATGAAACCAATTAATATATTGAAATTATGGTTATAGCTTTCAGTTCACAGTGTCAATAAGCTGAATATATGATAACGCAATGGTTTAAAAAGGCAATCCATAAAAAGTACTGTAATGTACTGGATCGTGATTTGTTGGGTTCTAATAATGAATTGAATAGGAGCAGTATTCGGGGATTTCTCTTCAGAATGTAACACAATATGGAAATATGGTTTGATTGAAGTTTGTTGTACTCATCTGAAATAATTCGATTATTTTCAGGAAATATCCGAACGAGAAATGCAATTTTTTTCAATGAAGATCTTATTACGGATCCTTCCATCAGAGTTCCTGGTTTTGATCTTCCCAGGAGAATATGGTCTGTTCTAAATCGCATTAAAACAGTCCATGGACGATGCAACAGCATGCTCTTCCGATGGAATTCGGTTGAGAGCCCTAGTTGTGAGTGTGAGGAAAATGAGGAGACTATAGAACATCTTATAAATAGTTGTCCCATTTATAAATTCCAAGATGATTTCGAGGCTATACATGAAGTAACAAATGCATTTCTGAAATGGGTGGTTAATTTCAAAATTATTTAATTTATTCTAAATAGTTGGTTTCTTTTCTGCTTTTGTCTTCTTTCATTTCAGATTGAGAATTGCGAGTCGTTTTGTGAAGAATCTATTCATAAATGGAAAGAGAAAGATGTTCCCTTAAATCAAGCTATTGTCTTTCAAAATATCTCTTATATTTAGTATTTTCAGTTTTTTTTTTTCACGAGCGAGCTGAGAGTTTTTTTCAGCTGAGGTTTTACCATTTCCTCATTTAATCATACTGCATACCTGTATTGTTTTCTCGTGTTGAATCAACCTCAGCTAGGTGATTTTTTGTTTCAGTACCTATGCGAGGAAAAGTACCATTTTGGAACTCCATAATTTAGGTTACATGTATATATTATCTTTGATGAATCCATAGAAACTTTCAATTACTTCTTGTGGATAAAAATCACAAATTCCAAGGCATGCTCCGATGACAATAATTCCCAAACGCAGTATACTCAGAAAGGGCACCATTCATTCATTTCAAAAACCTGATCGTGCCTAAAGACTCTAACAATACAAGCTAATGAGAGTAGTCCCGAATATCTTAAGGGGAATCTTTCACGATAACAACAAGCAAATTGAAGGCGTTTATCGAGACCTCGTAAAAACAAATCAACCCCTCACAAAACCGTCGGGGGCGTCTGCTAATGCACGATGTTGCACCATTACAATAATGGCGTTCGACATGAACGTATGAAGTGACATAAGTAACGCGCCAGCCCCATCGTAGGAGGAAAATTCGCCCCAGATTGAATTAGCGGATTAATCGAATTTCAATGGGAATTTTAATGGGAACGAGTCCTAGCGAGTGGGACGTTCGTCCGATGGAGAGAAACGGAATAATGAGGGTTTCTGTTGGAAGTTTCGCGAGCTCCGACGTCACATAAATGAAAATGTATCCTCGAGTTGAGACCGGTAGTTTTTCCGGATTAGTCGCGGCTTTACGTGGGATTGATTTGTAAGCCTAAAGCTGGGTGTGAGAGGTTCAAATTGGTTGCATTAGCCCACTTGTCGAAAGGATGTATGATGTTAATCCTCAGTTTTCCAGAATTTTTATTTTGATGATAACGGATACACTTTGGAATCAGGATGGAAAGGAATCCAGGAACTTGGTATAATACGTTTAATTATAGTAAATTTGAGGCAAGACTGCCTGCCATAATACCAGTTTCAGAGTTATTCACGAGAATAGAATCGTTTTAGAATTTCGTGTAAATTTGGTAGTTTCATTCAAGGCACGTAAAACTCTTTTTAAGGTTTAAAGGTCATAATTGAAGTTGGCCATTCTGATTCTTATCTTCCATCAGTATATAATTTTTTTATTACCGTTGTGATATTAGAATCTGTGCCATTTTTTCAAGATAAGTGATTGAATTAAGATAAGTTGATAAATTTAAGCATTCATAAAGCATACTATCATTTTTTTGTCCCTGTGTTTCACGTGTAATTCGAGTCATCAAGGCACACTCATTTATTATTGTGCATTTGGACAGTCACATGGTACAGTCAACAATTTTTCGAAGTGATTTTTTTTGTGACGATACTTTCTACAGATGCTGAGAAGTTGAGACGAAGTGACCAGTTCAAACCTTCTAAAGAAAATATTATGAATGATGTTCTTATTTTTATCGATCATAGAATATCATGTGTTATTCTCATTGATGAGTGTGTAATAATTATAATTCTGTTGATAATTTTCATTTTTATTCAATTTTTTTAAAGAAGTTCTTATAACTGATACTTCCATCGGAGTTCCTGGTTTTGATCTTCCTAGGAGAATATGATCTGTTCTAAATCGTATTAGAACAGGCCATGGAAGATGCAACAGCATGCTCTTCCGATAGAATTCGGTTGAGTGCCCTAGTTGTGAATGTGGGGAGAATATGGAGACCATAGAACATCTTATAAATAGTTGTCCCATTTATAATTTTCAAGATGGTTTCGAGGCTATACGTAAACCAACAAATGCATTTCTGAAATTAGTGGATAATTTCAAAATAGTACCTATAATTTATTCTAAATAATTGGTTTTTCCTACTGTTGCCGTTTTTTATTTCAGATTGAAAATTGAGAGTCCTTTTGTGAATAATCTGTTCATCTGAGTCCATAGACGGATACAATGAAGATGTTCTATTAGATCACGCTGATGTCTGTGAAGATTTCTCTGATATTTAATATTTTTAATGATCATATATATTTTTACTTCTTGAATGACCTTCAGAATAATCAGTGTCAAATGAAAAAAGAATACTATTCTAAGGTACAAGCCTAGTTTGAAATATAGGTGTTCGAAAAAAATATCTCGAGGTACAAGTACCTCCCTTATAAAATTAATGAATAAATCTTCATTGGTATAGTATAGAACAGAAATTATAACAATCATCACTTGAAAAAATTATGAAAAAGATATCAATACAAATCGAAGATATATTAGACAACAAAGATAATTCACACATTCAATAAGCAGCTCTATGCTTTCAAAGATGGCGTTGAAGAGAATTAATACAAATGATTCTGACAAGCTGATATTCACTTTCCTTTCACGATTTTCTCATTGAGACATCTTTTTTATTAAAAAATTCATATTTCATTTTAAAACTTTTATGTTTTCGAGCCTAAATACCGCGTTTTCGTGGAATTCATGAAAAATTATTTTCAAATTAATTTTTCGTGAAGTATTCAATTTTTGACTGCCTCAGAACCTCCCTCAAACTTCCATGAAAATTCAAGGAAGCATGACAATTGATCTTTATGTGAAGTCATGAGAAAAATGTCCAGTGGCGAAATGGCGAATGCGCCGGGTAATTCTTGAACTCCTTAAAATTTCTCCTGTATAATTTTGTCTTTTTTTTTCATGAGAAGCCTTCTCTAGAAAATTGAAACTACAACAAAAAAAGAATGAATGAACAATGGCAATGAATGATTGTGACAATGGCAAGGCAAAATAAGGCTTCTATTTTATTTGGGAAAATATACTGCTCCACAAGGGTTAGGGATATCGTATTTAATCGTTTTGAAAATTTTCTAATATTCGAGAAGATCGCTGTAGAATCATTTAAAACTCAATAACAACTTGAATCGATCCAATAAAAATCAGTATGAGACTTTTCGTCAATCTGGTCGCCTTTTTTCTGATGTTTGGTGGTTTGCATATGCTTCATGAATATACTTATTTTGAAATGGAGTCAGTTTATCAACAGCTTTGATTTGAAACGAGTTTTCTGAAAATGCCAAGTCGTTAATAAACAAACGCTGAGGCCAATAGGGCTATTGGAATGCTACAGGGTGGCCTAATTCAGGTGGTTGTAGCGGAAAGGCTCCAAGTCAGATAGCTATTGGCGAAATTTTTCAATTTCTATACGAAAACGGCAGACCGCACCGTGCAGCTATAGTTGAGAATGCGAGCGAGGAGCTTGGTATTCCACATTTACCAATACCTCCTCACTCACCAGATTTGAATTACATAGAACAAGCATGAGATATGCTCCGAAGATGATTAGATAATAATTAACCTACCCCAGAATCTCTAAATGACTGAGAGAGCTCCTGCCCAGTTTATGGAACCAAATTCCTCAAGAAATGTCGAACAACCCCGTGTGTAGTATGCAAAGAAGATGTCAAGCTGTTTTTGATGCCCGTGGAGGCCATACATTGTATTGATAGTGTTAAAATGCTTGAATTCTCTGGAAATAAAAATTCATCATTTTACTCGATTTTTCTTAACCACGCTGTATACGCTGCAGACCTACAGGCTGAAATTGATTTTAATTCCTGCAATCTCAAATCATATTTATAAGAATTTGCATCTTAAAATCTCATTTAAACTATATTTTCTGCAATTTAATTCAATATCCCTAACTCATGTGGAGCAGTTCATTTCGTATTACTTGTAGGTCGATCTAAGTTTCCACCTGTCTTCTAGTTCCTCAAAGGAAACAATAAACAAATCGAAAAGATGCTCGTACCACATCCCCTTTATAAAACTTCTCATACCCTCCAAGTCAACCAAGCGAAAGTCTCAATATTTCATGAGCGGCAAGAACCCCTGAAAGAAGCGTCCCCATCAAGATCGACCTTGGCTATGGAAATGAACGAGAGGCGTACATTTCCCGTGAAAAGCCACTATAATTGCTCCTCGCGTTGCAACACATCCGGCATCGCAGAGGCTGAGGAGGTAACGAGACTAACGGCATCGCGGCGGCTTAGGATGGCAACAATGCCGATGGAGAAATTCGAGTGATCATTGATCAGGAGAGCGGTGCCCGATGGGGAAAGCGAGGAAACCCACTGCAGGAATCGGCGTTGCCGGAATGGGCGGGAAAATCCCTCGAACACGTTTTGGGTTTGATTGATCCCGTTTGAAAGATCCGTTTCGTTGTTCTATATTTATTCAATTCTGTGACGAATCCGTTGATTCTGCCACAATTTCTAGAACGAAATCATGCCAGAATGTTTCATTCTAGCACAATTTATATAGTTATATTCATTGACTACAATTTAGCATCCTGTTTTTCATCATCTGTTCTACCAATGAATATTTTTCGATGCAAAAATCACTGAATGATGATTATGGAAAAATTCTATTAATTTCGATGAAAATTCAAGGAATTAGTAAAACTAGCCATCAATGCGTTCGGCATTTCCATCATAAATTATAGAAATAAATGCTGAATATTGTTGCCCTGTTTGGTTGAACAGTGTTCAGGTAGAAAAAATTGATATCTGACTAAATTTTTTTATGAGGATTATTACTGGTACTATCAAATCTACACCTACTCCTTGGTTACCAGTCCTCTTAAATATCGTCCCTCCCCATATTCGCAGAGAGCTTTGAATTTTCAGAACAAATTTAATTCCTTTCCATATTCATTTCCCAAACTCACTTATATTCCAGATGATAAGGTCCCCAGATTGAAATCGCGTAAACCTTTTTGGTCAAATTTTCTAATTGATTTGAATAGAAGAGATAAAGAAATTTGGCAATCTGAATGGAATGTATGCAATTTTTTCAATGAAGATCTGATTACTGATCATTCCATCAGAGTTCCTGGTTTTGACCTTCCCAAGAGAATATGGTCTGTTCTAAAGCGTATGAGAACATGCCATGGACGATGCAAGAGCATGGTCTTCCGATGGAATTCGGTTGAGAGTCCTAGTTGTGAGTGTGGGGAAAATGAGGAGACTATAGAGCATCTTCTAAATACTTCTTCCCATTTATAAATTTCAAGATAATTTCGAGGCTATACATAAAGTTCCAAATGCATTTCTGAAATGGGTAGTTAATTTCAAAACAATTTATTTTGTTCTATTTGATTGGTTTTTTTCTGCTTTCGTCTCTTTTCATTTCAGATTAGAAATTGCTAGTCGTTTTGTGAAGAATCTGTTTATCTGAGTCCATATTTAATATTTCTAGTAATTTTTTTTCACGTGCGATGTGAGTGTTTTTTCAGTTGAGGTTTTTTCCCTTTTCTTCATTTAATCTTACCGGAGACCTGTATGGTTTTCTCATGTTGCATCAACCTCAGCTAGGTACCTTTTTGTTTCAATATGAAGCATTCATTCTCTTACATGAAATTTTGCTATTTTACACTTCGATGAGATTTGAAAAAAACTCCTGCTTTTCCTGTATAAGTAATAATAAATAATAATAATAATTTCAACGGAAGTTAAAGAAAGAAACGGCTGAACACATGGTATGCAAGTGTCCAGAGCTGGCGGAACTAAGAACCTTTCACATGGGGAAGTCGGTTCTGGATCCACATGAAATAACCGCCAAGGCTCCTAAGGATGTCGTTGGGTTCATCAACACCATTGATGGCCTCCTTGGGATTTAAATGAACGATTTGGGTAGAGAACAAAAGATCCTTGCGGTCGAAGTTCCCGGAAGGCTGAACGAAGCCACAACGACCCCTGTTCATGATAATAATGATCTCAGGTATGTAGTCACTCTGTTTAAAATTTCAGCTCTTTACTGTATTAACCAAGCTTTCGGACAACTTCTTGTCCTTCTTCAGGGCTACTGGAAAATTACATTACATTACAAGAAACATCGAAAAGTATGTGTACCTAATAAAACTTACAACAATGTGGGACTTGAATAACAGTAAAATTAACAAAAATGTAATTTCCATAAATAAATAATAATAAATAAAATTTGAATCAAAGATGAGATATGGGATTTGCTTTTATGAAGCCTCATCTGGAATGGAGGAAATCCTAAAAATACAAAAAAGAGCTCTCCGTATCATTTACAAACTGGGATTCCGAGAATCCAACAGAGGAAAATTTCAGCAAAATAAATTGCTCACAGCAGTCGCTATCTACATTCAAGAATGTCTCCTATTCGTTTTTAAAAATAAAAAATATTTTGAACATAAAACCACCAGTAAATATAACACAAGAACAACGGAACTGAAATACCCTAGACATAGACTGACCCTAACCGAGCGCAATTCTGAGTATTGCTGCATAAAGTTTTTCAACAAACTGCCACCCAAAATGAGAGAAGAAACTACCCTGATCGGTTTTAAGAGACAGATCTTTCAACTGCTTCTGAGGCTAGAGCCATATTCGGTGAATGAATTTTTGCTGTAAATTTTGACCCTATTTCACTTCGAGTATGTGTGTGTACATTTTCTCTATTTGAAATAAAGACATATTATTATTATTATTTCATCAGTAAGATTATTGTTGTAATTTTTATTAGGTACACATACTTTTGGATGTTTTTTATAATGTAATGTAATTTTCCAGTAGCCCTAAAGAAGGACAAGAAGTTGTCCGAAAGTTTGGTTAGTACAGTTAAGAGCTGAAATTTCAAACAGAGTGACTACATACCCGATATCCTCATTCATTTATATAAGTTAATAGTCGAGAAAAACAACTAATTAATTTCAATGGAGTTGAGGAATTTCATATACCAGTAAAAAAATTTCGTAGGCACAAAGCATTCTCATGCTTTAAATTGAGTTGAACGTCTCAAGTTGAACAGCAAAAGTTGACTAAAATTTACAAAATGGAGATACATTCTCGATTTAATACAGATTAACACATACGAGAGAATAGTAAATTTTTCCACCCAAGTAGAGTATACGTCTATATTTAAGCCCAACGAAACTACAATCTTATTAGATAAATATTGAACTAGTTCAACTTAAATGAAATAACAAGAAGAATCGTTTGTCCTAGAAAGACTTTTGGATGAAATTGTGAAATTTATGCGATATTGCCCAGCCTTCAGATGTCTGAATTTCTCCTTGTATAAAAACTTTGTATACTCTCCTCGGATTGTTTCATTTAAAACACTATTCGAAGTATTTTTTTCCACCATAACCTGACTCTTCCCAAACTCATTTCATTCTGTTCCTAAAGATAAAAATTGATTCGAAATTCCACAAGAGAAGCAAATTGAGAGAATTTCCCAGAGCATCTGATGCAAAGCCGTAGGACCGGAAGGGGGAGTGTTCCTGAAACGGTTCTCCCTAAGTTGGGTAAAAATGGGGCAGTCGGGCAACGTCGCCAGAAAGGATCGATACAACCCCCGCACTGCTACAGCTGATCTGGAGTCGGCTATGGACGCCGCAACGGCAGACTGAGAGACGGCGCATTATCCTTCATCTCGGGTTGGTCTGTCCAAGCGCCGGTATGATGCCGCTTCTACCTCAAAATCCTTTGATTAGGGAAACAGTGGATACCTAATTTCGTTAAAAAAATTGTCACCCATGGAAAACTACCTCATTTTGAAGAATGGCGGATGCGTATTGCGACCAGACTGTGTGAATTTTATATATAAGATGAAAACACAATCAATGTTAGCTTGTAGCTAAACTTTCACCTAATAAAGACGGTTTACTTTTATTATTTTAGAGGGAATTGAAATGATTTTTCGCAGAATATATCACTCAACAAGATTCAGTGTTCATCATCGAGAAAATATACACGACATTTTAGTAATAGTATATTCTAAAACAAGTTGCAGAATGAGCTCCTATTCCAATACGAATGAAATTCGAAAACGAGCGACGAAGGAGCGAGTTTTCGAAAGCATGAGTGTTGGAATTGCCTTCTGCAACGAGTATTAGACGATATTTTCTCTATTTCAGTGAAGTTTCGTGAAATACTCTCGAAATTCAAATGAAAATTCAAGTTAGTGACTTTTGTATTGTAGCTTGGCAGTTGGTGTGACTTACGAAATTTGACAGATCACGGAATTAGAATTGATTTGATTCGAAAATTGATTGGATCGGAGGTCAGTACTGACAACCACAAAACGAAAAATATAACTAAAAACAATGCTGTAATAAGTTTCATTACAGCACTATTTTTAGTACTGTAATGAACTCATTACGATACTGAAATAGAGAAATGATATTTCGGTTATTGCAAAATGGTGAAGGAGCTGGTTCTCAAATTCGATGAATATATTTGAAATTTATTGCTTCTATTAAGTAGGTCTTTATATTCTACATCTTTCTACTATTTTCAGTTGAGTTTTCACCGATACTGATGATCGGAGAATGCATTTAATTCAATCTGATATCCAAAAAAAAATTTCAGAATAAAGTCTCAAGATGAGAATGGATTTTCTTCAGTTCTTGGAAAACAATTCATAAACTAATTCATGTTTTCTTTCAAATTCTCTGCGGACAGTAACGAAAGAAGCTGAGAAATGCTTGAAATCCTCCTCATATCCTCTCGACCCGATAAAGGAATTCTCACAATCGAATGCGATTTGCAATGAGCGAGCACCTTTGCGCAGTGACACATTTCCCCGTTTCCTCGAAAAGGAAAACTCGTACGACGAACTGGCAACGTGGCACAAGCTGAAAGGTCAACGTCAGGCAGAGTAGCCAAGGTACAATGAACGGTACAGATATTTTCAAGGTTATGAAAATGTTGAACTTTCTTTGTTCTAAACGTTTTCATGCTCAGAAGATAACTTTAAGTTACAATGTGGAACTTGAAAAATGTTCGAATTGAAGAAAGCTCAGCATGAAGAATTCGAATGATAGAAAGTTTCTATAACAATATTGTCAATCAAAAATATAGGCATACTGTTTATTATACTCAGAGTCTCATAAACCTTGAATTATTTCTGTAGAATTTCATCCTATGGATTAATTTTCAAACGGTTTTTTCCATATGAAGGAAAACTCGATTGAAAACCAATGAAAGTGATTTTGAGGTCACCATATGAAAAAAAATTAGAATCAACCTAAATTTTGATATTCCCTCTGTACCCTGTACCATTGGTTGAAAAGCCCTTCATTTAATGAACAAATTGGAGGCAAAAAAAGATTTTTTCAACAGAAAATTCAGAGAATATTAAATATAGTAGAACAATGGAAAAAGTTTATGAATTTCTGTCCATCCTTTTCTCCAGATTTGGCCTCCATTATATAAATCCTGTTCCCAAATCTGAAAAGAAGGTTTAATGGGAAAAGTATGGCTTTGAAAATAAAATATGTAATCGCATAAATGAAGACCTATTTTGGGAAAAACTTCCTCAAACATGGTATTGACGTCGCTTTAATAGGTTCATCGCTCTTAAAGCAGCATGCTTAACCAAGATTTTATCAGAAGAATTTTTTTTTCAATCATCATGAAAATTTTTAAATGGGTCAGCATTTTTCCACTTGGCGATGGAAAGGCATCGTTTTTATAAAAAATGCAAACTCAAGAAATGTTTGAAGATTCATACGATTCGATTAAAAGTTCATCGCATCAATTCAAGCTCATGAATCTGAAATCATTTTATGGACATCCAGGAATTATCTCCACCAATTCTCTTTTTCAATTTGAACAGGATTGGAATTTCAATGTGGCAGCTTCTGATGAAAAAAAAAGTCTTGAACACATAAATCATCAAGATTGCATCCTACATAATGATTTTCATGAAAACTTGTATGACATACGGAGGAAAATTATATGAAATATCTCGTAGAAATCTTTTCCAGAAATCTTCAAGTAAAAACCGTTTTTATGAGCTCGGTCGCTTGCAGGAATTCATCCTGATCTATATTTCTCGGGGAAACAGGGATCTGACATCGTTCCCAATTTCCCGACAGGAATGGTTTTCCTGGAGGGCTTGTAGATGGCGCTACTACATCTGCACGTTGGAATATTTATGGGAATTACGACAAAGGCAGCCGGTATGTCGATATCCAGCTTCTCTTCCATTGTTGATTCAGGTTCGTATGTCATCAAGATTTCATAGGGGTGAAGGGAGATCAAACGCACCGCGTGTAATTTTCGTTGTTGGAGGTGTAGTCGGGCTCAGAGCATACGCGGTTTTGTTATATGAAGACACTTATGAATTTCATCTGTTTTTATTTCGTGGAAAATGTTCTGGTAAAATTCTATCATTGGAAAAAACAAATTCATCAGAATGAAAGAGACGAATATCCACGTCTACTGGTAATTTTCATTGCCGATTCAAATTTTAGTGAAATTGGAAGAATAAATTCTTCTCAAATGGAAACCATAACGCGCTTTGAAGTTTTTCAATGGACTTCTCTTAGACAATTTCAGAAATATATATGGGATCCGATATTCTAGTTCAAATAGATTAGTTGATATTGTAGTTTTAAATTTTAACCTTCGGCAGTGGACTCGAGTGCACTATTCAGAGGGTTTATTCATCAGATGGTTCGAGGCACTTGACGCTAGACGCTAAATTTCTTGAGTGTTACCAGGTGTTTATTCGAAGAGTCGAGATTCATGAGAAAGTATTAACTTGAGGGTTCCTAGGTCTAGCGAGAAAAAGAGATCAAGAGGTACTCGAGAAAAACAGGAACACTCTATCAGAGGATTTGGGAAGTCGATCAGAAAACGGGAAGGGGATCGGTTAGAACGTGGAGAATTAATTAGACGCGGTTCAGAAGAACTGATTAGACGAATTTCTCGATGAAGTGAATTTTTCGATGTTTCAACTTCTATTCTTCTACTCCTTTTTATGTAAATGCCTGGCGCTCAGTAATTTCCCTTAGACTCAGAAAACCTTCATATATATCATAATATACTTCCAAGCACAAATATCAAAAATTCCGAAAAAAACATTTCTCGATCAACAAAATCAAAGCAAGTTTGTTTTTTATGGGAAAGTCATGGAACTTGATATAACACAATTGCAAGCTATAATGATATATATTGTTGAAATTGTCTGAGAAAAATCTGTTGGAAAACATCAAAGCGCATCATGGTCCCCATTTAAAAAAAAATTTTTTTTAATTTCTCGGAAATTTGAAAAGGCACTGAAATTTAGAAAGCACTTTTAAAAAGTACTGAAACCTCAGCCACAAGAATGTTTTCATTTTGGGAGCGTAGCTGCAATACTGTGAACCTTACAGCCAATTATTATAATTGGCCAAATTCCAAATTCACCCTGTAGCATGGAAACTAGACACCTTAGCTACTTCCGGTTTGCAGGAATTCATGTTTTTCGAAAAACATGTACATGATATATATATTACTTTTTTTATGTCGCTTAGTTCAAGAGATGTACTACTGAAACATCCTGTACAATAGAGGTTGGTTCGTTTAAAGCGTGTAGAGTAAAATCACAAAATTCTCAATAATAATGAAAGACGATAGAACTTTAATAAGTTAGTTCTCAGGAAATATGCCTTTGCAGTTTGAAGAAGCAGAAATATAAAATATCTTTCATTCGGTAGACTTGATTATTTTATTTTGAAAAATCCCATTTCATTTTGGTTGTTCTTGTTGAATTTCTTCAATCTTTACACTATTAACATTTAGTGTATATAGGTATTCACACTGCTTATCTATTTCTATTGTTCAATTGTTTCGTGAAATCGTGTACATTTTGTATTCATTTCAGAAAATATGCCTCGTATAGTATACAGGGTATCTCTGAAAAACTGCAGAATACTTCAGGATATGATACGACAATGACAATTAGTAGGGGTTGTCAATTTCATTAATTTTTAGAAATCGACCTCTATTCCAAGAAGCCTGAAACTCGAAACAATATTTTTCAGAAACTAGCTGGTTCCTCATGGGGCACTGATGCAACAATATTTCGTACGGCAGCGCTAGCTTTGGTGCTGAATATTGTTGCCCTGTTAGGTTCAACAGTGTTCATGTAGAAAAAATTGATGCCCACCTAAATTTTTATCTGAGGATTATTACTGGTACTATCAAAACTACACCTACTCCTTGGTTAGCAGTCCTCTCAAATATTGTCCCTCCCCATATTCTCAGAGAGATAACAGCTTTGAATTTTTGGAACAATTTCAATTCCTATCCAAATTCATTTTCCATACTCTCCTATATGCGAGATTATAAGGTACCCAGATTGAAGTCGCGTAAATCTTTTTGGTCAAATTTTCTGATTGATATGAATAGAAGCGACAAAGAAATTTGGCAATCTGAATGGAATGTATGCAATTTTTTCAATAAAGATCTTATTACTGATCCTTCCATCAGAGTTCCTGGTTTTGACCTCTCCAGTAGAATATCGTCTGTTCTATTTCGTATTAGAACAGGCCATGGACTATGCAACAGCATGCTCTTCCGATGGAATTCGATTGAGAACCCTAGTTGTGAGTGTGGGGAAAATGAGGAGCTAGAGAACATCTTATAAATAGTTGTCCCATATATGAATTTTAAGATGGTTTCGAAGCTATACATAAAGTAACAAATGAATTTCTGAAATTTCAAAATAATTTAATTTATTCTCAATATTTCTTTTCTTTTCTGCTTTTGACTTTTTTCATTTCAGATTAAGAATTGCTAGTAGTTCTGTGAAGAATCTGTTTATCTGAGTCCATAGACGGATATCAGTGTTAAAGAATTTATGTGTGATGGAGATTTTCATGAACTTTAGAATGGTATATACCATGTAGATTTCGGGGTTTATTGTTGGGTATTTGTTCTCATAACGTGATCTACATCTGTAAAGATCTCATGGATCAAATAATGATTTATAATTATTATCATTATCATGAAGATGTTCACTTAGATCACGCCAAAATCAAGCAATTTGGTCTACCCTGTATGTATCCCAATAGAAGATTCCTTCTAGCAGCCTACCCTAATTAAGACAGTGGCGGAGTCGAAAAAAATTCCACCTCAACCGTATTGGATATTCAGGTCAAACAACTAGGTCTCCGAAGCACTCAATGATCCGATAAATGAACGTATTCGACGCATTACGTATCACTGGATATTCAGCACGAATTGAATGTAACACAGAAATAGTCGATTTCCCCCTATTAGCGTCCGCGTCGGAATAATATCGATCTGAAGGTTGGCGTTGATAACGCAGGAGGAACAGAAGCATTCGGGAAGAACGGGAGAAACAGCTCATTTTTAACGGATTCTACCGGCATAAACATGTCAAACAGCGTGGAGAAAGAATTGGTCGTGCGTGCAAAAACAACAGATGTTTTCATTAATTTTTCATTTTACTTATTCACTTTCGTTCGGGTTGGGACCAATCGATACTTTCGTCTGGCCGATGATTCTGAAATATAATTTAAAGGATGGGAACTGGGAACACCTTTCAAGTTCTAGAGTAACTACACGAATTTTTCATTATATGATTTCATTTTTCAATTTGATGAAGTTGATTGTAAATTCCTATATCACCCATATTTGCAATGTTTCTTTGTCTTAGTCATGCCATTCGAGCGCGTGGATTACGAATATTCAATTAGTTTTTTATCAGTATTTAGTCAACTTTGAAGTGCTATAGCAGCCAGAAAAATTGAACTAGACGAATGCTGATATTTTTGCTCATAGATTGATCCTTTTAGAATAAGAAAGTCCAATTCTCATTCACCTATCGCAAACAGTATCGATTATTTGATTTTTTCCTATTCGTGAATCTCCAAAATTTTCGAAGTTTCTATCGACCACAACTAGCAAATAATTTTCGAAAAATCGCAATTTTTCCAGATGGAAATTCTGCCAAAATATCAATTCTCTCTATTCAACGCCAAAACAGCCACTGAATAAGTCGAGGGCGTAGAGGCGTAGATTTCGAATATGCAAACAGATTTTTTTCCAAAACAATTAATTTTTGAGTTACGGTGTATAGAAAATCCAAATTTTCATGCCTTCGCGGAGAAAGTTTGAGAATCCGAAATGTTCGCGATAGGTAAATAAAAATTTCATTTGTGAGAGATCAATTTGTAAGGAAAAAAATCAGTATTCGTCCAGAATTATTTTACTAGTTGCTACGGTTCTTCAAAGTTGACCAAAATTTCTAAAATTTGAAGTAGCAGTTTCTTCTTTTTTCTGTATTTACTTTTCTGTAATAGGATAATATGGATGAAATGAACATATGAAATATGTACAGGGTTATTCACGAATATGGCTCTATAGAATATTTTTATGAAAGACACAAGATTCAGGATTGAAAATCTAAATTTGACATCAATCTTCTTTTTTTAAATGGGCAGACCCATGTTTCATTGCATAAATAGATTCTCCATTACAATCTTAGTCTTTTTGATTCCATAAGATTAAATTTCTCTGAGAAAATGAATGAGGAAATACGAAAAAAAATCTCAAAATTGAACTCGAGGTTTTTACATTAGAAATTCTCATTTTTGAGAAGAAAAGATAATACAGGAAGTCACAAATTCTTTGTCATAGTAAGAACTGACGAAACGTCCAAGAACTTCATCCAAAAATGAATTTTTTCCGAGATATTCAGGAAAAAACGATTTTGTTTTCAATTTTCAATCATATTCCGAATGTGTTTTTCGACTGGAAAATAATTAACGGTCAAGTGAAATTTTTGGAAAATTCTGTTATCGTGAAAATATTTTCTATAGTTCAGACGAGTTAAGTTCTTGAATTATCATCTGTAATGCGAGAGCAACAATTGGTTTGAAGTTCTTTCACAGGAATGGGGAAAAAAAAATTTTAATGTTTTCGAAAGAATAATTAACAGAACATGTAACAATTTCATTACTGAGAATTAATATTTCCCTACCATGACAAAAAAGAAATTTTCCAGCATTAAGAATTTGCGGAAATTCTCCTGAGCCGGAAAAATAAAGAAAAACTGAACTCGTTTGAACTTTAGAAAAAATTTTCTTGACCACTTATTATTTTCCAGTAAAAAAACACATTCGGAATGAGATTGAAAATTGAAGACGCAATGGTTTTTCCTGAATATCTCGAAAAATATTCATTTTGGGATAAAAGTCTCGGACGTATGCTTTTCATGTTTATTGACAAAGATTTCAAAAATGCTTCGAGAAAATGGGGTTCCAATTTGAAAAAAAAACGATTTTTCGATGTTCAAAAACTGCCACTTCTAACCTTGACAAAGAATTTGTGACCTCTTGTATCATATTCTGAAAATCACGCTATCGGAAGAGAAGCATCAGCTTCTTTTCCCAGAGATTTAATTTTGAATTTTTTTTTGTAGTTCCTCATTCAAAGAGAATTTTCTCGGGAAAATTTAAACTGTTGGAATCAAAAAGACCAAGAATTTAATAAGGTATCTATTCATGTAACAAATAGAGGGTCTTCCTATTTGGAATTTGGTGAATGTTGTAAATGAAATACTTTTACCCTTCGATATAAGAATTCCGCTGTTTTCCTGGATATCCTCTATAAGGTTATCATTTCTTATAGTTAGCCAATTGTTCGAACTCTTGAAAAAGACTTCAACATCAATCGATCAACCATTGTTATATTTTTCATTTGAGGACTAACGAATTTAATAGTCAATTTTGCATTCGAAACCAGGTTTTTTGGTTCTGTATCTTCACAGTCACGTGTTCTCCATCGGACGCGTCGTATAATGCTGCATAATCAAGTCGGAAAGGAACATTATGTCTTCGTTAGCGTGATGGCAGTGAATAAAATCGAGTAACTGCAAAAGACAGAGGTATAAACTTCTGCAGTTACCGCTTCACCGATGGCAAGTGCCAGATAAAATCGTGAGTTATAATTTCCTCATAATGCAGGCCAAGCTAGACCAGCTATTGCCAAGGAATATTGAACTTGTTTCCTTTCGATCCATTTCTGGCATCATCTGGATCTACCTTATATGAGAAAGCTTAAAAAATTTGAAACTTCAGAAGTATTAATAGAGTTTAGATAACATAACTCCTACTTATTATTTGCTGGAATATGTGAGAACATTCCATTTCAAAACTTCTCGCTAATTGAAGAAGGACAACCAAAAACATGAAAAAATTTATTGTTAATTTTCCAGGAGATTTCACCATCCAAACTATCGGCTCGATGGCAGAAACTTCCTGTTACAGTTTCGAGAGGAAAATGAGCTTGGCTCCTTCATTATTCACACATGCAAACAATGGTTTCGAAGTTGAGTGACAATACAGCCCATGCCCATACACGATTTTTCATCCACGTCAAATTTGTTTGCTCATGAATTATTCAGTAAATATATATGCTAGAGAGGGCCACTTATCAACTTGGAAAGTTTTTGTACATATTTCGGAACTTCCTATTTGTCTTTTGGAGGGTTCTCGCTTCGCCGATACTGCTTTTTGATTCTGCAGAAAATTATTGACGAGAAATTTGCCAGAGATAATAAGTAGGTTGTTCATATACAGATCATGAAAACCGACTTGGAAACATCACAGTTTCTGTAGTAAATTCGAACAGAGTCATTTTCTAGTGGAACAGTGGCAGAATCAAAACCTCAGATGGAAGTGATATCGAATGAACTGCTGGGCTGACAGATTTGGTTGGGTGGGGATGTAGAGCACAACGTATGGTAAGCGAAGTGTCGAATCGGATCAGTAACACTACAAACGCGGTATCGATGATTTCATAGCTGTTGTGTATGAATACGATAATTTTATTTCACTCTGACGCGAGGATTTATTTGCCTCAATGAATGACCCAAAATATTTTCTGTGAAAATTAGTTGTCAGGTACTTTTCCGCCAACATGAGTTAAAAATAAAATAAATTCTAGAAAAGAAAAAATACAATCTACGAGAAGAAATTCTATAAAATGAAGAAAGGAAAACAAAAACGGATTTTAAAACATGCTAAATTGAAGATCTACAAACTCAAATCAAATGTTCAAATAATCCACCTTGTCGTGCCAAACTCCTTATGAAGGGAAAATCTCATATCTCTGAGAAGATTAGGCATACTTGCCATTTTGGCACGAAGTTGGATTATTTTGGACTTTAATTCAATGATATTTGTCGCTCTTTCAATTTCCTGCCCATACAACAACTTTTTTATATATCTCCGAAGAAAGAAATCATTGGGAGATAAGTCTGGAGATCTGGGGGTTCATTTGATCGTCCCATTTTTCGAAATGACACGGTCAGAAAAAGTCGTCCTCAGGTATTCAGTGACTATTCTCGCGTTATGACTGTGACAGCCATCCTGTTGAAACCAGACATCATCGAAATTAATTGGTAGCTACCCAACTGTCATAATAATTTGATTATCTAAAAGCTCCAAATATTTCGAAGAATTTAGATTACCCTCGATGAAAAATGGCCTTATGATGTAATACCTTAGTATTCCTGTCCAAACATTAAGTTTTTTAGGATACTGGGTACGCACAGGAATACTCAGGTGCTTATTCTTCCTAGACCAATATCTTACTACGGATGAGTTATGTTTTTTTTTCAAGGAAAACGATGACTCATCAGTGAATTAGATATTGATCAGGAATGAACTACTCTCATTCTCTTTTTCCATCATTATTTCACGAAAATCCATTTTTTTGAAATGGTCTTCTGAAAAAATTTCTTGAGAGGTTCGCACCTTGTAACATCTGTAACCATTTCTTTTTGAAATATTCCGAACAGTTCTAGCGCCCAAATCGACTTGTTCAGCAATTTTTCTGCTAGAACAAGGTGCACTGATTTCAACAGCAGCACACACATTCACTTCATTCGTCTAACGACTTTCACTGATGGTCTTCGGTGGTCTATCAATCCTGCAATGAAGGCATGTTTGTACACATCCACATTGCCCGAATTTTTCGATTATTTTGGAGATAGCCCAACGCGAAGGTTTCGGCCAACAATGAAAGTATTTATTGTCTCTGCAACAGATTGACCACCGAAGTACCAATTTATGATTTGAATTTTCTCTTTAACCGTAAACATTCTGATTTACTAGAATCTAATTTATTTTCAAACCGTCTAGCTATCACATCTGACGTTCGGATGCGACTAATATGCATTGCGATTCGCGACAGCCGAAATTACCCCCTCCTGCCGAGATTTGCCATTCCAACAGTCCAGTCCCTTAGTTGTTATCCAATTGCAATGAGATTTCGATTCTTTCACTGTTTAACTAGACTCGGAGCTCATTCGAATTAAGCATTCATATTCTTATGTTTCCATAAGGATTTTCTTTATATTAATATATGTACTAGTAAAAATCTAGATCATGAAGTAAACTGCAGGACGTGCTGCCATCGAACCAACGTAGCAATAGTCTGGGTTGTTACCCGTCATTAGTACTGCTTAACGTTTTTGTCGATGACAACCAAAATGAGCCGCAGACCTATATTCAATGCTGTTAGGCACTTTCCAGATATGAAACAGAAAAGTGCCATCTAGCGGAAAAACGTCTGCACCTCACTCCTACAGAAACTCCGCTAGATGGCTGTTCTGTTCTTATTTTGTATATATGTATATATGTTTATTCCCCCTTAATTTAATATCTTAATTGTCACGATACAATTGTCATGCTTGGATGGTGGTCTCGATATTCGGGCTTTGTTTCAACTTTGTCTTGCTGTCATGCGCTAGAAGTTGATATGGCTTATACTGAGGCCAGTTAAAGAAAGAAGAAGACGACAAGGGCCACGCCCCTTCCGGACTAAGGGCGGATAGGTATCGAGACCCCTAGCCCTTCAACAACGAGACACCAGTCCTCTGATACCATTCAGAAGAGTCAGTTCTTATAACACACAGTACCACGATTCTGCCACGTTGTCCTACCGGTAATGGTAAGTCTATATCATTTTTATAGTGTTTTGTCAGCGTATACTAAGTCTTGTGATTCCTGGTACAAACTGTTTCGATTTTAAAGTTCATAGAATACCATCACGAACTAGCGAATCCGATGAATTTACATTTCTTTCATTTAATAGCAATTAAAACAATGGCACTTTTCTGTTTCATACCTGGAAAGTGCCCAACAGCAAGTTCATTTTGATTGTCATCGACGAAGGCGTTAAGCAGTACTGATGACAGGTAACAACCCAGACTCTAGTCTATTGCTACGTTGGTTTGATGGCAGCTCGTCCTGCAGTTTACTTCATGATCTAGATCTTTACTAGTCCATATTGTTAGTCATTTTCTTCGACGGATTATGAACGTCGTTAAACTTTTTTCATTTTCTTTATATGTACATTATTGCGAACATTTTTGGATGATTGTGCAGGAACTCAGTAAATACGTGCGGGACAGAAATATAGTTACCGTTTCCTGTCAGCATACCTGGGATATCGACCCTCGTCTCCCAATCCATAAATTGCAAGCGCTGCCATGAGTTTTACAGTGCCAGCGAAGGTCCCTTCTTGGCCCCATCAGCACTACCGAGCATGCTAACAGAACTGCCGGACGCTTCAGTACCATTCGTCACTTTTCACGCACTGCATCCTAATCCGAATTATATTTTCCCCCAAATTTGATCAAGGTACACTGGCCGATATCCACATTCTGGTTCAGTTGGTCCATTTATGGGAACGATCTACTGAGTTCGATATTGTGCTTCATTCAATTATTTGACGATTCAAGAAAAAATGAAGATACAAGCCCAGACGAAATTAAGCTACCGAAAATATTCAATTTGTTCAACAGGCAAAAATAATTTGATCGAAACTTATACGATATAATAATTGATCATATTGGCAAAGAAGTAGAGTCCTCTAACCAGTCTTTCATCAGAAGTTAGCCGAAAAAGAGTTGTTGTGAAATAGTTATATAAAATCATAGAATATAGAATTCAGCAAATTGAAGTTCAGTCACTTATATTTTCGTTCTTATTGAGTGTTGAAAAGGACCCAAATCCAGATTGAAACGTCGAATGAAGACAGAAATAGAGTTTGGCTAGTAAATTCAAGGAATGATATCACTTTGATTAGGAAATATTGTTGAGAACTTGAGTACTTTGTCCTCTATAAAAAAGCCATGTAAACTAGTATAAATGATTTTTTCACTTCAGGATATCGGAATGTTAGCCGAATTTCTTTCGGATATTTATGAAATTCTGATCTTTTTGAAAGATGAAAATATTTAAGGCAAGAATTGTATCATCTAAATCTGAATCAATAACAAATTAAAATCGATCCACGAAAATGTGTCATTGTAACTAATAAATCTATAATCTCTTGTCGAACTTATAATACCATGATTGAAGTTGGGCATCAGAGCCAATTATGTATTTTTCCACTTAAATGACTTTCTGTTTCTTCTTTAGGGTGAAATGAAGTTATTTTGCAGAAAACTTCGTTACATGAGTAATATAAATTATATATTCTTTTGAAAAAGAGAGCTAAAATAATACAATAAATGTTGAAACAAAAAGTACCTAAGCTGAGGTAAAAAAAGAACGGGTTATCATAACATTCTTTGTATGATACTATAGAATCAAACGGGGAAAAAACCTCAGCCGAAAAAACCTGCCTCCCCGTGAACAAATAACAGAAAATATCAAATATCAGGAAAATCTTGAAAGACATCAGTGTGATCATCTTCATGTTATGCGTCGATGGGCTCGGATACACAGATTCTTCCCAAAATAACTCGTTATTCTTAATCTGAAATGAAAAAAGACAGAAGCAGAAAAGAAACCGATTATTCAGAATAAATCAAATGCATTTTGGAAATGCATTTGCTACATTAAAAAACATCAACATTAAGATTTCTTGGCCAAATAATGTTCGGAGGTTTATAAATATTTATGACAGAAATGTCACAAAATTTGAGAAAAATGAAAAAAAAACTCCATCAATTTCCCCTTTCCGAATCTGTTGAAAGTTACGAAACTGATAATTTTTCAACATAACAAGCTAAACTTGTAAAAAATCAATTAATACATAACCTTTCAACTGTCCTCTTTCACGAGCATTTTTTTCTGTTGCCGTGTGGGTATCTTGCAGAAGAATTACTTTGATACCATATTCATCAGTTAATTTGGAGACGTAATCACACTTGTCTTTCGAATTTCCTTCGTTATTCAATTTCAAATTCCACAAATTGTTGCTCTCTGGTCGTGAGGGTTTTTTCAAACCGGATACGACCTTCCAGGTGATGATTTTTCGGCACTTCAAATGTTTGAAGACCGCTACGGGACCCCAATGAAAGGCAATCAACTCCCATAGATAAACCAAACATGTTATAACACAAGAAAAACAGAATATTTTTCAGGACCAAAAACTAAGACATATTACATGAGTAATAGAAATCACTTACGAAATGTTTCTTCAATCTGACTAATATTCATTCACTTATTCAACTCTTTCCGAATCCTTTTTGATTGTTCTGATGTAGAAATGGAAAAAACTGTTCACATTGATTCATTCATGGTATATTGAATGGAGTAGTACTCAGTGTGATCCTCTCAGAATTTTCGAGGGGATTCTTTCCTCATGACTTGAAGAGATAACGGGTTCAGAACTTCAACTATTGCTCTTAGAATGGATAGATATTATGGTTATAGTTGAAGATGAAACTTTTCTCAACTTTTGGTGGAGTAAGTAAAGAGATATAAGAGGGATTTGAATGAAATATCGCCCAGCATGTTGAATACAAGAAGGTATGTAAAAATGTAAAAAAGTTCTGATTTGATGTTAGCAGATTCACAAAGAAAATCTGCGAAATTTACCTTAGTTCAATAAAATGGTCCCTATCATATTTCATTCATAAAAAGGTAGCTTTACATTCTTCAGGACATTCACATTGTTTTCATTCAATTGCTCGAAAACTGTTTAATTAATTTGACCATCTTTCACTAACACTACTTTGAATATTTCGAGTATTGTATAAGAAAATTTCATAAACTAGTTATGTTGCCTTTGTAAGAAATTATTTTCTGAATCTAGGTAATTAAACCATTTTTGAAACATAGATAAATTCAAAATAGTAATCATCGAAATGAATACCATTTTCAATTCCCAGGCTCAGAGATCTTTTATCATGAGGTTGGAGAAATGATATTAGATTTTGTCACTGAGATGAGCGATATACCGGTTTCGGCCTTGTTTGGCCTCATCAGTATCGCATACATCTCAGATTTAGGGCCACTGCTAAAATCTCATTGAGTGAAAGAGGATGTACAGAGTTCTTTTTTCGCATGTCATTGGAGATATGAAACTTCAGTTTGATGCAATTGGATGTCACTGCTGTGTAATTTCTGCTTAGTACATTGCACCTGATTGCTTTAAATATCGAAGTTTTTTATGAAGATTTTGTCTCTGAGATGTATGCGATACTAATAAGGCCAAACAAGGCCGAAACCGGTATATCGCTCATCTCAGTGACAAAATCTAATATCATTTCTCCAACCTCATGATAAAAGATTTCTGAGCCTGGGAATTGAAAATGGTATTCATTTCGATGATGACTATCTATGTTTCAAAAATGTTTTCGGTGTTGGCCTCCGTAAAGGCAAAGAATTTTTTTGTTTTGTTTACCGTTTTATTCTTTTTCTTAAAAAAAATTAAACCATTACCGTCGAAAGGACACTGTCCATATTTTTGATGTGATGAATAACAATATGTCAATTGTCATAAAAAAATCTATACTTAAAAAAAAGAATCATTAAGGAATTATTGAATTCTTGTTGTTTGCTACCTACAGACTGTTATAACTCGATATCTAGGAAATTATTTTTTTTATTTTCAGAACGTAATCATTGTCATTGATTATACTTCATTTAAATTCAGTCAAAAATATTTCAATCTAGATTTTCTCTCATTTTGAAAAGCAAAAAAATTTAACCCAGAAAGATGTTTTTACAAACTTGGACTAATTACGTACTCGTATATCTGCAACAAGACATATCAAATGATATTTTATCATTAACTTTCATCACAACATGATGAAATTTCTTGTGATTCAATTTTTCGAGGTGTGTAGGTAAAAAATTCTTCAAAATCTTTAATTAACATATTTATTATTTGGTGCGGCTCGATACTTTAATATTCCGATTGTCAAAATTCTTTATCAATGTTATTGAATGTTATTGTCCATTTTTGTGGACAATTTCTTCATTGATGATGGAACCTGCTTAAGTTTACGAGATATTAAAACATTTTCGTTGATTCCAAAATTACAAATTAGGCATCATTTAGGAGCCATCTTAAGTTTTGAATATACTATGACTAGGTTTATTTTTCAAATGTACTTCTTTTGTAATTATTGTCTGAGCTTTTATAGGTTTATACCTCAGCTCTTATTCATTGTAATAATAATAATAATAATAATAAAATAATATAAATTTCAGAGCGTGTTTGTTCATACGTCCAACAGTCCGAATACGTGGACTTTCTAGGGGTGTTACGCAGGGGTATATGTCGTGACCGCTGAAATTCTATCATGTGTCAATTATCCCGCTCTGGTATCGTTTTATTGCAATTGAGCCAAGTTCGGCAGGAAATTTGCAGTGGCGCGTGCACTTTAAGTGAAAAATAATAGGTTGAGAGGGGATCAGACCGGTTTAGAAACATGCCATTTATATAATTAGGAGATTGCGTGCATTGTTGGGTCTTTCTAGGCTCTTCGTTGAAAACCGCGACGTGACCATGGCCACTGATGAACATATTGAGGCGGTATTGAGGTCACTATGAAGAATTCGGTAGCTTCATCCAAAATCTTGCTCAAGAAAGATTCGCAGTAGACAACAGGGTTATATGTAAATTTTGCATCAATAATTCATTGCCTCGTAAAATGTACTTGGATGTTCGTATTACTTATAGATCGATGAAATGGAAGCAAGCAAGGAACAACCTCTCATGGAGTTATTTAAGAGCAACCCTTCTGAAGAAGAATACGACTCTATAAATCAGGGAGATGAGACATAAATATGTTTACTCCATTGTAGCACTCCTATCCAACCTTGAATCGTTGTTGAAGCAAAAAATAGGGTGGGTCTTTGAGTTGTACATACAGGGTGATTGTTTATATTTTACTCAGTTAATATTGGTCGTACAAAAACGTCTGAATGGGAAAATTTAAAGTATTTTTCATGGGCATTCAGAATTCAGTACTAAGAAATTCATAAAGGCATCGAAAACCTGAGAATTGTGAACTATTGTTTTTTAAATGGTTCACCCTGTTTTTTATTTTTCTAATTGGTAGAGTTTTTTCGTCTTGTTTCAAATATATCTACTTTATTGAGGTTAATTTAGGCAGATTTCGAAAAATACAGATAGTTTCTCCTGAATCTTAGGCAGTTGTGGAATGCCACTCTATAACGATGCGATTTCTCTATATCAAATGAAACTGATATTTATTTTATTTATATATTAACTAAAAGTTGAATTACGTGTTCAGAAGACCCTCATATAAGTCTGCACACAGTCGATATCTTTTAATTTAATGTTAAAGGGTTTTCCTTACCATTTATGGAATATATTGAGGTTTTCAATAATTTCTTTCACCATTCTGAAATGAATCTCTTTAATATTTTGTGAGGGGCCATATACACTTTATATTTCAAATATCCCCATAAAAAAGTGTCCAATGATGTTAAGTAGGGACTATCAGGAGGCCATAGAGTAGAACTTCGATATAAAGAAAGCACATATTCTCGAGTGGCCTCACACAGCTGTCTTAGATTAAGACTAATAAAAATTTATTTTCCAAACACTGCTAAATAAACCTCAATAAAAAATATATATTTGAAATCAGAAGAAAAAGCTCTACCGATTAGAAAAAATAAAATACAGGTGTACCATTTAAAAAAAAAGTTCACAACAACTTCATGAATTTCTTAGTACTGAATTATGAATGCCCATGAAAATACTTCAAATTCGACGAATATAAAGTGAGATAGCTATTGAGTAAAAAACAAACAATCACCCTGTACATTTTATAATAATAATCATAATACCTTTATTTCATATATCACAATACAATGACTGTGAGAATGAAATATTTTCATACGGGAATCCTAGGTTCTGGAGAAACCCTTTTTGTACCCACCATCTTTTTCGAAATGATGCACGCTTTCAGAATATTTTTGTTCAGTGATGAAAGAAATAATTAATCATTGTTTCTTCGATATCGATAGTTATAAATTGTGAGGGTGGGTTATCTCCATTTTTTGAAAAAATTATAATAATAATTGACATAATTACAGTTTACTTTATTCTTGAATCTAAATTTAACAAAAGATTATACAGGAAACAAAGTTTAAACCAAAAGAGAAAAATGTGTTTTCAAAACACAAAATAATTCGAGATCTACACTCCCCGTCCGGACAGGCAAAATTTTTGTCAAATTCAACACCTTGTATCTTTTTTCGTAGTTCTCCGATTTTGTTGAAATTTTCACCAGATATAGTATTAAGTCTCGTCATATTAACCTGAAATTTACTTTGCAAAAATACCTGTAGTTTATGCCTTATACAGGGTGAAATAAAACCTTGTTTTATACCCTTCATTTCTGAACACCCTGTGGTGAATTTGAGGCGAAAAATTTGATATCATTAAGTTGTAATTTGAAGTGTGATCCTTTCTTAACAAAATGTTTTTTGATTTGCGTCAGTATCGGCTTTTGAAAAAAAGATTCACATTTTCAAAGAAAGTGTTTCATTTTTTCAATTTCTATAGAACATAACAATACCTTATCGACTAGCAAACATACACAAACATCTGAAAATTAATAGCGTGTATTTTCACCTCGCTTTCTCATCACTTCTACCATACGATATGGCATACTTTCAATGCATTTCCGAATTGCTTCTGGGTATGAAACAAGGTTTTGTTTCACCCTGTATTACGGATAAACTACAGGTATTTTTGTGGAGTAAATTTCAATACTATACCTGTTGAAAATTTTAACAAAATCGGAGAACCACGAAAAAAGATACAAAGCGTTGAATTTGACAAAAATTTTGCCTGTCCGGAATTTATTGGCGGGGGGTATATATTAACAAAAAATGAACGTACGAATATTCCTTGCGTAATGTATACAAAATGATAGTAATGTAGTAAGAAAGGTATGAATCATTGAATGAATAAAAAAATCAAGTTAGCGACATCGCTGGATGGAGCAAAGAATAATACGTTCGGTTCTAGTGGAGTCAAGTGTTTGTCTATGAAGCTGACTTCTGTGTTTTGTTCAGTGATCTTAAATGAAGTGATTATAGTGAATACTACACCTTGAATTCGGGGAAAAAATATCACGACGAAGTAAGTGTGAATATCAAATCAACATCAAAAATAGAGATTTAAGCAGATCCTGTTTGTTAAAATACTGGGAACCTCATTATGTATTGAAGAAACAAGAATCTGATATCGCAAAAGTCTTCCAGGCTTATTAGACTTGAAATAATGTTTCCTAACGTTTCGCCTACAACTGTGGAAGGCATCATCAGAGGATTCTTGGTTTGAGATTGTAACTCGAACGTTGAATTTCTGACACTATGTCAGTTTCAAATCTCGAAGTTGATTAGGATTTACGAAAACCTGACGAAATAATATCAGGTGAAGACCAGCTTGAAGATCTAGAGATGTCTTCCAAATGAAAAATTTAAATCGTCAACGTAAAAGTCAACCAAAATTCATCTCCAATTCATAGAGGAACCACAACACTTCATCTTATATGACGGGCCAGTCGTTCCACACATCGAGCATGCCGTGAAATAGAAACGGACGCTGAAACTTATGATTCCATTACTGGAAATAAAAAGGAAGGGTAAATCTTGCTCACTGGATCATGACCTCCGCTATAGGGCCATCCGTCCCCCCAAACCAGGGGGAGATGGAGTTGTGAGATCGATTTTATTCGGGGGATTCGGGAATGGAGCCTGACAAGGAAAAATTCCTGCACCAATGTCCTTTCGGCTCGGCGGTCAAAGTAGACGCATTATTTTCAGGAGGAGAATGGTAAGATTGTTTCATCAAAGATGATAGCAGGGGAGATTTGTGTGTCAGTTTTGAATAAGCAGCACGAATGCTAAGAAAAAGCATTCCATATTCTATAACTTATCAGGGAGTTTCTTTATTACAGATTTAAATAACGAATTATCCAAAAACGACAGTTTTAAAATTATCTTATGACATATTCCCTAGAAAGTTAAAAGGCCCAATTAGTAAGCTTGTACAAATTATTATTCGAACAACTGCCATTAAAAGTGACACTTTCAATGACAGTAAACAATGTTGAAATTGATTGTCCACGTGGAAGCGTGTTGAAAATATTTTTAAAATTTGGGTTAAAAATAAAAAAAATTCTATTATTGATGCCCTGTGACGTTAGGGAGCTTCGCAACATATAATTAGAATCCTCAGTACCATCAGTACCTGTGGAAACCGGAAGTACAATATTGGATGATGATGATCCAAAATCTGTTTAGGTTGGGAGAATTTTTTTCAGCATTGACATTTTTATATGCAATGGAATGATCAACATAGCCCTCGGCTACCGTCGTAGACTTCCATCCACTATGTTTTTTATATCCGTGATATTTGCTCCTGATTCTGCTAGCAATAAAGCGGAGGATCTTCGAAAACAGTGTCCTGTACATTGCTTTGGTTCTGGCAGTTTGAGGAATTCGGCATCAGTAGATGGAATTTTCCCAAATGTATTGATACTTACTGGATTGGCAGTGCATTTATTATTCATCTATTTCAGGAAAAAACGACGATGTTTGATGACAGAAGGGCGCAGTGCTAAGTACTTATGAAAATAGTCTACACACTTCCCAATAATACTGAAAGAACGACTGACTTTCTTTTTGTATTTGGAAGTTGTATAACTAATGATTTATCTGTTATTTCGATGTCTTCCACTGATAAATTACACAATTCTTCACGACGACAGGCTCCAAATAATCCGAAAATAGTTGCAACCTTAACCATATCAAGTATTTCTCATCTGGTGCCTCCTTTATAAACTTTTCAACTTGTTCACGAGTGAGAACTTTCGATTTTTTGGGGCGATATCCTTTACTTTTCCGTTTCGAATATGATATTTCCCTAAAATATTTACTAACATCAACTCCATTTTTAACAAGGGCGCTTGACTTTATCATTGCAAATTTGCTCCTCAAAGTTGATGAACTCCTTATTTTTGATTTTTCTTCTAAGTATGCCAGGAACACAGTTTCACTGAAGTTCCCTTCTACATTTTTCAATTTACACCAAGCCAGGAAATTATTATATGCAATATCGTACTGCTGAAAAATTTTTTTAGGTAGCAGTTCAAGATTTGCTCTTCTTGCAGACTCTTCAATATCCAGAGGAATAACCAAATCGTCACTTTTTTTAATAATTGGGCTCTCGACAAACATATTCAGCAGTTAAAAACCCAAGACGAAAATTGGACAGGAACGAAATTCGAATGACAGCGTCTTTTCTCATTTGTTAGTGATCATAACGTTGGCAACGTTTGCCATTCACAACAACCCTTTGATCATTTGAATATTAAAATGCATTTTGAAGTTTATTGTCATTGCAAATTCGTCCATTTCATTATCGTAATAGGGCAGTTGTACAAAAAACATTGTATGGTATTTGTGTTGAAAGTGATTTTATTTTGTTCGTGAAATTGTTCAATTCGCTTCGCTCACTTCACAAACTTTTTCACTCACAAAATAACACGTCACTTTTTACACTCATATCATAAATAACAATTTGCATTGGATCAATATTTAGAAAGTTTTAAATCTAGTAGGGATTATCCAAAGAATCTTCAAACTGAATTTATTAATTCAAGATAGGTTAACCGAATGAAACGGTTATGGGAAAAATTAGGATATGCATGAGACTAGAAGCAGCAGTGGAGAAAATTGCTGATTTTGTACATTAAGGACTAAATCGATATGGCTTTACCTAATGCTATTAAGGAACAGATTAAACAGTTGAGATGATAGAATCACCTTCTGTAAACGTTCACTTAGGGGGTTTTCTCAGGGAATATTAAGTTAATATCTCCACTGCACAACGTTAAAAATAAGGTGTATTGATAATATTTTCTTTTTGATCATAAAGGTTGCTTCAGGTTTGTTATTGTTATTTTATTCTGTGAGGAATGAGAAGATTTGGAGTTTAAATAACAAATCAATATTGGAGCGATGAGTTGGAAAATAATAAGAAATATATTCATATATAGGGTGTTTCTAAAATCTGAAATCCCGTTTGGAGTTAATATGAGTTTTTCATTTTTCCTATAACAAAATATCCTTAGTCCACTCTTACTGAGATATCACCCTTGAAAAGTGGTTACTGAAATCAAGGTTTTCTATAATTTTTTTTCTATTTTAGTGAAAGACTTGAAATTCTGCTATTTCATTGCATTCGCAAAGGATTTTCATCATTCTGTTGGGAATTTTATTTCATAAAACATCTCGAAAAAAAGTTTAATGAAAGGTTTCTGATTTCACCGCCGTATAACAGAAATGAATAGTGAAAAACCCCCGTGCAAGAGCATGAACATTACAGAATTTCATGTTTATAGCTTTACTGAAATTTTAGGTAAAAATAACTTTTAGTCATTACATTTTAAGAGTGATGTCTCAGAAAGAGGTAGGTTGAAAAAATGTTGTTATCGGAGAGAACCATCTGAATTTCTTACGAGCAATTATCTCCAGAATTTTTAAAAACTTCCTGTAGTATATAGGTCGATTATGAGAAAAAATAAAGTAGCCTTCTCTTTGATGCTATTAGATGTCACCACTTTGTAATATTTTACTCAGTAGGTCACAATTGATTGCTTCAAATATTGAAGGTTTTTTATGAAGATTTTGTTTCTGAGTGATATAGGATACTAACGACGCCAAATAAGGCTGAAACCGGTATTTCTCTCCTCTCAGTGACAACATCCAATATCATTTCTCCAACCTCATGATCAAAGATCTGTGAGCCTAAGAATTGAAAATGGTTTTTATGTAGATAATAATTATTCTGATTTCATCTATGTTTCGAAAATGTTTTCGGTGTGACCTCTTTAAAAGCAAAGAATTTTTAGTTTTTTGATTCATTCTTTTTCATAAAAACTGTATCAATCTTGAAATCACAAACAAAATTAGGTAATTCTTGCAAATTAGCATGTTACTCTGTTTGTTCCTATTGTTCGCAGTAAGTTCTTCACAGAATTACGTTCGGAATAGTTTTTATCACTGATTCCGCATCTTTGTGACGTCATGTGGTAAAAGGTAAATGGATTTTATTATTAAATTTTAATTGTTTCCGGGACTGAAATAGAAAAAAGGGAAAAGTCAAGTCCACATCACTCACTTTTCCTCAGTTCTCGAAAGATGGAACGGAAACAGATAAAATTGTCTGAGTTCGCGGTTCAAAATTTTCCATCGTGCCTTATCGCATTCATCGAATTTTTTTCCTCATGTAGGTCAAGCGGCGAAGAAGTATTATGCTGGTAATTGAATAATATAGATACACGGTATGAATTTTCAATGCGGCTCCGAATAGACTTTTCAGCCGACAGCGGAAACATGATGTGGCAATCACGCAATTTCATCGTAATTACCAAGGGGGTGAATTATAATAAACCCCGCTACGTTTGTTTAAAAAACTCGGGTGCATTTTCGAGGGGGAACAACGTACGTAACGGTATTTTTGATGCTGAGTAACGAGCTAATTAGGGCGCTAACTGCCGAGGGAAATAGTCAGAAACATTGATAGATGGGTTATGAGGAAATATCCAAAGTTTGCTACTCTCAACTGGAACTCTTGAGGGAAAGACTAGAACATCAATTCTGAGACTGTGAAAAATTGATGAAAAACACATGTATCGACTTAATATTTACTATAGTGCCATGATAACGTGGCGAAAAATATAAGTCCTGTAGCATGAACCCTCAGAAACCAGGGGTAAGTTGTAGTTGAAATAAATTGATCTAAGATGTCATACAATAAGATCAGGTATTTGTTAACATAACGCCATCAAACTATTAGTCAATTTGTACCTGCATCATAATTTTTTTTTCGATTAATCCCGTCAATTTACGAGTCGAATTCTCGTCATTTGCTGGAGGTTTTAATTATCTACTTTAAAATGAAGAAATTTTCGGCTGAGGTTGAAGAGAATCACAGGCGATCGTTATCGAATGCGTTTGAACTAAGCATTTGAAGACAAATGCCCCAATACAACGAGAGACTTAATAAAATGATTTCACAGCATGTTGTCAAGACATACCTGGAAACTTTGAAATGGGAAGTGCTACTACACCCGTCGTTTTCTCCAGACGTTGCTCTCTCGGATTATCACTTGTTTCGAACAACGACATACGGCCTGACTGACCAGCACTCTGGGTCTCATGAAGAAGTAAAAAATTTGATCGATTGGTGGATTGATTCAGAAGATGACAATATTTTTCAACGTTGGATTCGTATGCTAAATGAAAGATAGGGAAAAGAAGTGGCCAGCGAAGAACAAAAGTTTAAATCATAAATGCTTAACCAGTTTTTTACAACTATCACTACTCGAGACAACCTGTAGGAAAATATAATATTTCTCCTCGTATAAGAAGAAAAAGGCTATAATTGAAGTTGTCCATTTTCAGACCTATCCCCTGAAGAATTTCATTCAGGTCTTTTCTGATGGATTTGATTTTGTAAAATTGTGTTCGTAACTTAACCGTTATGGAGAAATTTATCTCTGAAGATTTTTGAAAAATCCTCAATTCTTTCGATTTTTCATCGATTTTTGTAGTATAAGAGCTTCTGCGGTATGCCTTTCTTATGTATCTAGTAAGTTAATAAACACCTACCACTACAAGCCTTGAAAGATTGCTCGACAATGGTAACACTTAGAGAATTTGCACTTTTTTTGAAAAAAAAATTTGATCTTCTTTTGCAGATGATTTGAAAAATGTTTCCCTTTTTATATGCTTAAAAAGTATAACACTCGCTTTTCAATAGGCAAATCTTTGACTAAGAACAGTTAAGGTGATAGAGGTTATATTTTTATTCGAGGTTAAAATACCTAGAATGCGTAAATAATAGTATATTCTAAAACAAATTGCAGTATGAGCTCCCATTCCAATACGAATGCGAAATTCGAAAACTAGCGACGAAAGAGCGAGTTTTCGATAGCATGAGTGTTGGAATTGCCTTCTGCAACGAGTATTAGACGATATTTTCTCTATTTCAGTCAAGTTTCATGAAATACTCTCGAAATTCAAATGAAAATTCAGATTAGTAACTTTTGTATTGTATCTTGGCAGTTGGTGTCACTAACTAAATTTGACAGATTACGGAATTTGAATTGATTTGATTTGAAATTTTATAGGATCGGAGGTCAGAACTGACAACCAGAAAACGAAAAATTTAACTGAAAACAATGCTGCAATGAATTCATTACAACACTACTTTTAGTACTGTAATAAACTCATTACGAAACTGAAATAGAGAAAAAAATTATAATAATATTCTTTTAATTGTCACTTTTATTTCAAACACAAATTCTCAGTTTTTTCAATTAGTTTTCATTACAAAAAATCTGCTGATTTATGCTCAATTGAAGTTTTTCTCTGATAAAATCATGTGGTCAGTAAATGAAAATTTGTTAGAGATGGTATCTCAAAGTGTCAAAACTCATATTATCGGGCTCGCAAAGTGCAAGGCAACAAAAGAAAATTATGGATGGGATATGAGAAAAAACCTGGGCATTTTGTGATTGAAAAAATTACTTTGTTTCTACTTGTCTCATTTTCATATTCCTTGAAACTGAAAATGACTGTTATTTGGTGAATGAATGAATTATTTGTCAATTTTTGAACCTTTTTGAAAACCTGAAGAGACGTAAAAGATTTTAAAATTATGTGCAAAATATGTTCCCCGAATTTTGTTCATAAGTAAAATTATTCAATTTTAACCTTTTCCAAGCAATTTTTTTTAGCGGATTGTATTAGGTCCAGTTATTGTTAACAATTTTATTTTATTGATGCGGCTGAGTAAAACTGGCAGAATCTGTGACCTCCTGTATAGTGAAGGGTGATTTAAGAAAAAGAAAAACAATTCATCTGAGGAATGAGGGACAGTCATGTCGTTAATGAGTTAGAAATGATTCCTTTGTTTTTTCTTCTTTTCCTCACTTATTTTAGCTTCTTCCACCTCAAACTGAAAATATAACCTTGATTTACTTAACTAATATTTGGTCAGTGTTTTGGTTATTTAATAGCAAGTTATATACGTTTTTGAAAAGCTAGAGAGGTGTAGAAGTTTTCGGAATAATCTGCAGAATTCTTAGAAAATAAATGCTTCTAATTTGGGAAAACCCAGTGAAATTTTTTCAATTTCAACCGTTGTATAGCAGCTCTCTTGAGAATTTAATAGTGGATTTGGTTTTTGTTGAACATTCTTATTAATTGACCGGGAGATCCAAAAAATGAAGGGTTCAAAAAAAATTTTTCAAAGTTCAATATCTCCATAACGGTTGAGTTTTGGACACCATACTGAATCAAATTCATCAGAAATGACCTGAATAATGACATCCTTCAATATTTAATAGATATAACTCTTCCTGCACCTGTTCTTTAATTATTTGAAGGTAAAAACCTGCGTTCAAAAGTTGAAAGATATAAATGTATCGAATCAGACCGTAGAAACGTCCCCAGAAATGGATCAATTGCTCCCTACTCAACGAATCCAGATCGATAAGCGACCACCATACGAGAACTACTTACAAATCGCCCAAATCCACTCGAAACGAACCCCAAATGCGCCAAAACGCGCTAAAACACGCTCGCGAAGTCGCGTTTTCGGCGGCAAAACTTTCGCACTGAACTTCTCGAAAGTTCGCACTCGGCGAGCGGATTCGCGAGCGGCAAATATTTCAGTCAATTTTTGGGAAATACTCTCGAAATTCAATTGAAAATTCAGATTAGTGACTTTTGTACTGTATCTTGGCAGTTGGTGTGACTTACAAAATTTGACAGATTACGGAATTTGAATTGATTTGATATGAAAATTGGTAACATCGGAGGTTAGTACTGACAAACACAAAACAAAAAATATAACTGAAAACAATGCTACAATTAATTCATGACAGCACTACTTTATTGTACCGTAATGAACTCATTACGAAACTGAAATAGAAAAAAAATTGTAATAATATTCTTATAATTGTCACTGATATTTCACAAATTCTAAATATTTTCAATTAGTTTCCATCACAAGGTTCTGCTGATTCATGCTCAACTGAAGTTTCTCTCAGATAAAATCATGTGGTCATATGAATGAAAATTTGTTAAAAACGGCATCTCAAATTGTCAAAACTCATATTATCGGGTTGCAAAGTGCAAGGCAACTAAAAAAAAATTATCTATGTGACTATGAAACACAAAAAAAAAGGAATTTTGTAATTAAAAAAATTACTTTGTTTTTTCTTGTCTTATTTACATATTCCTCAAAACTGAAAATGAATCCTCAACTTGACTGTTATTTGTTGAATGTCTAGTCAATTTTTAAACCTTTTTGAAAAACTGAAGAGACGAAGAACATTTAAAAATTATGTGCAAAATATGTTCCCTGAGTTTTTTTCCAAAAAAAGTTCATAATTATTGAAAATTATTCAATTTGAATCTTTTTTAAGCAGTTTTCTGAAGCAGGTTACAGTAGGTTATGTTAACAATTTTATTTCATTTATGCGGCTGAGTAAAACTGACAAAATCTGTGTAATTTAAGAAAAATAATGGAAATTGATCTAAGAAATGAGATGTGGCAGTCATGTCGTTAGTGAGTTAGAAAAGATTGCTTTGTTTTTTCTTCTTTTATTCACTTATTTTAGCTTCTTCCACCTTAAACTGAAAATGTGACCTCTATTTACTTAACTGATTTTTGGTCAATGTTTTGCTTATTTAATGGTGAGTTTTATAAGTTTTTGAAGAGCTAGAAAAGTGCAGAATTTTTCGAAGTAATCTGCAGAATAATAAAAAAAATGCTTCAAATTTGGGAATACCCAGTGAAATTCCTTCAATTCCAACCGTTGTATAGCAGCTCTCTGATGAATTTGAGAGAGTATTCGTTTTTGTTGAACATTCTAATCAATTGAGTAGGTGATCCAAAAAATGAAGGATCTAAAAAAATTTGCAAAGTTCAATATCTCCATAACGGTTGTTTCTAGACATCATACTGAATCGAATTCATCAAAAATGACCTGAATAATGACATCCTTCACTATTCAATAGATATAACTCTTCCTGCACCTGTTCTTTCAATATTTGAAGCGTTTTAAAGTGGAAATATAAAAATGTATCGAAGCCGACCGTAGAAACGTCCCCAGAAATGGATCAATTGCTCCCTACTCAACGAATCCAGATCGATAAGCGACCACCATACGAGAACTACTTACAAATCGCCCAAATCCACTCAAAACGAACCTCAAACGCGCCAAAACGCGCTAAAACACGCTCGCGAAGTCGCGTTTTCGGCGGCAAAACTTTCGCACTGAACTTCTCGAAAGTTCGCACTCGGCGAGCGGATTCGCGAGCGGCGACAGCACAGACCACCCTCGTGCGGCACAGTGGCGGCCGGCCGTCGCATGGGGGCGGCGGAAGCCCCGAAGATAGGCGAAACGGGACGATCGACCGCGTGGAGGCAGATAATGACGCTGCCGTTTAATATTCCACGAGTTTTTTTGTGTCTCTCGAACGTGGGACGGTGATTTGGCAGCCGACGTGGCCGATGCGGGGTTTGGGACGTTTTAGGAAGCGGGTTATGGAAGGTCGAGGCTCTTGAACATGTCCACACATGATCGGGAGTGGATTGAACGAGGGGTAAGCGGAGATGTCGTATATTTCCATGCCTTCTGGGTTTCTGTGAAAGGCTTCAGAAGATACTTAAGGCTTGGGAGAGTTTGAAAGATGGGTTGTTTTATGTGTAGGTTTTGTTACTGTGTCCCTACGTCATCTTAGGCACAGACATCACTGTTAATTGTTTACCCATCAGTGAATGGGTCGGCGAGTCCTCCATACATTTGATATGAGTAGTTTGAATAGATTGAAAAGTAAACAGAGTTTAATGTTACTTATGAATATCAAGTTCCTATGAAGAATAAAAATTTCATTAATCCGATTTTTTCATATTTGTATCGATGTACTGTTCGAATTTTGATAAAAAGTAATGATGGAAGCTGAAACTCTCGGAAATGTGTACGAAACAACTTTTACTAAGTGAATATTATCTCAAAATTTCATATTATGCTGGAGAATGAAATGGAATACAACATACTAATTCAGGTAAAATGCGTCGAACGTTCGCCTTATTCCTAGTAATATGTTTTCTTCAAAATGTGAAAGACTGTACAGGGTGGGCAAAATTGTTGATACTTGAACTACAACTTTTTAACTGTGGGAGCTTAAGGAAAATGAATGGTATTTTTTACAGAATCTGATAATGCCATTAACTGCAATCTTCTATCTTCTTTTTTTTGAGTTATGTGCCAAAATTTCAACTTTGGCCATTATCTCCGTTACTGTTTGTGCTAGGATGTTGAAATGAAAACATTATAAAGGCATTTTTTTCATAGCAATCCAGTTACGTACATTGTTTTTTCTCAAGAGGTTTCCTTGCTGGGCTATAACATAAAGTTGTGTTTTTTCTTATGGAAACGATAGTTTGAAATGGCTTAGAAAGAATCAGCATTTTTTCTCGTTTTAGAAATGTGTCATACATCGCCGTCAGATTCGTTCAGTTATCATGAAAAATATAATTTTTATGTGAAATTTGAATTATTGAGTATTAAGTTGGCTGAATCACAGAATAATATGTCTCTAGTCATGGTGTCATTATTTTTTTGCCATTGAACACTTGATTCAATTTTCCGTGGTTTCATTTCTTTTCTGAACAACTGTCATTGCAGCTAAAATAAAACATTTCAACATATCGTATTTCTCGTAGTTTTCGAACAATTCCATATTGCCAGCAATGATGACTTTGAATTCTAATAATTGATAGTTGTTCTGAACAGAGATCAAACCACGGAAAATCGAATCAAGTATTCAATCGCAAAATAATGATGACACCATGCGTAGAGACATATTATTCTGTGATTCAGCCTACTTTATACTCATTAATTCGAATTTCACATACAAACTATGTTTTTCATGCTATCTGAATGAATCTTAGGGCGACGTATGATGTATGATATGTTCCTGAAACAGGAAAAAAATGGCCATTCTTTCTATGCCATTTCAAACTATTGTTTCCATAAGAAAAAAAGGAACTTCATGATATAGCTCAGCAAGGAAACCTGCTGAGCTTGTTATGAAAAAGTTCCAGTATAAAGTTTTTATTGCAACATTCTAGCACAAACAGAAACGGAGATAATGACCAAAGTTGAAATCGCTCAAATTTCAATTTTGGCCTATAACTCGAAAACAAAAGATAGAGGAATTCAGTTGATGGCATTATCAGTTTCTCAGAAAAAAGAACACCGTAACGTGTCATTCATTTTCCCCTATCTCTCACGGTTAAAAAGTTGTAGTTCGGGTATCACCAATTTTGACTACCCTGTACAGTCTCTTTCAAAAAGAATATAGTTCCGAAAATCACAGTGTGTTTTGAAATTTGGTGAAAAAAATTAGAACTCCCCAAAACAATCTGAAATTTTCTAAATTTCTTCAAATTTTGTCGAGCACTACAGAGCAGTACAGCTTTTCTGCAAATTCAGGTATTCCCCATTTCCTGCTTGACCTCATCTTATCAGATTTTTCCTCGGGATACAATGCATTGTAGGAATTATGAGATAAAGCATATTCTTGCTAAGGAACTTGTATTTTTTGAGATTAGATTTTCTCAAGAGATGTTTCTGCTTTCTTCTCTGGGTCGTTAATCCAAGTAACAGTGCAGAATTCAGTAGGTTGTAAAGCTATTGAATTTAGGGTTGGTTTTTTGATTGTAGACGGTCGTAAATCCTCTACAATGGGAGTTAAAGGTGGTGTTTTCAGGTAATAATTACTTGGTACAAAGAGAAGTTGAACTAATTGTTTTTAGGTATTTATTGTGTAGGTACTTCCCAAAGGAGATTGAACTTATTGTTTAGATTACAATTGTCAGTAGAGTTTATATATTAAAAATATTTTCAGATTGTGGGTTTCATCATACTCGTATGATCGTTGGGTATTGCTGCAATTCGCTACTACGAGGTAATTACGCCACGATGAGGAAACTCGGCCGTGCATGGCCCTAATTATGCGGAAATCCCGTTTAAATAAGTCGAGACTTCTGATATGTTCAATGTGAATCGAGCAGAACACTTTTTTGTATGTACATTTTTCGATACCACACATTCTTTTCTGGCAAGTGTTTGACCGATTCCTTCGATTTTCGAGTTTCAATGAACAAAGACAAAAACACTTTGTTATTCATTCCTTTATTTTCAGGCAATCCCATAATATTTCAGAAAAGTTCACCCTTTGAGAAGATTACCATTGATCTGTTTGGGTATTTTCAAATTCGGAAATTCCCGAACTAATTGAATCCGATATCACCGATATCACACAAACAAAGAAGTCTCGTTAAAACCGAATCACGCCATTAAATCCGCGATGTGGAAGTGATAAATCCAGCCAAACGCCATCCTTTGTACAGCCACGAAGAGGTAGAGCCGAAAACAATTATTTAGCATGATTCATTATCAATTTCGCGGTCTTAAAGAACGGCTTCCTATTTATGGACGCATTAATCGATCCCCCCTTGTTCCGGGGAAAAATGAGACTAACCCAGAGATCCCGCTGGAGGACGGCCAAATTTCTCAGATGCGGAAAACGGAAACGAAAACCCTGATACATTTTTTGCCGACGTCGAAAAGGCGGCTGGGAAACTCGCTCTAGTTTTCGACAGGAAGCAGTTTCGGGTTTCCCTCGGTGGATGTTTGGGAGGGAGCGTTCGATTTGGAACGAAAACAAGATGTTGATGTACAGGGTGTTTTAAACGCGATGGCCCATTGGTCATTTTTGGAACACGAAATGCAGGAATGGAGATTTTGTGATGGAAATTCATATAAATATGATTTCAGTTAATCTGAAATGTAAAACATAATCAGAAAAAAACAATCATTCAAAATAAATTGAATTACTCTGAAATTGACTATCCATTACAGAAATTCATTTGTTACAGTTGAAAGGTTATGTATTAATTGATTTTTTACAAGTTTAGCATGTTATGTTGAAAATTTATCAGTTTCGTAACTTTCAACAGATTCGGAAAGGGGAAATTAGTGGAGTTTTATTTTTCATTTCTTTCAAATTTTGTGACATTTCTGTCATAAATATTTATAAACCTCCGAACATTATTTGGCCAAGAAATCTTAATGTTGATGTTTTTTTAAAGTAGCAAATGAATTTCCAAAATGCATTCGATTTATTCTGAATAATCGGTTTCTTTTCTGCTTTTGTCTTTTTTCATTTCAGATTAAGAATTACGAGTCGTTTTGGGAAGAATCTGTGTATCCGAGCCTATCGACGGATAACATGAAGATGATCACACTGATGTCTTTCAAGATTTTCCTGATATTTAATATTTTATGTTATTTTTTTTACGGGGAGACAGGTTTTTTCCCCTGGCTGTATAGTATCGTATGATACTAGTGATGATAGTATCGTATGATTCTATACCCCGTTCTTTTTTTTACCTCAGCTTAGGTACTTTTTGTTTCAACTTTTATTGTACTATTTTAGCTCTCTTTGTCATAAGAAAAAGATGTTTCCGCTTTCTTCACTGGGTCGTAAATCCAATGAAGTAGCAGTGCAGAATTCAGTAGTTTGTAAGGCTACTAAATTCAGGGTAGGTTTAATTGTAAAGGGTTGTAAATCCACTACAATGAGAATTAAACACACGGTGGTGTTTTTCAGGTATTTATTTGGAGTACAGAGTTATGGTGAACTGGAATTCGAACTTGTTGAGAGAATAATTGTCGGTATATAAAGAAAAGTATTTGCTGACAAAGACTTTTCATCATCGTCGTATGACTCGTAGTAGATTGCTGCAATTCGCTACTACGAGGTCATGACGAAATGATGATTGATGAAAAAACTAGGTCGTCTGTGGAAATTCCGTTTAAGTGGGTCATCCATGTTTTATGCAATTAAACAACGTTGAAAGGAGTCCTAGGCTTCATTTTCGTGAAAACTCCAATAGTGAAAACCGTTTCACGATATCTTCATTTGTTTCGAAGATATAACAACATTTTGAAATTTTTTCGATTCAGAAGATGTGCCATAACTTTTTCATTCTCGAAAATATCTGAAACTGATAAAAACTTTCAACAAGCATTCTTTTACTAGGAATAAGACATTATTTTAAATTTTGTTTATCTTCAATTTTTTTTATGAAATAAAATGAAAAAAATGTATTTAATATAAAAAAAGTGTTTTTTTCACGAGAAAAAAATGTAATATAGTTTTTTATTTCCGGAAAAAAAGGGCTTCTAGAAAGTTTTAATCGTTTTCAGATATTTTCGTAAGTGAAAAAGTTATGGCACATTTTTGAAATCGAAATTAAAAAAAAATTAGGATCTCGTGAAATGGATTTCACTTATGGTGTTTTCACAAAAATCGAGCCCAGGACACCTTACGAAGTTTTCACCTATCTAGTCCAGAAGTACCTAAAATAGTCGACATCAAGCAATTTGGCATACCCTGTACAGGGTGTTCCAAACCTGATGTCCCATTTGTCATTTCTGGAACACGGAATACAGGAATGGACTGTCTCATAATAAACTGCCCCACATGAGTTAAGGATACTGACTTAAACTGCAAAAAATATAGTTTGAATGAGATTTTGTAATGAAAATTCACATTATTATGATTTCAAGTTGCAGGAAATGAAATTAATTTCAGCCTGTAGGTCTGCAGAGTATACAGGGTGGTTAAGAAAAATCTAGTAAATTAACGAAATTTTATTCCCAAAGGATTCAAGCATTTCAAGACAATCCATAAAATGTATGATGACGTCCACGGGCATCAATAACAGCTTGAAATCTTCTTTGCATACTACTCACTTTTTGTCTTTGAGAGTTTTTTAATATTGTAGACTTCATTTTGCTGATTGAGAGATTGATATTTTGTACATTTTACTGAAAAAACATATTGATTTGTAGATGTATTGTCCATGGTAGTTTTTTCGCTTTTCTAGATGCGGTTTACTTCAATTTGACTGTAAGATTTTGTTGTTTTTTGTTTACTTAGTGTTGACGATTATGATCACACAATAATGGAAATCCTCTTAATGGACGTCTAGAACCTAGATTCACCTCTCTCAAACGTCGTCTGATGGTTTCGATGGAAACTTGGACCCCCTCTGCATTTTGAAGAGTATTCCGTAGCATTCTAAACTTAGATGTAGGCTTTTTTCTCACCGAAACGGTGATGGAATGATCCTAAGCAAGTGTTGTTTTTCGTCGCCCACCAAGCCTAGGTCTTTTCAACATGGAAACTGTCTTCCTGAACATATTCCAAAGTCGAGATATCACACTTTGGCTGACTTGGAGCCTTTCAGCTACAACAACCTGAGTTATTCCACCCTGTAGCATTCCGATAGCCCTATTAGCCTCAGCGTTTGTTAGTTTACGTCTTGGCATTTTCAGAAAACTCGTTTCAAAGCGATAAACTGACTCCATTTCAAAATAAGAACATTCATTTAGCATATGCAAAAAACCAAACTTCAGAAAAAAGGTGACCAGATTGACGAAATGTCTCATACTGATTTTGATTGGATCGATTCAAGTTGTTATTGAGTTTTGAATGATTTTACAGCGATTTCCTCAAAGATTACATACTTTTCGAAACGATTGAATACGATATCCCTAACTCTTGTGGAGCAGTATATTTGTGCTCAAATGAACCACCCCGTATATTTCGATTCCCATAGAGATTTGGCGTCTTTTTGAGGTTCGAATGAGCAAACCACCAAGAGGGAGCGCTTCAACCCCTCAAAATTGAATAGGGGGAAAGGAATTGGAACAATAGTTGATTTCGAACAGTTCAGCCAAATACTTTGTAAGTAAGCTCTAGAGAATACTTAAACAGGATTGAAGGATTATACCCCTTATCGACCTAATAGCCATCATACAACCTAAAAAGAGAAAATCAACATTATGGTAACACCTATTTATAACGACCCAAAACGTACAAAATGAAGAATGTAGATATGATTTTCAGTCATAAACATCATTCGTCGATGTTGTGAATAGTCCTGATAAATCGCGGTAGGCTGCGAATATTAATGGTGAATGAAGGGCCGAGTGCAACTGCGTGTGATTTATGACAGTAATGAATTGGCCAGCCCGGCGTATTCGCCATTTTGCAACAATTATAGGGTTATTTTCAGGAATGACGTTTCTGCGGGGCTTTCATTTGGAAATTTTCGACTTTATTCAGATCATTGGGAGCATACCATTTTAACCAGTTCTCAATGCAATACAGAATCAATAAGGAAGTGTCAGATGAGGTGACTGCAACAGAGTACCATATTACGTATAATAATATACAGGGTGTTTCAAAAAAAGATGACCCTCTAAGAGAATTAGACATCAGTACACACTCATCAGATGTATCAGCTTCCAAAACATATTCGTGTAAATTTTCATTACATTGTTATCAGTATTTTCGGCAAATACTCAAACAATGTGTTAATTTTTTTCTTTTTCTTTATTTTGAATACGAATGTGGTTACGGGTTATGAATAGTTTTTTATGATATAAGTGTTGAAAATGACGTCTTATTTTGTGAGTGAAAAAGTTTTGAAATGAGCGGAGCGAATTAAACCATTTCACGAACAAAATAAAATCAATTTCAACACAAATACCATACAATGTTCTTAGTACAACTGCCCTATTTTGATATTGAAATGGGCGAATTTATAATGACCATAAAATTCAAAATGAGTTTTAATATTCAAATAACCAAAAGGTTTTTTTCCTGAAAACTTGATTTGGGTTTTCTCTCCCAGTCTCTGAAACAAGAAACAAATAGAAAAATTTTTTTAATAATATAAGAAAGGCCTCTGCGTAAAAATTTGAGCATTAATTTGTCAGAGGCCAAAACTTCACGAAAAGAAGTTGTTGCCTAACAATGAATAAAAAGAAAACACTATGAACTCTTAAGCGAAACGTCGTCCCAAAAAATCGAAAATTCTCACTCGTGAAGGAGTTGATAATTTTATAAAGCAAGCACCAGATGAGAAATACTTGAATTTTGTGGTGGCAGCTATTTTCGCATTATTTGGAGCTTGTCGGCGTGAAGAATTGTGTTATTTATCATCGACATAACAAATAAATCATTGGTTATACAACTTCCGAATATAAAACGAATGTCAGTCGTTCTTTTAGTATATTGGGAAGTATGTACACCATTTTCATAAGTACTTTGCACTGAGCCATTCTGTCATCAAACATCGTCGTTTTTTCCTGAAATACATGAATAATAATTGCACTGCCAATCCAGTTGGTATTAATACATTTGGGAAATGTATTATTGCCGAATTCCTCAAACTGCCAGAATCAGAGCAATATACAGGACACTGTTTTCGAAGATCTTCCACTTCATTGCTAGCAGAATCAGGAGCAAATATTTATTACGGATATAAAAAACATGGTGGATGCTGTTAAACTTGACAGTAGTTGATAATATTTTACACCAAGCGCATTGATGAGCACCCTTGCTTTGCACAATTTTGTTTCAGGTGCATTGCCATGTAAATTTTTTAGCTCAAAAAAATTTTCTAATCGTTCTTTGTAGAACTTGAATGACTCTTTTTCCTGGTCGAAAGATTCGAAATGAATTGTTGAGTTACTAACTGCTGCTCCCGGGGGTGTTTCACTGGTATTTGCTGCTGAAGATATCAACTGCTCCAAAGCTTGGCTTTGTGTTTTTAAGGCTAGTAATATCGCCTGTGTTTGAATTTGAAGGTTTTCCATGTCGGTCATTATATATTATTCTCGTCGCCACTTTTGTTATGTATTTAATTTTGGCTTCGAATTTATATAACACCTATTTGATTTTCAGAGTTTTATTAAAATACTTATCCAACGTGTTTCAACTAACCTCTCTATAATTAACCTCTTTTTTCCATGCCTAGCATAGAATTGAGTAAAATAATATTCTATGACATTTCAGAGTTATAACAAAGTCTATGACGGTAGCCAAGGGCTTTGTTGTTCATTCCACTGCTTTAAGAAATTTCATTTGTGAAAAAATTCTCCCAACCTCTACAGAGTTTGGAACATCATCATCCAATATTGTACTTCCGGTTTCTACAAGTACTGATGGTGCTGAGAATTCTAATAATGTGTTGCGAAGTGTTGGTAGTAATTGTTCTAGTTTTACGATTAATATTAATGTTCATAAGTAATGATTGTTAACTATTGATAATAAAAATTTGCAAATGCTGAATTTTTCTCATCTGATTTCATCATGAGAAAATGAAGTGCTAAAAATATTTTTAACACTAATATAAAAAATATTTTCAACACGATTCCACGTAAAGTATCAATTTCAAAATTGTTTGCTGTCATTAAAGTTTTCACTTTTACTGAACAAACACGTATTATTTTTCAGTTTCCTATCTATCGTAGATAGACGGTAATTTTTTTTTTCAAACACTCTGTAGTGTGGAATGTAGTGTATGCTGAAGCAGACCCTAATGCATCATTGACATACTTCGATGGCAAAAAATTGTAGATATGAACCTATTCCTTACAGTCGGAATTTTCATTCGAATCAACAAATTTAAGTTATTTCATTATGATGTCGGAAAGATCATTATTCTCGATTTGATTTTCAAAAAACGTGTTCTCATTCACTTCGTGAATATAAACTGAACAAATCTCATCCTGATATGGATAATTCTTCATACAAACAAAGTGAAGACCCAAAAAGATTTTCCCCAAATTTTTCCACTTCAACATCAGTTTATCGTTGACTCAATCTCTCAATCAATGATCCCTCTTAAGGTGAAGTCCCACAATTACCCACTACAGCAAAAAACCCCTCCTCGAGGAGCGAAAGCACTCTACTCACCCTCCGGCGACCAAAATCATCTGCATGTCTCATGAGTGGGCTGTGCAATCGTCCACTTATCGGCCTCTCCCCGTCCTCAGACCTCCGCTGGCTGCGGAACAGCTCCACCTGTGCCAAACCATGCCGGCTCAACCGTCAAACCGCAATTTCGGAATTAACGCGGACGGGAATCGCATGTTCGGCACGCGGGCCGTGAAATCGCGCACATCTGCCGTCTTGTTTACGTCTGCGACCGGACACAATTGCCGCTAATTTATTTCTGATCCGTTCGGCATGTCTGGATTGCTGGAAAAGATGTATTGTTAGCGCGCACTCCGGTTCTATACTTAACGGCGATAAAAGTGCCGGTTTTATGATCGTTTCAGAGTGTACGTTGAATCTACGATACAGCGTGTTATATTTGAAATGACAATGTTTTTTTTTAATCTTGCTGATTCCTATTCACCCAATAGTCCCTATATGTACATGGTGATTCACTTATCTTGGTAACCCTAATTTTCTCGAAAAAGCAGAAAAGAAACTAAAAATAACTTGAATTACTTTCAAATTAACTATCCATTTCAGAAATGCATTCGTTACTTCTATACTTCATGTATAGCCTCGAAACCATCTTGAAAATTATAAATGGAACAAATAAACTGCTCATCATGAGTTAGGGATATTGATTTAAATTGCAAAAATAAATAATTTTAATAAGATTTTCTTCTTTGCATACTACACATGAGGTTGTTGAACATTTCTTGGTTCCATAAACTGGGCAGAAGCTCACTCAGATCATTCAAGGATTCTGGGTTAGGTTGATGATTATCTAATCTTGTTTAGAGCATATCCCATGCATGTTCTATGCAATTCAAATCTGGTGAGTGAGAAGGTTTTGGTAAATGTGGTCCACCAAGCTCCTCGTGCGCATTCTCAACTTTGGCTGCACGGTGCAGTCTAGTGTCATCGTCTAGAAATTGAAAACTTTCACCAAAAGCAGCGTGAAAATTTGGCAAAATATTGACAATAACATGCTCCTTATAGTGTAAGGCGGTCATATTTCCAAGACAAATGTCTAGATCTGTACGCCCGTTGAAACATATCCCGGCCCATACCATAATACTACCCCCTCGGAATGAAAGGAAAATAAGTTCATTAATTTTTTTTTGAAGCTTTAAAGCGTCTGACAATAGTTTTGGCCCATAGAAAGTGTCTGACACTTATGATACTATTTCAGAAATAATATTCTCCAAACCTTTATGAAAACCAGCCATGTGAAAATAAGTTACTTCACACAGCTCTGGGATCTTGGACTATAAATACAGGGTGATTTATCTTGGTAACCCCAATTTTCTCGAAAACGTCCGAATATTTTTTCATTCTGTGAATGGCGTTTTGAACAAGTCAATGTCATCTTGAGATGCGCATAAAAATCTGCGGAATAAATAAGGACGCCAGGCGTCGCGCCGCTATCAAAACTTTTTTTCCAGGGACATCCCTTTTTATCATGTCATTCGAAAGATAATTTCATTCTGTTTTTTTTTTAAATACAATTTTTTTTCATTCCCAACCTTCAGCGATCTGCAGCGTGTTTTATGCTAATTCTATTTCATTAATTTTTTCTGTATTGGGGTAATATCCCATAATTTTAGACATAGATATGAGTTTTTGCCTTGAATTAAAGAAGTCAAGTTTTCTAAACAATCTGCCTCTTCAAATAAGATCAAATATATAGCAAGATGGGGCTCCATGTCACAACGCTGCCATTGTGAAGAGATATTCAGATCAAGAATTCGAAAATAAATAGATAGGAACCAATGGACCCATCAGATGACGCTCATGGAATACTTTCTACGGGGTACCCTGAAGAAAAATATGGGATACCAAACTGATTCTAATAACTTGGACCATTTGAAAATGAAGATAAGAAACGCCTGTGCCTGAGTAGACCCTTATATTTTGACCTTGGTAAATTATAATGAAATAGGGAAATGATATAACTTATGTATGGATCATAATGGCCGGTATATAAAACATATGATTCGAAATGTTTCTTACGTTATGAAAATTTTTTTTATTGTTATAAGATACAATATTCAATGAAAATAATAACAGAGAAATAGTTTGTTACTAAGCCTCCGTCACTTTACGAAACAAAATCATATTTAGGTCATCTAGACCTTATGATCTATAAATAAGTTATATACTTACTATACTTTGGTCAAAATATAAGGGTCCATTTATTTTCGAATTCTTGATCTCAATTTCTCTTCACAATGGCAGCGTTCTGACATGGAGCCCTATCTTGGTGTATCCACATATTTGATCTTATTTGAAGAGGCAGATTGTCTAGGAAACTTGCCTTTTTGAATTCAAGGCAAAAAATCATATCTATGTCTCCAAATAAAGGCATGCTACCACAATACAGAAGAAAACAAATGGAATAGAATTAACATAAAACACGCTGCAGATCGCTGACAGTTGGAAATGGATAAAAATTGTATTTGAAAAAAAATTTCCGAATGAAATTATTCTTCGAATGACATGATAAAAAAGGTATGTCCCTGGAGAAAATTTTTATAGCGCCGCGACGCCTGGCGTCTTTATTTTTTTCGCAGATTTTTATGTGCATCTCAAGTCGACATTGACTTGTTCAAAACGCCATTCACAAAATGAAAAAATATTCGGACGTTTTCGAGAAAATTGGGGTTACCAAGATAAATCATCCTGTATTTATAGTCCAAGATCCCAGAGCTGTGTGACGTAACTTATTTTCACATGGCTGGTTTTCATAAAGGTTTGGAGAATATTATTTCTGAAATAGTATCATAAGTGTCGGACACTTTCTATGGGCCAAAACTTTTGTCAGACGCTTTAAAGCTTCAAAAAAAAATCAATGAACTCATTTTCCTTTCATTCCGAGGGGTAATATTATGGTATGGGCCGGGATATGTTTCAACGGGCGTACAGATCTAGACATTTGTCTTGGATATAACAGCCTTACAGTATAGGGAGCATGTTATTGTCAATATTTCGACAAATTTTCACGCTGCTTTTGGTGAAAGTTTTCAATTTCTAGACGATGACACTAGACTGCACCGTGCAGCCAAAGTTGAGAATGCGCACGAGGAGCTTGGTGTTCCACATTTACCAAAACCTTCTCACTCACCAGATTTGAATTGCATAGAACATGCATGGGATATGCTCTTAACAAGATTAGATAATCATCAACCTAACCCAGAATCCTTAAATGATCTGAGTGAGCTTCTGCCCAGTTTATGGAACCAAGAAATGTTCAACAACCTCGTGTGTAGTATGCAAAGAAGAAAATCTTATTAAAATTATTTATTTTTGCAATTTAAATCAATATCCCTAACTCATGATGAGCAGGTTAGTTGTTCCATTTATGATTTTCAAGATGGTTTCGAGGCTATACATGAAGTATAGAAGTAACGAATGCATTTCTGAAATGGATAGTTAATTTAAAAGTAATTCAAGTCACTTTGAGTTTCTTTTCTGCTCTTATTTTACATTTCAGATTAAGGATTGCGAGTCGATTTGTGAAGAATCTGTTTTTCGGTGCCCATAGAAGGTTTCACCCTTTCCTCATTTAATCCTACTGCATACCTCGTGTTGCACGAACCTCAGCTAGGTTCCTTTCTTGTTTCCATATTATGTATTGTATTAATTTAGTTCACTGAATCAAAACATTTCCACTGCTGTTAAAAACGCTTTGCAGCACATGTGTGAAGCCCACCATTGACGTAGACACATTTCGAGACTAACAATGCAGACTTGCATCCCACAATGCGTTGTGTTTACCATGCCGAAGAAAGCAATCCTAACCATAATTCCATACTGATGGCAACCGCTCTTCTATTTACCCTCCCATCAGCATGTTTCTCCGCAGTATCGGAACAACGGCAGAGCTGCAGAATATCACCGGCGCGGCAAGAGATTTAACACGAACAGCCGTTGGACCAGATCCAGACGGCATTGCGAAATGCCACCGGTATGGACAAATTTGCAAGTGGAGCGTGGAGGAATCGATTGGACACGATTTATTCGAGGAGAACGCGAGATGTTCGTGTTAAATCGAACAACGCCGGCCAAAATAGACCGTTTGCAGTAATTATGCGAGAAATTGATGCGTTCCAGGAGGCTTTTTCATCCTGGAGATTGGACGCGATGGATTGATTCGATTTGAGGTTCTCTCGGAAGTTCTACGCGTGTGGTCCGATTGTTTTCCCAGACCAGAATCGACAATTTTTGAAAAAGAAATAATGGTAAGATGAGACCCACTGAAAAACGAAGAAAAAAATTAAAGGAATAAAAGCCATATTATTCGATGAAAATGAAAAGTATTTCTTTTTTTGAAATGCCTTTGTACAGAGTAAATCAAACTGCTTGATTTTAGCTGTTTCTGGTAAATCTACATTGGATAGGTAAGAACGTTGAAGGGAGTCCTGGGCTCGATTCCTGTGAAAACATTTCTTTTGAAGATATAAAAATTTTTTTATATTTTTTCGATTTCGAAGATGTACTATAACCTTTTCATTTTCTATAATATCTGAAAATGACAAAAACTTCAAACAAACACTTTTCCAGTTGGAATGATACATTACTTCAAACTTTTTTATCTTTAAATTTCTTTTATGATATAGGTAAGATAAAAAAAGCGTTCTCATTCAAAATAAAAAAGTAATTTTTTCCACGAGAAAAAAATTTAAATATAGTTTCTTATTTCCGGTGAAAAAGCGTTTCTTGAAATCTTAATCGCTTTCAGATATTTTCATAATTGAGAAAGTTATGGCCGTTCTCGAAATCGATAATATATATCAAAAAATGAAGATATCTTGAAACGGTTTTGACAAATGGTGTTTCCACGAAAATCGCGAGCCCATGAAATCTTTCGAAGTTTTTAACAATTTAGTCCAGAACCACCTAAAACCGTCAATATCAAGCAATTTTGGAATACTTTTAATACCTAAACTATGTACAACTTTTCAAGCGAAACAAACGCAGAAAAATAAATGACACATTACGGTCGTCTTTTTCAAGAAAACTGATAATTGCATCAACTGAATTCCTCTATCTTCTTTTATATTCGAGTTATAGTACAAAATTGAAATTTGCGCGATTTCAACTTTGGCCATTATCTCCGTTTCTGTTTGTGCTATGATATTGAAATGAAAACATCAAGAAACACTTTTTTCACAGCAATCCATTAACGTACTATGTTTTTCTCTATAATGTTTTCAAATCAACATCCTAGCATAAACAGAAACAGAGATAATGATCAAATTTTAAATTTTGGCTATGACTCGAAAACAAATGTAGATAGAGGGCCGCAGTTGATGCCATTGTCAGTTTCTCTGAAAAAACACCGTAGTGTCATTAAGTTTCCTTTTCCTTTTCAGTTAATAAGTTGTAGTTCAGGTATCACCAATGTTGCTCACTCACAGTTTTGATGGAATTTATCCAGTATACATCTAATATTTGGGAAAAAAAGCCCTGTCTTGGTTATCATTCTTTTATAATGATATGTTTAATTTCAAAAATTTTAGGACCGATTTTCGCAACGCTAAACTAGAAGAAATTTTTAAACGTGGAAAACATTTTTCATATCCAAGTAGTTACCATCCTATTAGTTTATTAAGTGTTCCTTTCAAAATTTCAGAGAGACTGATTTTATTTAGAATTGAATCAACTGTAGAAGCTCTGCTTCTGGTTAAATAAGAATTGTTGTGATCAAGTTCTTTTCTCACCACATTCACAGAAACAGGGTTCAATAAAAACTCAAAACAGGGATGAAATTCAAACCAGGGTTTCATGTTTCCATTTAAATAATTATCAGAAAATTGAGTGTCTCTTCCGGTTCTTCACCCTTAAAATATAATGTTAATCCTAGATACCTGCAAATCAAACTTGCTTCCTCCTCAAATTTCAACGCCCATTTAGATGATCTGCTGTTGAAGCTTAAAACTCAAAACAATATTCTTCAGAAATAAGCTGGTTCCTCATGGGGCGCTGATGCTACAATACTTCGTACGGCAGCGCTAGCTTTGGTTTTTTCTGCTGCTGAATATTCTTGTCCTATTTGGTTGAATAGTGTTCATGTAAAAACATTGATGCTCAACCAAATTTTTCTATGAGGATTATCACTGGTAATATCAGATTTCAACCTACTCGTTTGTTACCAGTCCTCCCAAATATTGTCCCTCCTCATATTAGCAGAAAGACAGCAGCTTTGAATTTTTGGAACAAATTCAATTCCTTTCCAAATTCATTTCCCATACTCTCCTATATTCCAGATAATAAGATTCCCAGATTGCAGTCTCGTAAACCATTTTGTTCAAACATTCTAATCAATATGAATAGAAGAGACAAGAAAATTTGGCAATTTGAATGGAATGTATGCAATTTTTTTCAACAAAGATCTAATTACTGATCCTTCCATCAGAGTTCCTGAATTTGACCTTCCCAGGAGAATATGGTCTGTCCTAAGACCTAAGATCTCCGTCCTCTATGAACTCGAACAAGGTGAAAAGCTCTAAACACAAGTTCACGTTCCTCATTTTAATTTTATCCCACCCAAAACGCATACAGACGTGCGCAACTGTAAGTATTCTTTCGAAGAATGTCAATTTGAGTGGAGAATCAGCTATTCGTATGGTAATTCATTTCGAAGTACCGAAAGTTTTTCAATTAGACCGAAAACGAAACTTATGTGTGGAGAGTTCACCAAGTATTCGGATGAATCGGAGTATACCTAATAAGTTTTTTCATTAGTTGAAAATAAAATCGACGAATTGAAGAAGTCGTTGTGACACTTGTAGGCTAATGTTCCGGATAAAATCATCTATTCCTGTTGTGATTTGTGAAGAAACCGTTCAAACACTAATAGAAACAATTTTATGTGCAAAATTCACTATAGATATTCATGAAAACGTTCAATTTTCAATGAAAATTCAGTACAGTTCTACCCCAGGTGCCTCACAAATTTCTGAGAATCCGAACAGGTTGAATTATTTCTAGGGTTCTTATCTGCTCTGAAATGGGTTCATCACAAGGAAAAAATTCGTTTTCTTGTAAAGAAAGTTCGAAATGAGATGTCATTTATTTAATTTTCCTTTAAAAATCTGCGGTTTGTTGCTTTTTTAACAATTTCAAATATCGCTGAGAATATAATCACAAATGATGATTATAATGTGAGTTTGGTTTATCGTGGATTGCATACGTCAAACCATGTAATTCTACAAATGTTCTCAAAGCTCCAAACTCAAAGTAGAATCCATCGGAAAATTCTTCAGATTATAGTTCATAACTTTCCACGAACTTTCGTCCCCTGGGTAAATTTTCCAGCTAATGCTTGAGCGGAAGAAAGCTCTATCGTATCCATCACGTGTTCGAAACACAAGATAAGGGCCGACTGAATATATGATGCATCATCAGCCTCAAGCGAATATATTAAAAGCATCGTTGATTAATTGTGGCAGATCATGCGAAAATTCAGGCATTATGTCATGGTATATTTTTGAGGCATTATCTATGTCTCCAACGCAGCGAAACAATGCTTGAGGTGGCAGCTACAATATCCTCCAGTAATTCCTGTAAATCTGCAGCTTATTAGGTATAATCAGTTTTCTTCATCCTAAAGGGATCAACAGGAGTCCACGAGATTAATTTTGCGAGAGGATGATCAAATGAAATAGAATTAATCAACTTTTTACAGACAGGATCTTGGTGCAAGATTGTAACTCGATAGATGAGTTACTGACCGCTCTGTTGATTTGTTACAGATATGTTGAAATACCTAAAATGTAGTTAGAAATGCCGAGCAATTGACAAATAATATCCATCTGACAAATTAAGTTTTTCTCCTGATATTTGTTGTTTTTTCTAATTTTGGCAGGTCTGCGTGGAACGCCTTGTATATCGTAATCTCTGGGTATCAAATCTCCGGCGAATGTAGCATGGATTCTGTGACATCGTAGGGGTGAAAACGATTTATTTCAATATACCGATAGCGGTTGATGGATGGGGTAATACAACCTATCGCTATCGAAGAATTGAATGGTCAATAACAGCATGTTGCGAGCTGGGCAATGGTTCGATTGAAAGCTTGTGTTCCCAAAAAAAGGAAATTGGAAGTTTCATTGCAGTGCTGGGTCATTTTGTATATGAAAAGGAATGTCGAAGATTGGAGGCATTGCTGAAGATTGATTTCGAATACAGTCAAGATCCTAATGATGTATGAGGAGAAGCATCTCATTAATAATTGTTACATTCATTAGCCCTTGCTATACTATCTTCGTTTAATGAAAAAAAAATTAAACAGCTGCTTCGTCAGTAATTATAATTTTTTTGCGAGCTGTATCAGTTGAATATAGATAGGACGATTCAATCACTTCAAGGTTCCTTATCTCTGGAAAAACATACTCATTTCTTTTATACTATCTATCAATAAACACCGGAGAGGCAAAATTTTTGTCAAATTCAACACACTGTATTTTTTTTCGTGGTGCTGCAATTTTGTTGAAATTTTCACCAGGTATAGTATTGGGTCTTGTCATATTAACCTGAAATTTACTTAGCAAAAATAAATGTAATTTATCCGTTATACAGGGGGAAACAAAACCTTGTTTTATACCCTTCATTTTTAAACAACCTGTGGTGAATTTGAGGAGAAAATTTGATATTATTCAGTTTTAATTTGAAGTGTGATCCTTTCTTAACAAGCGGTTTTTTGATTGGCTTTTGAAAAGAAGATACACATTTTCAAAGAATGAGAAAGCCAAGTAGAAACACACGCTATTAATTTTCAGATGTTTGTGTATGTGTATTGTAATGTTTTAAATTGTTAAAAAATTTTAAAAATACAATGCTTTCTTCGAACATGTGTATCTTTTTTTTTAAAGCAGATACTGACGTGAATCAAAAAACATTTTGTTGAGGAACCGTCACACTTCGAAATAAAATTTGATGATATAAAATTTTCTGCCTCAAATTCACCACAGGGTGTTTAGAAATGGAGGGTATAAAACAAGGTTTTGTTTCTCCCTGTATAACGGATAAATCACAAGTATTTTTGCAAAGTTAATTTCAGAATAATATAACAAGGCCCAATACTATACCTGGTGAAAATTCCGACAAGATCTGAGAAACACGAAAAAAGATACAGTGTGATGAATTTGACAAAAATTTTTCCTGTCCGGAATTTATTGACGGGGAGTGTATGTATTCGCATTCAGTATCATTTTCTCGCTCCTACAGTAAAATACTCCGAAAGAGAGAAGAGAAAAGATTGTTCTCTTCATATTTGTTCTTTCCTCGACAAAATTGTTCATTGAATGTGAGATTTATGTCGATTTATTCAGACTTGGAGAATGAGAATTTTACTTTGTTCGCAAACTGAACATCTCATTTCCTCCTTTCGATTCCTCCAACTTTTCTCCCTTCATGCCTTATTGCATCATCGACTGATAAGAACGAGACCATCGAAGCAGTTTTGAAGTTTCACTCGATACGAGAAGCAATTGCTGCTTCTTATGGAAAAACAATAAATCAGTCGATATAAACGATGGTTATATGGAAACAAATCATACATTCTACTGGTACGGCTACTTCATTATTCGTTCCAATAATAGATGATGGAATGGAATCCATAGATTTCGGAATGAAATCGCTCATGCATGGGATGAAATCGTGGAAACTATGGGCGATATGAAACCATAAATTAACTGAAATGTACGAAATGAGTTGGAAGGGATGATGGTATACTAGAAAATACATTAGATATGTCAACAATACTTCGATGTACCGATTGAGAACTCTGAAGTTTTTCTGCACTTGTATCATAATACAAGTAATTTATTATACAGAAGGCATTGATATTCGAAGCACGATTTTGAGAGTGTTTAAATAAACGATTATTATCTTAATTCAAATTTTGGTCAAAATTAATTAAACATATTTACCCACAAGAGTTAGGGATATCGTATTCAATCGTTTTGAAAAGTATGTAATCTTCGAAAAATCGCTGTAAAGTCATTCAAAAGTCAATAATAACTTGACTCGTTGAGGCTAATAGGGGAATCGGAATGCTACAGGGTGGCCTAACTTTGTAGCGTTGTAGCGGAAAGGCTCCAAGTCAGCCAAAGTATGATATTTCGACTTTCGAATAGGTTCAGGGAGACAGGTTCCGTGTTAGGAGATCAATGATTGATGGGCGACAAAAAACAACACCTGGTCATGATCGTTTTATTACCGTTTCGGCGAGAAGAAAGCCTACATCTAGGAGTAGAATGCTCCGAAATATTCCTCAAAATGCAGAGGGGGTCCAAGTTTCCATCGAAACCATCAGACGACATTTGGGAGATGTGAATTTAGGTTCTAGACGTTCCATGTACACGTGACCATAAGCGTCAAAGACTGGAATGGACAACGCAACATATCAATTGGAACGATGAATGGCATAGTGTCCTCTTCACTGATGAATCGAGATATGGACGATTTTCAGATTCTCGAAGAATAAGGGTATGACCAAGAAGTCCATCCATTCCGAGAGGGTAGTGTTATGATATAGGCCGGGATATGTTTCAACGGCCGCACAGATCTACACATTTGTCCGCCTTACACTATAGGGAGCATGTCATTTACAATGTTTTTTCCAAATTTTCACGCTGATATTGTTGAAACTTCTCAATTTTCAGACGATAACGTTTCACCGCAATCACCAGATTTGAATTGCATGGAACATGTATAGGATATGCTCCAACGATTAGATAGATAATCATCAAACTACCCCAGAATCCTTAAATGATCTGAGAGAGATTCTGCCCCGTTTATGGAACCAAATTAATCAAGAAATTTTCAACAACCTCGTGTGTTGAATGCAAGGAAGATGTCAAGCTGTTATTGATGCCCGTGGAGGTCATACATTGTATTGAAAGTCTTGAAATGCTCGAATTCTCTGGGAGTAAAACCTACAGTCTAAAATTAATTTTATTCAATGCAACTCGAAATCATATAAATATGAATTACAAAATCTCGTTTAAACCATATTTTTTTGCAATTTAAGTAAATATCCCTAACTCATGTAGAGCAGTTTAGTTCCGTAAATATCGTTTCTTATCTAGTCTCTTATTACAATTTCCACATCAGCTTTTGAGGAAATCTGAGGCTGTTTATTGACAACTCTGTTACCTCTCGAACCATCAGTGTAATATTAATATAAAATAATGTATGACTCAAAATAAACACAAAAATAATAGTTTTTCCGGAAATGAAACTTTTGTACTGTATTAGGATTGATGATATAGTTTTTTTATGCATTCAAGTCTTCTTATTTAAATAGTTCCCAGATATTCATTCCAATTACTGGATTATCCTTCGGAGTTATATCCAATTTGGTCTAATTCTGAGAGGAAGCGAAAATTTGTTAACAGATTCTTTTTTCCCCCAATGATTTTTTTTTCATTTGATGAATCAAAAATTCTCACAATTCCGCAGAGAATCGTGAATTTAAGAATTTGCCAGCCGAAGAAGTCTGATAATGACTTCGAAACTTTATGAATTTTCAAAATTCAAAGTTTTTTTTCGAATGATTTTCTCCTGAGAATATAGTGACAATTATCTCAGAAAAATGCAGACACGTCCCTTAAAATATTTCAGTTGATGCACTAAATTTTTCTCGACAAATCTCTAAATTAGTAGGGAAACTTCAAAAAACATATTCATGCTGAAAATTGAGTTTCTATGTTACCACACTTTTTCTTTGTACATCATCATGAAAAACTGTCAACTGATGTCAATGTGATATAAATTAATACCACCGAATTTTTTTAGATTTCTTCTAACTAATCTCTAAATGCCCATGAAAATTTCATACCATAAAATAATGAGTTTCAACTTCCCTTTGTACTCCACGATCAAAAATAAACAACAAGAATTGCGTAAATTTCCTGACAAATTTCACACACAAATAAAGTACGTTTGTACCAAACAATTGTTTTCATTAGGAGAATTTCAGCGTGAAATTCATTATGATAGATTGGGTATATTATAATCCTGATAGAGAAAAAGTTGAATGATCTTCATAATAATAGACGAATTTACTTGGTTGCAAAAATTCCACCGCGTTTCTCCGACCTTACATCTTTTCTACGCAATCCTAACCTCACCTAACCTCAAAAATCAAGACGCACAAAACAACCAAACTCCGCCGGGAGCTATCAAACACACGAAAAAACCCCAAAACTTCTCTCGAACTACCTCGAACCATCGAAGACACGAAATTCCAAAAATCCCCTGGGGATCGCGGGAATCGGATCCACGTGAGCGAGGACGCGGTCTCGGCCGTGGGCGCTCGCGGTGCAGACTGGGGCGACAGCACGCGAGCCGGGCGGTTGCGCCCGTCCAACGGGATACACTGCAGCCGGTGGGCGCTATCCCCGACGTTCCCCCATATTTCATGCTGTTTTCGCCCCCCTTTCGACGTTCATCGTCATCCCGACGACACGAGGAATGTTTTCGACGCCGTGGACGCCGGCCGGCGCCCGTGGGACCACTAGACGCCCACGCGGAAGCACGACTTGGGTTAGAGGCGGGGAAGATGTAAGATGATGAAAAAGATGCGTGTAGAAAAAAAAATCGAAACATCATTCACAGCAAGATAAATGATGCACTCATTGAATACCACTGACTCAAGATTTACCAAACAACTCTAGGGCAGCGTTCACAAACTTACTCAGAGAGTAGAGTAGGAGTATGGCCATATGATCAGAAATATACTTCGGTCTTTACTCCACACTCGTCGTTCACAATCTTACTCTGTCAAATGTCATTCAAAATTCAAACATGTGTATAGGTTATGAATAATACTTTTGCATCATATATATTTTTTATTTATCATTTTCATATTGAAATTGTTGCTATCATGAATGAATAATAGAAGTTTAAGAAAATAATTCTCTCTAGTCGTACATTTTCAGTTGTGTCTTCGCAGTATAGTGCATTTTTCTTTTATTTGAAAAGCAGAGCACAACCGTGTTTTTTTGATGATTGTGAGGAAACTGATGAATGTTCTCAGGACTTTGAATTACTTTTAATGAGACAGAAACAATGAAAAAAGATATTATTGTCTATAATCTTCTCTTGCAAGCAAAAATTTAAAATTTTATTACAAGTTTTGTTGTTTTATTGATTCAACGCCAGAAAAAAATTGAATACTTCGTAACAAAAAATAGTTTCATTTGAGGAAGTTAACAAAAAGAAATTAAAAAAATATTGTATGAAAGATAAAGCAAAATATGAATGAATCTTGACAGATCTAAACTCTCGAATATAACAAAATATCAACGTAGATTCCAAATCAGGTACAAAAAACAGTTATTGTGGGACTTTTCATGTCTCGATTTATTTGAACTTGAACGGACCACTCTAGGTTCTGCAATACAGGGAAAAACTCTTTTTTTTCTTTACCATTATCTCTTGGTAAAGTTCACTCTGAGCTTCGTTAATTCACTGCTAGCAATTTCATTTAATTTATTAATCATTACAGTAATTCTTTCCAATATTTCTTTATTCCACAGAATAGTTGTTTCACTTGAATTATTTATTGTTTTGTATTTCGTTATTGAGATAGAACAAAACTAGAAATGAATACTTATTCGAATAACTTTCAAAAAGTCTGCGGCAGCAAGACATAATAAAAATCGTACGTCACAGCTGTCAGAGTATGTGTTTACTCTCCCAAATAGCAGAGTATGCAGAGCTTACTCAGAGGAAGTTTATGAACGCTCACAGAGTATACTCCGAGGAAGACAAAGCAAGTTTGTGAACGCTTCAGAGTAAGGGGAGCTTACTCTGAGTAAGTTTATGAAGGCAACCTAGAAAATCATCATGTTCATTAAGACATTACTTTCTTCTCAATTCCTCGGAACTTCCATCTTTCTCACGAAAAAGTCTGATCTCAATTTATAAAAGTAAGTAGGCCATTTTGTTGGTTACACCATTTATAACTCAAGATTAGATGAACTGTTTGTTATGAAAGATTTCTTGTTGGATTCTTCTACGGCGGAGTTAAAACTCAGAAAATTTGATGAAATGGAAAAAAATAGGAAATAATTTTTCTTCTTGCGAATAACGCCAGTAGGTGTCGCTACGGCTAATAGCGTTTTCGTGAAAGTATTATTTTTGATACTACATTTTCTAATGACATTAACCCATCTGAGTCCATGTGTTATTACAACTATCTTTCTTCCGAACACTACGGAAAATTTTATGACGAAATGTTTTGAACAAATCTCCATTCTACTATTATATAGGTTAACAATTACGGTGTATTTTGAGTTGCCTGAAGGGATGTTTTAGGGCGCATTGATTCTTCTGTCTGGTGACTTCCGACAACCATAACCGGTAATTCCTAAATCGACGGCATCCGATTACATAAATGCTTGCCTAAAATCATCAAATTCAAATTTGGCTAGGTAATTAAGCTCTCAATTCAGTTGACTGCGGTTGGAATAATAGCAATAGATATTTGCAGCCCACAAAAATACAAAGAAAACCTGCACCACAAAAATTGTTGAAAATTGCAAAAAAAGGATGTCAATGAGTCTTTTTTGTAACGCTTCATGTGGGGAAAGTGCAGGTGTTAACTGCCAAAACAGTTGTCCAATCTTTGACAAAGCTTTTCTTCATTTTTCTTGTTCTTCCTTTTTTTCAGAGTGAAGTTTACCATTAGCTTTGACTCCTGAGTATCTCGAAGAAAACTTCCTGTATTTTTTAAGTTTTTGTAAAAGAGATATTTTCTTCAATATCGAATATTTCAGAATATTCCGTCAATAGTTTTAATTTGTCATACACGTTTTTCATTGTTTAGCTATGTGGTAGGTAACTAAATAATGTTTTGCTCTTTCTTTTCGTGCTTTCTGACTGTTTTTATCTTAATTATCATCATATAAAGTGAATTTGAGTTTACCAATTTCAATAATATTTTAAATAATTTGTTGTCGTTGTTTTATTTCGTTATATTACACTTGACGCGAGGGTTTGTCAATGAGCATTTATAGATTGATTTTCATTACCTTTGCTCTCATTTCTAATTTTTTTCTTGGATGGTGAACATGCAGGAACTTACCTGAAACAAAAAAAAACCACAATGAAATATGAGTCCTTCGCAAGTACATACATTAAATATATTCTGGAATAGATTTGAGAAATTTCACCGAAAGAAGTATTCACTACATATTAAAAAATGTCAAGAAAGAGAATCGAAATAATCAACATATAAGTAAAGCAGTATTGTTCTACGAATCCAAAAACGAAAAACCGACAAAAAAAGTCAAAAAAAAATTCCATGGACGATAATTTCATATTTTCTGCTCCAAGTAGGGATGTGTTGAATCGAATAATGAAAATTTAATTCTTGTTATAACGATGACATTCATAATGAATAATTTAAATCATCATAATTCCAGATTTCTGAGAATGACTTGTCTAATTCCAAACAGGTAGGTATTGAAATGAGAAAAAAATGATCAATCAAAAGAGTGGAACATAAATTTGGTCAAATTCGGTTGAATCTTGAATATTCCATTCGGGATGCTGGCGCAGTTTTAGTCCAGAAGATTGCATCGTATTTCGAACAAATGGTATAGAAGTAGAACATTTGGATCAGCTCCAAACACATCAAGACTAAACTCCTGCCGTTTTATTACTCTGATATTAATAACGTACATAAAATAAAAGAGCACCTTTGAACGAACACAATAGTTTTCTCTTAAGTAATCAACTGATTTAACGAAATGATTTGTTCTGGGTGATTCATAGGAGAATAACGGGAAAACAGTAGGTATTGACAAGATCTTAATTTTTCAGCGAGATCAATCCCAACCAAGAAATTGACCTAAAAAAATTATCAGGATGTTTGAAGCCAAAACGTAATTTTCTCATTGTAAAATGAATTTGAATAGAAGATGACTCGATAATATTTCCATTTTCCAAAAGTCTATACAGAATGAGTCTGTAACTTCTACATAAATATTTTAAACTTTCATATTGAGCTTATCCAACTCTGAAAACATACCACTATAGTTTTTTCGCGCAATCTACCGCCTCTTGGGGAGAATGTGACAGAAATCTAATTCCTTGATTCTCTCAAACAAGATTACATTTTTTTTGCTTATATAGATTTCTTCAAATGATCAATTACTCGAATAATGTGCAGTCAACGAGATGTTACGAAGAATACTTTCATTTTCATTCGATAAAATCCTAGAGGCAATGTTGCGATTGAATACTTGATTCAATTCTCGGTGGTTTGATCTCTGTTCAACACAACTGTCAATTCGAAGTCATTATTGTCACTTTTAGCACAAATATCATACAATGTTTCTTGTACAACTGCCCTATTTTGATAACGAAATAGGCGAATTTGCAATAATAATGAACATCAAAATGCATTTTAATATTCAAAAAATCAAAAGGTTGTTGTGAATAGCAAACGTTGCCAACGTTATGATCACTAACAAATGAGAAAGGACGCTGTCCTGCTTAATATGTTTGTCGGGGTCCAATTATTCATAAAAGTGACGATTTGGTTGTTCCTCTGGATATTGAAGAGTCTGCAAGAAGAGCAAATCTGGACCATCTACTAAAAAATCTGTTCAGCAGTACGATATTGCATATAACAATTTCTTGGCCTGGTGTAAATTGAAAAATGTAGGAGGGAATTTCAGTGAAACTGTTTTCCTGGCAAATTTAGAAGAAAAATCAAAAATAGGGGTTCATCAACTTTGTGGAGCAAATTTTCAATAATAAAATCAAGCGCCCTTTTTAAAAATGGTGTGGATTGTAGTGAATATTTCGAGGTAAAAGCATATTCAAAAAGGAAATGTGGACGATATTGTCCTAAAAAATCAAAAATTCTCACTGGTAAACAAGTTGAAGAGTTTATAAAAGAGGCACCAGATGGGAAATACTTGATGGTTAAGGTCGCAACTATTTTCAGATTATTTGGAGCCTGTCGGCGTCAAGAATTGCGTAATTTATCAGTGGAAGACATCGAAATAACAAATAAATCATTGGTTATACAACTTCCAAATACAAAAACGAAAGTCAGTCGTTCTTTCAGTATTATTGGATAGTATGTAGACTATTTTCATAAGTACTTTGCATTGCGCCCTTCTGTCATCGAACATCGTCATTTTTTCCTGAAATACATGAATAATAAATGCACTGCCAATCCAGTTGGTATTAATACATTTGGGAAAATTCCATCTATTGTTGCCGAATTCCTCAAACTGCCAGAACCAAAGCAATATACAGGACACTGTTTTCGCTTCATTGCTAGCAGAATCAGGAGCAGATATTACGGATATAAAAAAAAATGGTGGATGAAAGTCTTCGACGGTAGCCGAGGGCTATGTTAATCATTCCATTGCATATGGAAATGTCATTGCTGAAAAAATTCTCCCAACCTCAATAGATTTTGGATCATCATCATCCAATATTCTACTTTCGCTTTCTACAAGTACTGATGGTGCTGAGGATTCTAATTATGTGTTGCGAAGATCTCTAACGTCACAGGGCATTAATGTTAGTAATTGTTCTAGTTTTACGATTAATATTAACATTCATAAGTAATGATTGTTAAATATTGATAATAAAAATTTGCAATTGCTGAATTCTTCTCATATGATTTCATCATAAGAAAAATGGAGTGCTAAAAATACCGTTACGTGCATTTTCCTCTATCTCTCACGGTTAAAAAGTTGTTGTTTAAGTATTACCAATTTTGACCACCTTGTACAGGATGATTCACTCATCTTGGTAACCCCAATTTTCTAGAATATAATGGCGTTTTGAACAAGTCAATGTTGGCAAAAAGTTGTAGTTCAGGTATCACCAATTTTGCCCACCCTGTACAGGGTATCCCAAATTGCTTGATTTTGGCTGTTTCTGGTACTTCTAGACTAGATAGGTAAAAACGGTGAAAGGAGTCCTGGGCTCGATTTTCGTGAAAACTCCAATAGTGAAAACAGATATCTTCATTTGTTTTGAACAAGAACTTTTTCACTGAGAATAAGACATTATTTAAAATTTTTTTCATCTCTAAATTTTTTTATGAAATAAAACGAAAAAAAATGCGTTCGTATTTAATATAAAAAAGGTGTTTTTTTTCCACGAGAAAAAAAATTTAATATAGTTTCTTATTTCCGGGAAGAAAGCGCTTCCAGGAAGTTTTAATCGTTTTCAGATATTTCCGTAAATTAATAAGTTGCGGCACATTTTCGAAATCGAAATTTAAAAAAAAGTGAAGATATAGTGAAACGGTTTCCACTAATGGTGTTTTCACGAAAATCGAGCTCAGGACACCTTACGAAGTTTTTACGTATCTAGTCCAGAAGTACCTAAAACAGTCAAAATGAAGCAATTTGGGATACCCTGTACAGGATGATTCACTCATCGTGGTAACCCCAATTTTCTACAATTTATTTGTTCATTCTGCGAATGGCGTTTTGAACAAGTCAAAGTTGTTGCCAGGTCTCGTGGCTCTATCAAATTTGTTAAAAAGTTGTAGTTCAGGTATCACCAAATTTGCCCACCCTGTACACTTCACTCTGTACCTATAATGATCAATCGATTGGTCCATTTTTGGCAACACACCTTTATTTGGGTCTGAAAGCCCCTAGCTTCCGCCTCGAAGCTACGCCTCTGTCCATACACCTCCCAAATCAGCTGATCGCAATCTCTGACCGAGATTCCCATACGTATCGCAATTAACAGGGTCGGTATCGGACGTTCCCGACACATAAATCCAAATCAGGGCTCCGGGCGGAAAATATCGTTTTGGGAACATCGGAGCCCATAAATCATCTCGGGACCCTCCACCCATCATGGTATTAACGGTTCGCTCTTTGCGCACGCGATATTAGCACGTTCTCGCCGTCGAACTAAAAATACGACAGATTTGCATACCTGGAGCTCAGTCCAAGACGCTGCCCATCAAGCTAATCATTTTTGAGAACACCCGACCTCGTTTGAGGGTGGAAACCGCTTGGCAGGGTGCGGAGGGATGAGGTTCGACCTTTTATGGGCTATTAACAACCATAACTATCCCAAACTTGAGCATGGAGTGGCTATCCGAATTGTATTCAATGGCCCAGGGGTTGTTTCTTCATAATATGTGCCCATAAACTGCAGATCTACCAATTCGTTCTTAGCAAATCGGTAATTTGAATGGGACATTTAATGACTTCGCTATTGTTTAAGTTTTTTCAAGGCATCTATAAAAACCTTCCGTGTGTGAACAACTTTAACCCTGTAATCTAAGCTGTTAGACAAAAATTCAGAAGTTTTGTGACCAATTCAAAAGTTGCTGAGCATCTTCACGAAATTTTCATTGGTTTGACTCAAAATTTCCCTCTTTGATAACCTCTTTAGATTCAGGCAGGTACCATTTCATTTTGGATCAGTTATCATTATCGTACGTTCTCACAATGAAATTTGACTTGAAAGCGTGCCTACAAAATTGTATAAAAGACATTGATAAAATAGCAGTAGTTCTAATAAAACCAATGCAAATTGTGCGCTGACAAAATAATGACACAAAAAGATAAAGTTTGTGTTCAGTCTTGAAATCTTTAATTTTTTTCTCTTTCGGTTCATGTATAGATATTTGATCGATTAAGTATTTTTTCTCATTGATGAATTTTTTTGATTTGATTTGAAGTTCTTTTGAAAGGGTTGTTTTATATAATATATGATATTTCGTTTTGTTTCTTCCTTTTCCATTATATAGCTAGAATTTCATTTCAGTTATCCAAATTTCGACCCCAAACTAAAGTCTTTCGAAGAAACACTCAACACCAAATTCTGTCCTTAATGTGACCAACTTTAGTTCTATTCCTTTTCTTTGACACCACCCCAACCTGATAACTACACATCTCTAGCCTTTGTTTTTTTCTGCTTCTGAATATTGTCGCCCTGTTCAGTTGAACAATTTCATGAATAAATAATTTCAAGCATTCACGACCTTCCACTGTTCTGATAGACTACGAGCTCATTCAAATTCAACATTGAAATTCCTATGTTTCCATGATTTCATTCCAGATCTGTATTAAAACGCTAATATGGATGGAAATGAACAGCAGGGGTTTGACGACCAGATATACTGACATTGAAAGATTTTTACGGGTTTATCAGGAATTATTTCTCCTAACATTTCGCCTACAACTGCGGTAGGCATCTTCTGCATAAGGTCAGTTTCTGACTGTGTCCCTACCCTCGGAGATTTTTCGACAACTTATTGAATTATGTTACAGCGGCTTCTGAACGGTCTTTTGGTTGTGATTAAAAAAAATCATCGATGACTTTAGGGAAGGTTTCCACTAACTCATCTGTTCTGAGAAAGTTATTGATTAGGGAGGTATTTGCTTCATCGGCTCTACGTAATTGTTGGGTTTCGATGCTTACCATAAATGCGAGGATTAATCAAGATATTGCCTATTATTGCTTCGTTTCAGGATACTCTTGGTCCAAATTTAATATTTGTGGACGATAATGTGCCAATGAAGCTTTAGAAATCCATGTTATTTCGAATTTAGACCTGCATTCTCGGTCGACAGAGGACAACTTCATTGTACAGGCTTGTGGTCAGCTACAAAGAACTTCGGCGTCTCATCAACGACCTATATATATACACTTCAAGAGCTAAGACTTTGGAGAGAAATTGATCCAGGCTATTCTGATAATCTGATCGAAGGTTGCAGAGGCGTTGTCAGCTAGTGGTTGAAGGTCGAGTGTAAGAAACACATAGGCATTTTGGTCACCTGTGTGAAAAAAATTATTTGTACTATTTATATGTTGAGCGGTTAACGAGAGAGCGGCTTTGAGTCGACCTAACAAACAAAATTAGATTCTCTCCAATTCGGAGAGAGTGTGGCTAAGCCATAGAGAGTTTAGTTTTCTGGGGCAAATAGAGACCATCGAAGTAACTCGCATGAAATCTATTTTCCAGAAACAACAAAACAAACAAGAAATTTTATCAACTAATTGTTCATATGTCTTTATATCAGACTTACTAAGAAAATTAATTCATATAAACTAACTGCCTAAAATCCAAAATGAAATAAAATAAAAAACTAAGCTGTGAGGTTATGAGATGAGAGTTTTTAGGATTTTTGGACTCCAAGTCTCTGAAACATTTAGAATACTACTTCGGTTCCTTCAATCATCGAAACTCCCTTATATTTCTCTACCTGAAAAATAATAAAAAATAAGGCTTTATCTTTTTCCTACACCTAACATTTTTCCGAGCAATCTGGAGACCTTTCCGAACCGTATCCCCCAGATCTACCGAAATGCTCCCTCAGGAATCTTATTTGCTTTCCACCTTCTGGTGGGTGATCTCCCACACCTTAAATTTTGGTATTACCAATCAGATCTGTTGAAATAATTTTTTTCACTTTCTCTAATTAGGCGTGATCGCAAAATATTCAATTTTGCATTTCAGCGAAGATTTTTCATAACATGGCCCCTTTGTTAGATTAGCGTTCTTATGCTTGGAAACTGTTCAAAGTAACTGGTTAATGGCTTGCAAAATATTTTTATCTCCAGACGGCGGGTACTTAAAATTTCGTTAACTCTTTCAGGTTTTATAAGATGTTCTTGTTTTATAAGATGTTTGGTTTATCTATAGGAGATTATTTCCTTTCATTAAGGTCCCGAAGCGGTCTTCAAACATCTGAAGTTCAGAAAAATCATCACTAGGATGGTCGTACCTGGTTCCAAAGAACCCTCACGATCAGAGAGCAAGGCTGAGAATTTAATTTTAAATATTGAAGGAACTCGAAGGACAAGAGTGATTACGTTCCGAAATTAGCCACTGAACATGGTGTTGAGATCTTCTAAGAAACCCACATGGCAACAGAGGAACTTCTTCGTGAAAGAGGAAAATTGAAAGTTATGTACTCATTGATTTTTCACCTAGTCCAAATTACGGCTTCGCTTGTTGGGTTATAAGTTTTCTCATGTCAAGCAATTCAAAAAGAGGAAATTGATTGGGTTTTCTCATTTATTCAAACATTGTGACATTTCTGTCATAACTAATTTATGAGGAAAGAATTTCTGCAATGGGTGGTTGATTCAAAAACCATTTAATTGATTATAAATAGCTATAGTTTTTTCTGCTTTTGTCTTTTTATTTCAGGTAATTTCGGGTAAAAGAGTTTGTTTTTTTCTGTTGTCCATAGAAGAACTACATGAAGATGTTCTTCTGAACACGTTGATGTCCTCCAAGATCCTCTGATATGATATTTTCAGTGAAGTTTTTCTAACACGGGTTTTTTTTACTGGGGTTTTTTCCCTTTCCTCATTTTATCATACTATAGACCTGTATGGTATTCCTGTGTTGCACTAACCCCAGCTAGGTCCTTTTTTGTTTCAATATGTATTGTATTATTTTTTCATTTCGCTTCCAATCTCATTCTCAACATTGTATTTATTTACTTTTCATTCTAAATCACGCGAATTGAGAAATTCCCAGAGTTTTCCACACCTTGAAGAGAGTTATGGACTTTTTCAGTGAACTGATCTTGTACTATGAATGATAAAAATTTATTTTTCCCCTGAAACTATGCAACTTATGAGAAGAATTACTTCAAAATTTTGAAAAAAAAAGTTACTCAACATTACTGAGGAAAATTAGTGCAATTAATTGTCTCGAGATAAGAATTGCATGTGGAAGACGTAGTGAGGTTGATAGATTGAATGCCAATGAAGTATTCAGAGCATAAAATGGATAATCCCAAAATCCCAAAAGTAAGTTGAACTGACTTCTTCATTAAGTCGTTGTGAACCGAGCTGTAGATAAATGGAGAAGTCTATTCTTCATCCGAGATATCTTCATTCGACCCTCAATAGGTTCGACGAAGCCAAAAACCCGCCGAACCACAGAACAATCCAGTAGACTCAAGAAGAATTCCCGATTATGCCTCGAGCTGTTCGAATCCATCCAGATGAAAAGGAACAGGGTCTTGACACCTTCCCACCGCCACCTCAAATCTAATTTTTAGTTGAGACAACAAATACTCGTGTCGCTGCATACGCCAATATTTAGTGATTTGTACTATGGAAAATAAAAATTAATTTTTCACCTGAAACTATGCAACTTATGAGGAGATTTACTTCAAAAATTTGGAAAAAAAAGTTACTCAACAATACTGAGGATAATTAGTGCAATTGTCTCGAGATAAGAATTGCATGTGGAAGACGTAGTGAGGTGGATAGATTGAATGCCAATGAAGTATTCAGAGCATGAAATGGATAATCCCAAAAGTAAGTTGAACTGACTTCTTCATCAAGTCGTTGTGAACCGAGCTGTAGATGAATGGAGAAGTCTATTCTTCATCCGAGATATCTTCATTCGGCCCTCAATAGGTTCGACGAAGCCAAAAACCCGCCGAACCACAGAACAATCTACTAGACTCGAGAAGAATTCCCGATTATGCCTCGAGCTGTTCGAATCCATCCAGATGAAAAGGAAAGGCCGATACGTCACCATTTCTCGTCTCGACGTGTGCGCTCGGCTTAATAAGGCGAATCCGACGCTCTAGCGACGTCGGGCGTCCGCTCTGGCGGAATGACGACAAAGACGTCCGTGCAAATTGATTAAATAGGAAACGTGCCATTGACCCAATTCGCCTTTTCGGATATGCGCAAATGCAAGTGGCGCCATCTGTGGGCCGAAGGGTCAAGCGACGGTTCAGAGTTGCTCCGAAAAGTGGGGAAAATGGAAAAGAAATTCTCATGATTTTCCGTGGAAAGGGGACTGTTTCAGAGATTCAATTTCTTTCTGGTTGTCGAGGTTGGCGCTGACAGCGTTCGATCCGAAAAATGTAACAGAAGGGAAATTACAGTTTTTCTGAACCTTCAATATTGAAAATAAATTTTTTGGATCTACCTAGATGATGAATGAATTTTTTCGAATCATTTAAGAAAACCGAATTGAACTTCCTGAAGTACGCTGCTCAATTACGGAATAACGAAATTAATTTCATTAAAGATATTCTTGAGGATAATCAATATCCAACTAATTTCATAGAAAAAACTATTTCAAAATTAGAGAGAACAATGTTGCGTCAAAACGATAATGACAATCAAGTACCAACAACAAACCGTCAAGAACAACCAATTTTAATGAATTTGATTCCTTACGTTCATGGACTTTCAGGAAAAATTCAAAGAATTGGTTCTAAATTCAACATAAGAACTGTTTTCAAAACAAGAAATGATTTACGATCTTTATTAACAAAAACTAAACCTTTGAATGCGAACCAAAAATCAAGAAATTGTATTTACAATATCTCCTGTATTTGTGGAAAATCTTATAGGGGAGAAACATCAAGACCATTAGAAATCAGAAAACGGGAACATAAAAATAGAGATATTGGTAGATCACAGAAAGCAGATCATGTGTGTTCCAATATCGGCAATCACATGATGGATTGGAATGGAATAAAAATTCTAATGACGGAACCTGATGGTTATAAAAGAAAAATCAAGGTGTCAGCTTGTATTTTGTTGGATGAGGCTAATGATCTCGCCAAGTGTTCAGAATAGATCGAATTTCGATGGATTTATTGAAAAAAGGCTGGTTTCAGGGAATTTTGAAATAAAATAACGATATCAACATCTAGTTATCAATTTTGATCTATGTTCATCATATATTGACAAATGTCAATCCAAAAATAAAAAAAAGTGTCACGATTCTACGAAGTTGAATGAAAATTATGGCGGTATTCTGCTTTTTCTCTGTAAGCTACGAATCTGTAGCGTACGATTGATCTGTAATTTATCTATGGATCAGTATGTGGCTGACTTACAGATTCGTAAATTATGATATTCTGAAATTATGTTCCTATAACAAAATAATCAGTCAACCACCTCAATGCATGGTCCCTCCTGTGACGTGGTTTCTTATGTCAGGTCTTCTTATTCTCGGCATCGCAAATTGAAATTAACCAAGTCGACAAAAAAGTCCTCGGACACTTTGATTTAAGTTGTATCTATCACAAAAGATCAACTGCAAAAAGAGGACGCAACTTAAAATGTCACTTTCACAAGTGATCACCGAAGCCTATAATGACATAGATAACCGAACATGATACTTGATGTTTATCGAATTATTAATTAATTATATATTATTAATTGATAACATTGGTGTTTTGTGCAAACTTTGCGTCGTCCTCACTTGAAGAAATTATTGAAATCGAGGAATAGATGTAACGATGTTATAAATAATGCAAAATATATTTTAAAACATAGAAGATCAATTGTAACTCATCGATGATCATCGAAAATTAATGATAACCGATCATCTCTATTTCTAAGGAAAAAACAATATAAATACCTGGCATTTTTATATTTTCTCACCTTTCAACCTTTCCTGGAATTTCACGAATTAAGTCAAGACCAAAATTAGCTGAATTGGTCCAGCAGTTTTCGAGTTTTAGCGTATTTAAAGCACAGCAATTCATTTTTATATAAACAGATTACTTTTGAAATTAAAATTCGAAGGGTGCGAGGATTTTTCTCAATAATTCTTCGCACAAGAAAAATTGATGTTTTACATTACTTATTTGGCACGCTGTTCATCAATATCCTACATAACATGCCACATTTAAATATTGTGCCTTTCTATTCTATTGTATTCCAATTCGAATTGCTCCACTCTGAATCAATAAAAGAAATTCCGAGTTGATCTTTCGCCGAAACAAATGGCCTTTTAACCGGAGGAACAAAAGATGAGCAAAAAACGGAGTCGCAACTCTTAGCCGGAATATTCTTCCCGCCAAATTGAAATGGGCGTAATATATTACGCGAGCGGAGTCATGGAGACGTGAGATGAAGGATGTGGAACACAAAACAGGAATGCTGCAATGCAGTAGCGAGCCGAGGATTTCGAGCACCGGCCCTCTCAGAATTTCGGAGATCCTTTATGCTGAGAGGAACGCAGCTTTGCCATTGTCGTTTTCGCGATTGGGATCGGGAATTTTAATTCTTCTGCTCCGTTTTGAAGCAACAGATTGATCTGATGGTTAACAGAAGTACAAAATTATATAGTATGAATGTGAACTATTCTCTTGCAGGCCCCTCTTTCGCCTAGGGCACTTTGGGCAAGTGCCCAGGGCCCCGCGATCGATAGGGGCCCCGCTCAGATTAATTGTTCCGAACTGAAAGGATCGAAGATTTCCTCAATAACATTTGGAAATTCCCCATTTCATAGAAAATTCCCCTATATTATTATATAACTGATTTATTCGAAAAGACCTCAACTGTTCTTTATTTCGAAATTACCTTTCGCGTACTAAAATAACCTTCAGGTAAAAAGGCAGAAGTGATCATTCACAATAATTCCAAATGGATTGGAATTCAGAGTCTTTTATCAACAAGTTCTCGAAGGTTGCAATTTTTATGACCCTTGCTCATTCATACTGGTATACACTAGATAAGAGCAATTATTAGTTTGTGTTATTTGTTGGGGTGGTTAGCCATAAAACATCTGTTCGAATCGGGTTGTTGATCACATTCTTGTATTCATTGGGAAGCTTCCAAGGAAATCCCCATTTAACTACATAATTTCAGACAGCGCTACAAGACAATAAATCAGTTGCGTACTTATCAGAGGGCCACGCAGAACTCGCGGTGCAGGGAGGTTCGGCACCAAAGGGGCCCCCAAGTCAAACTAAAAGCATAAAATGACGCCCCAATTATTTCATTCTATTGAACTTGCCGGTTCGCGAGATTTTTCCCATGATATAATGAACAAAACTCATACAAAGAAGGTAAAATTATCATTCCTAAAAAATAGAGAAATACTCCTAAATTATAAAAAAATATATGAGTTTTCCAGTAATTCAATTCGAAAGTTGAATTATCACTCAATTACTTCATGTGCTACCCTGTTTTCAAGGGTTTTTTAATATACCGTCAAGCTTTTCGGGACTCTCCTTAAATGTGTCGCAAACACGTCTATCATACTTTTGAGCTTACTTAACTTTGGACAAAAGTGGCCAGAAGCTTGGTTATCGACAAGTTGATGGATATGTTTGCACAGAAAAATTAAAAAACGTGAATGCAATTTTGTTATAAAATTTTTTTTCAAATTCTTACCATTTCCAAGTGTAATTCAGAAACCGTCAAGTGTATTTCAGATTAGTCACTTCAATTTCAGAATGCGTCAATTGAATTTCAGATTAGTCAATTACATTCAAGAAAACATCGAATGTATTTAGGATCACTCATTGAATTTCATTCGATATTTTCTGAAATTCAATTGACAAATCTGAATAACATTTGATGTTTTCTGAAATACAATTGACTAATCTGAAATACAAGTGATGCCTGAATATCAACTGACGGTTTCTGAATTACAATTTTTTTAATATTTTCCAAAATAGTGGAGGTATCGAAATTGTAATTGCATATTCGTAATCTGCGACCTCGAATTAATATAATCTATTCATCTCGTTAGTATAGAAAGAAAAAAAATTTTTTTTTCGAAAATTTAAAAAAAGGTATACCGAATATGAAAATTATTCCGAAAAAATTTTTTTTCATTCTATATTGATAAAGTGAATAGATTATATTAATTCGGGGTCGTAGATTACGAATATGTAATTGGAATTTCGATACCTCCAATATTTTGGAAAATATTATAAAAATTCCAAAATTTTTCTGGAAAATCGGTAAACTTTGAAGAGCAGATATAAGAAAAGTATGGATGCTATAGTTCTGGTCTTTTCCCCATATTATAGTACGTTTCTTTGAGAATAAAATGGTGTATTCACCTTTCTTCTATTAAGGATATTTCAGATTTCGTTACGTTTTCCGCAAAGGTCTATTTTTCGGAAAATTCAAATCGTTATAATTTCTACAAAAAAAAAAAAAAAAACGAATAGCATATTCTTGATCTACGCCCACGAATTAGTTTATAATCTCAATTTGGTCGATCAATTCAAAAAAAAAATTTTGGCCAAAAATCGCAAATTTTTCCATACATATGTATGGAAAAATTGCCAAAAATTCGATTTTCGAATTTATCGACCAAATTCATGTTATTAGTTAATTCGAGGGCGTAGATTAAGAATATGCAATTACTTTTTTTATAGAACGATTTTTGTAGAAATTATAACGATTTGAATTTTCCGAAAAAAGGGCCTTCGCGGAATCATTTACGAAATCCAAAATATCCCTCGTAGAGAAAGGATAAATACACTATTTCATTTTCAGAGAAACGTACTATAATATGGAGGAAAGACTAAAACTATAGCATCCATACTTTCTTTATATCTGCTGTTCAAAGTAGGCCGATTTTTCTAAAAATTTTTAGAATTTTTCGAATATTTTCCAAAATATTGGTAGTATCGAAATTGTAATGACATATTCATAATCTACGACCTCGAATTAATATAATCTATTTATCTCGATAATATAGAAAGAAAAAAAAAATTTTTCGGAAATTTTAAAAAAGGTATACAGAATATGAAAAAAAAGGTATACAATTGGAAATGGTTAAGTTTCTAGTTACCTTTATATCAGAATTTACATTATTTTGTTCAGAAATTTTTGTTATTCAATATATAAATTATTTTTTTTTGTCATAATTTCCCTTTGAAAAACTTCAGAGAAATCTTATCATGAATATATTATTCATGATCTATAGAGGGGAGGCCGAATTTACGCCACGCCACCACAAGAAATTTCAGGGATTCCAGGCTAAAAAATCCCTTCCCCCTTTCGAGTATCGAAATTCCGTAAATCGGCAAAATTCTCTCGATTTGATAATTAAATTACATCACGGCATTTACATACCGTGGCTATGTGTGTCGTGAATAAACCTACTCGGCGGTAGGGAATTCCCCTGTATTTGTATTTTGTATGTGGTATTGTGGGTAGGGGCCCCATTATCCTAATGTGCCCAGGGCCTCCAAGAGGTTAAAGACGGCCCTGTTCTCTTGCAACCATTACGGTGAAACAGGGAGAGATGACACACACCTTTTTAAAATGCCCCGGAAATCTGATTTTGTACAACTGCCATTAAAATTGACAATTTCAATGACAGCAGACAATGTTAAAATTGATCGTTTACGTGGAAGCGTGTTAAAAATATTTTTAGCACCGCATTTTCTTATGATGAAATCAGATGAGAAAAATTCAGCAATTGCACATTTTAATTATCAATATTTAAGAATCATTACTTATGAACATCAATATTAATCGTAAAACTGGAACAATTACTAACATTAATGCCCTGTGACGTTAGGGAGATTCGCAACACATTATTAGAATCCTCAGCACTATCAGTACTTGTAGAAACCGGAAGTACAATAGTGGATGATGATGATCCAAAATCTGTTGAGGTTGAGACAATTTTTTCAGCAATGACATTCTTATATGCGATGGAATGTTTTTTTTATATTTGCTCCTGATTCTGCTAGCAAGCCTTAAACTATTTAAAGTATTTCTTTTTGGATGTGATCTTTCGTACCCCTCTACTTCATTTTTTCAAATGGAAATATATGAGTTGTGATACATCAGCTGAAAGGTAATTTCATTATCTATTCGGCGATGTGGTTTGGAGTATAATCAGTTGTGCCGTTTTTTATCGAAAAATCAGGAAATAGTTGACAATTTTTAATCGGGGAATACTGCAATCAGACCATCACTGTTTTACCAACTTTTATTGAGAAGAATCCACTAAATTTCGACAGTGCCTTAAGGAAGTGGAAATATATCCACGAAACGTCGATACAGTTATAAAAAGTGTTTCAATTATCAACAGTCAGTCCTATTAACTCTGTTAAACTATTTTAATTCTATCGATTTTCAAAATGATGAATAAATTTTTCATTCACGGTAATATCTGAAAACGATTAAATTTTTCTGGAGCCACTTTTTCACTAGAAATGAGACAATATAATAAATTTTTTATCTCGTATACTAAGGGTGGAAAAAATCCTTTTTATTTTAAATATGCACGCATTATTTTTCGTATATCATATAAAAAATGGAAAATATTGTCTCAGTCATAGTGAAAAAGTGCTTGTTGAAACTTTTAATTTTAATTTTTTTTCAGATGTTTTCGAGAATAAAAAAGTTATGGTACAATATTAAAATTTTGTTTTATCTTTGAAACAAATGAAGGTATCGTGAAACGGTTTGCGCTACTGGTGTTCTCACAAAAATTAAGCCGAGATCCTTTTTTATCTATCTACACTAGAAGTAGGTACCAGAAACAGCCGAAATCAAGCAATTTGGGTATGTTGAAAACAATGCAACTGTTTTGGATAATAGTATTACTATAGAGGGTACGAACGAATGAAATTGGAATGATTTCATGTTGTTTTATTTTCCACTTTACATGGATTCTCCTTTAATATTTGCTGGACTCACAAAATTCGACAATTCTAAGTAACATTTCCATTCACCCCATAATTTGATTCGTAGCAAAATGGCGAAGGAGCTGGTCCTCCAAACAGTTTGTTTTTCATATTCTGGGGATCTCGAATGGTCTATTGGAAAAAACTTTTTTTGTCGTGGGCTCTTAAAAAGTGTGTTTCTTTTCAATTCAATCAGATTATTCGAAATTAGTGAATAATACACTGAAAAACCTACATACAGTTGAAGTTCATGAACTAATACATTGTCTGTCGAAGGAAAAAAAATTGTTCCATATAATCGGGGAAACCTTGGTCAGTGCATTTTCCATCATGATGCATCTGATGTGTTTCCACCCATCAGCGGAGAATGAATCCAGAAGATTTATACGTCTGGTTCCCACGAGCACAAAACGAACATAAATCGCTAGAATTTCATTTTCCCCGTGTTATGTCCTGCTTCCGCCAATTTTATGTGGGTTTTCAGCGACGTTATTTCACTTTTCATTCTCGTCACATTTTCGAAAACTGCCATCCGTTATTTCGCGGGAGAAATACGTCACGTTCTCGAGCAACACGACTTGCGGTTGATGGATTGCTTGCTGCGATAATGACGTTAGGAAAGGTGATTTAAGTTCACCTACCCACACTCTAATATCTTGGGTTTTGTTCGTCCAGCGAAACTTTGATGTTTGCCACTGTACAATCGGTCGAAAAAACCAAAAACTAACTACTCAATCCCTAGGCAACGTCCCAGTAATTTACTTAAACTTCTTCAAGCTTGACAATGATGAGATCAGAAGCAATAAACATGCTTCAGAAAAACTTCAAGAATAGGACACCTTGGAATCGCAGATACAATAAAGAACAAATATCGAACTTGAATATTTTCAATTTGAGTCGAATCAGCTTGGAGTAATTGTGAAACCTCAAAGATAACAACTAAAAATATGTTAGAATGTACAGAAATTAGACTTAGATTTGGTAAAATTGGTGAAACCTGAACTATAACTTTTAACCTGAAGGGAGTTCGGAAAAAGAATGACTCAATATGGTAGTTTTTTTTAGAGAAACTGATGATGACATTAACTTAATTTCTCCACCTTCTTTTATTTTCGAGTTACAGGCAAAAATTGTGATTTGAAAATTTTGGTCATCATAACCATTTCTGTTTGCGATATATATATATTCTTATGAAAAAGAGAGCTAAAATAATAATAATAATAATATCTTTTATTTCAAATAATTACAGTTTTCACAATGAAGCAAAAAACTACAAATTAGTACAAAAAGTAATCAGCCAAATTATATGGTTCCATACCAACTAATAAATTTTTAACCTTAACTCTAAACATATTATATACACTAACACATTTAATTTCATTAGGGAGTTTATTAAAAATTCTAATACACATATAAGCAGGAGTTCTCTCAGTTAATGTTAGTCTATGTATAGGAAAGTTGTAATTCAATGTACGTGTATTATAAATTGTGTTTACATTGTCGTTTGTAAATTTTTCTTTATTTTTGTGAAAAAACATGAGACACTCATACAAATAAAGACCAAAGACTGTCAACATGTTTCGGTTTCTGAAAAGACCCCTACAAGATTCCCTATATCCCAACTTGTAAACAATGCGGATTGCCCTCTTCTGAATTAAAAATATTTTTTCTAAATTTTCCCTATTTCCCCAAAAACTAATACCGTATCTTATATTCGATTCAAAGACACCAAAATACATTGCTCTCATTGTACTTTCATTCATACAATTTGATAATGATCTTAGGGCAAAGCAAGTTTGACTCAATTTTTTTGACAAATTTTCAGTATGTTGTCTCCAATTCAAAAATTGATCCATACAAACACCAAGACATTTAACTGACTCAGATACATCAAAACCAAAATGAGCCAAGTTGACATTTTCAGCTTTTTCTTTTTTAGACCTATTTGTATCAAATATAACTATTTTTGTTTTGGTATTGTTTAAAATTAATCTATTTTGATCAAACCATAATTTAGAAGATGAGAATATATTCTCAGCTAATACAATAAATGTTGAAACAAAAAGTACCTGAACTGAGGTAAAAAAAGAACGGGGTATCATAACATTTTTCGTATGATGCTATAGAATCATACGATACTTTCATCACTAGTATCATACGATACTATACAGCCAGGGGAAAAAACCTCATCCGAAAAAACCTGGCTCCCCGTAAAAATAACATAAAATATTAAATATCAGGAAAATCTTGAAAGACATCAGTGTGATCATCTTCATGTTATCCGTCGATGGGCTCGGATGAACAGATTCTTCCCAAAACGACTCGCAATTCTTAATCTGACATGAAAAAAGACAAAAGCAGAAAAGAAACTGATTATTCAGAATAAATCAAATGCATTTTAGAAATTCATTTGCTACTTTAAAAAACATCAACATTCAGATTTCTTGGCCAAATAATGTTCGGAGGTTTATAAATATTTATGACAGAAATGTCACAAAATTTGAAAGAAATGCAAAAACTCCATCAATTTCCCCTTTCCGAATCTGTTGAAAATTACGAACTGATAATTTTTCAACATAACAAGCTGAACTTGTAAAAAATCAATTAATACATAACTTTCAACTGTCCTCTTTCACGAGGATTTCTTCCTGTTGCCGTGTGGGTTTCTTGCAGAAGAATCACTTCGATACCATGTTCATCAGCTAATTTAGAGACGTAATCGCACTTGTCTTTCGAAATTCCTTCGACATTCAAATTCAAAATCCACAAATTCTTGCTCTCTGGTCGTGAGGGTTTTTCAAACCGGATACGACCTTCCAGGTGATGATTTTTCGGCACTTCAGATGTTTGAAGACCGCTACGGGACCTCAATGAAAGGAAATCATCTCCCATACATAAACCAAACATTTTATAACACAAGAAAACAGAATATTTTTCAGGACCAAAAACTACGACATATTCCGAGAATTGTCATTCTGACAATTTTTTGCGGTAGGATGTTTGGATGAAAAAATTGGGAACCAATTCTAGGTCACCATCATTTATATCACAGAGAGCATGTGAATAGGTATGAAATAGTACAAACAAGACATCCGAAAAAGCAATCAAGCAACAACACATAACAACGAAATTCAGAGACATCGATTTCTGATGTTTATCTCTGTCACTCTGTATATTCTGCCACACCCACCTTTGAAGTAAAAGTGAAATTGACCCACAAATGTAAATCTGAATCGAGAGAAGAGTCGGGAAAGCGAAAAAAAGGAAATGGGAATCCTTTGTACGAAATTGCATCGATTTTAATCTCGTTCCGACGCCTGGAGCGCTCTCTATATTGAGGCAGCTTCAATTAATTGCCAATTCAATAATTTCCGACCGATTATTGAGTTAACACTCCGGTTTCCGGCGACGGTACCTCCAGGCTTCTCTGCAGCTAATTTCGATTCAGTTCCATGGGATTTTGCGAGATTTACAGGGTAGTTCACAAAAATTTGACGAAAACTGTTCTGAAATTCAATCAATTCTGAGAAACTTGAATCGAAACCAGAATTTTATTTGTAACCAATATTTCTGATCTTGAGATCCCAAGAAACTTTGAAAGAATTGAAAGAAAACAAATGCAATAAAATGAAAAAAATTACTAAACAATGTTCGAGTGCTCCTTTGGAATTGCCGTTCTTATTAACAGTGGTGTGAAAATGCACAAGAGTCCTACTCTATTCATGTTGTGATCAGGAAATAAAATCCTAATGGAATTAGATCGAGAAACCATAAACAGTTGAACCATTCAAAATGTTCATGGAATACCACTCGATCATTTTTTTTTATAAATCTTCGAAAATTTGGACAATTTTGAGGTAATTATAAAGTTTTCTGCTCACTTGTATATTTTTTTGTTTTTTTTTGTATTTTTTTTTGTGACATTGAGGTAGGGAAAATGAACCTAACCTAACCTAACTTAACCTAACCCGAATGCGGATCGATGTTTAATTTTTTCATGAAATTTTTTTTTAAATTAAAAAAAAAATTTCTTTTTCAACTTTTGGTAGGAAAATGAACTCAAACTAACCTAACATAACCAAACCCTGGTAAACAAAACTACATAGAATATATAAGACTATATCAGAGTCGTATCCGAGGTAAATGGAGTATAGTTATGAGTTTTATTTATTTTTTTTCTCGAAAATAACTGCCTCCCCAGAGCTTTAATTGAGACTGTAGTATCAGGAAGTCCTATAGATTCACTGTGCAACATATTTTTAAAATCGGTGACGGGGCTATAAAATTTATAATAACCAATTTTAAAGGGCTCTAGAGACCGGAAAAATCTAACTGAAGGAATGCTGATTCTATTCCTTACATATTGATTCTTCAAGGATATGAAGGTCTAATTTTCGGAAAAGGAAAAGATTAAATTGGCTGATGTTTCTCCAAATGTCCAAAATTTTGGATTTTCTATAGACCAAAACTTGAAAAATAACCTTTCCAGAAATATCTGTCAGCATATTAGTATTGTACGTACTTGGATCATTCGAGAATATAGAATTGATTCCGATCGGATTTTTTTTTAATCGCAATTTTCCAGTTCGTAGGGAAATTTTGTGAAAAAATCAATTTTTTCTGATCAACATCAAAATTTTACCCCTGACTGAATCGATAGTGTAAATCACTAATATGCAAACACATTTTTCCTAAAAGAAAAATGTTTTCAGTTATGATCTATGAAATATCTGGAATTTCGGATCTTCACGTGAAAAAAAACAAACAAAAAATTGTACGCGATAGAAAAATAAAAATTTAACTTTTATATTCTTCAAGAATCAATCTATAAGCAAAAAAAACAGCATTCATCCAATGCGATTTTTTTCGGCGTTTTTGCACTTTGAATTTGATCAAATTTTCGAAGATTTCCAACAAAAAATTATTCATTTCTCAGAATACTTATACTGAAGAAAAACTATTCACAAATTCGTAATCTGCGAGTCCGAATAAGTCGAAAAAATGATTCTGGTCGATATATCATAAAAAAATGTCGTATGACTAATTGGGGAAATAAATCATTTTTTGTGGAAAATCTTCGAAAATTTAAGGTATCATTCGCGACAAATCAAAGGAAAAAATCACATAGTTAGATATGATATTTTTCAAATAATTGGGTAGTTCATTCGAGAAAATGATGAATAATATGGGCCCCAGAACAGATCCAGGCGGAAAACCCATTAAAGACATAAATTGAAATGAAGTGCATCCCCTCTGGAAAATATCACCATTGGCGCCTACTCTCTAGAGAATATCGATCGTTATTTCCTGATTCTCCCACCTCATTCCTCCCCCAATTTAAATTTTCTGGCGGAGCCAGTATTGCCATCGTCATTCAAGAGCATTCAAGCGAAATTTTCCCCAATATTCATATACACGGGCCCCAAACTCCAGAGTTTGGCCCTTATAGACTCCGAATCCAATATGGAAAAACTTTTCTAATTTTGAGTCCTCGCAGGACGAACGCCACTGCGCCCCCTCCGGCCGCGCATCAATTGGGCCTCTCGTGAGTAAGTGGTGCATTAAAATCGACGTGCTTCCATAAATTGAGTTATTCCGTATCTACTGGGAAATTCCGAACTCGGTACAATAATCGCGTTCTAGTGCTCTATTCCGCAACTTCTGATGAGTTGCTGGAATTAGATGCAACTGCAAGCTTCTGGTGAGCGAATCTCATTTGTGTCCACTACGTGTGCGATATACAGGGTGGCCATTTGAAAACGAAACAGACGAGATTACAGAAGAAATAAATTTTTTCGATAGAAATGCTCGGACAGGTCGATTTCTGTTTCGAGGGGGACAACTTAAGATGTAGGTTACGGACGCATAGCGCTTCAACCCTTGCTACTACCCCCAATTTTTGAATAGGGAAGATGGGGTGAGTGATACCTCATTTGAAAGGTATTTTTATACTGATTTCAGCACAGTAACTGTTTTTTCATTTTATGCATTAGTTCTCGAAATATTCTTGACTAAGCATTTGAAAATGAAGTGGTGTTTTCATGGCACTTGTAGTGTTTTTTTGTGAAAAACCTTTCAAATGAGGTATCACTCACCCCATCTTCCCTATTCAAAAATTGGCGGTGAGAGTTGTAGTACCAAGGGTTGAAGCGCTATGCGTCCGTAACCTACATCTTAAGTTGTCCCTCTCGAGATAGAAATCGACCTGTCCGAGCATTTCTATCGAAAAAATTTATTTCGTCTGTAATCTCGTCTGTTTCGTTTTCAAATGGCCACCCTGTATTTCGAGAACTAATGCATGAAATGAATAAACAATTACTGTGCTGAAATCAGTATAAAAATACCTTTCAAATGAGGTATCATTCACCCCATCTTCCCTATTCAAAAATTGGGGGTGAGGGTTGTAGTAGCAAGGGTTGAAGCGCTATGCGTCCGTAACCTACATCTTAAGTTGTCCCCCTCGAAACAGAAATCGACCTGTCCGAGCATTTCTATCGAAAAAAATTTACTTCGTCTGTAATCTCGTCTGTTTCGTTTTCAAATGGCCACCCTGTATTTCGAGAACTAATGCATAAAATGAAAAAACAAGTACTGTGCTGAAATCAGTATAAAAATACCTTTCAAATGAGGTATCACTCACCCCATCTTCCCAATTCAAAAATTGGGGGTGAGGGTTGAAGTAGCAAGGGTTGAAGCGCTATGCGTCCGTAACCTACATCTTAAGTTGTCCCCCTCGAAACAGTAATCGACCTGTCCGAGCATTCCTATCGAAAAAAATTATTTCGTCTGTAATCTCGTCTGTTTCGTTTTCAAATGGCCACCCTGTATTAGAGCGCTAATATGGATGAAAATGAACACGTCAAGGCTTTCACGACCAGATATGCTGATTGTAAAATAGTCTTCCGGGCTCATTGACCGGAAAAGGCATCTTCAGAGGATTCTTGGACTGAAAAATTTATAATCATCAAAACAAGAAAAGGAGAAACCCCTTTCTTACATAGCGTCTGGTTGTCGATCTTAAAAAAACAAAGATCAAGCCAATACGGAGCGGGGGCGATGGGCCAATCAACATCGCGCGCGTAAACTCACCACCCGTTCCCTCCATTAACCGGGTTGTACATAACACTTTCAGTTCGAACACGTCAGTGTCAGAAATTCAGCGTTCGAGGTACAATCTCAGATCAAAAATCCTCTGAAGATGCCTACCGCAGTTGTAGACGAAACTTAAGGTGGAATTATTTTTAATGGACCACGAAAAATAAACCTGGAAGGCCCATGTCTATAAAATGTTTGAATTCCATGCTTATATCCTAATGTCTTCTTTGACTAAGAAAATTGAATGAAATGTAATACTTCAAGAAGATAACTGTAAATATAAATAAAAAATTTCCTACGACATTTCCAGGATCATTGTAGAAGGACCAAAGAACAAGTTCACTGAACGATAGTAGTAATAATATTGATGAGTTGAGACCAGATTCAATTCAAAACAATTCCAACGGAAATTATCTGTTGAGGTCAATTGATTCAGGTCGAAATTTCGAAAATAAATGGGTTCGAAGAAATATTGACTCATCGAGGATTCTCAAGGTTGTTTTTGTTTATACTAATCAGTAATAATATTTGTGTAAACACACTGTGTTATTTTCTTCAATTTATGGGAATTCAAGCAGAAAAAGGTTGTAATTACCTTCAATGTTGAAGATATTAATAGTTTTGATTGAAAATCTGTGTTCCGAATTCCCCATTCAGTGGAAAAAGGTATATCGCATTTGGATTTGTTCATTGAAAAAAGAGAACTTCACAACCAAATTGCATGATAGCAGAAAATCGACCATTGCGATGTTTAAACTTGGAACGAGTTTGAGCCATATCGGATTGAAATCTGAGGTATTCATGTGATAGGAATGAGATGGTTCAGAACGAAAACCTTTTGTCGATTTAATTCATATGTCACGTATCCTTGGGATATAAGGAAAATATCAGGGTCACAATAAGAATCCCAAGATTTCAATTCAAAATAACACTTGATTTTTTTTTCTATTGGGGGCATTTGATACGGTTTTTTTTTTTCATTTCCCGAATTCTCAAGTTTCGTTGTCAGCGATCTGTGTTGTTTGAATGCTGGTTATTCTTTTCGATTGTTTGTCTGCATTCGATCGGTGATATTGATAATGGAATAATTGAGCACTGGTGTGGAAATCGTTTGGAAAATTTCTTTTTCATATAGCTTGGTGAATAAACTAGAGGTTAAGTAGAGCAGGTTGTGTTCCTAGATGACTAGGTATATCCTCACTGGACTTCGCCTCTACTGACTGTAAGAAGTTGTTACAACTATCTGATCGATATTGAACCATACTCACTATCTGAGCTGAACATGAGCTAAAATGTACTTATTTCTTTTTGACTTAATCTCTCTTTATTTTACTCTGTAAAATCATTATGAGATCGAATAAATACTATTACTATTACTATTACCAGTTTGACATTGTCATCGTCTATTTCCTCTCTGTCTGAATATTCCAGGGAGGGGGAAACTTCTTTCGGACCTTTGAAACTAGATCCAGAAGATATCTGGAAGTTTCTTAGGCCATATGCCTAAGATAGATGCATGCAGATATTTTACTTTCGTCATTCTTGAAAAATCGTGTTGAAAGTGCAATAAAGTTACAAGATATTTGGTGATATATACTTGGTAAGTACCCAAAAGTTTGTGAGGTCTTTAGTTTTGTGATGAACCCAGCTAGTGTAGGTTCGGTCAATCCTTATACAGCAGAGGGATGGTAAATTATACACTGGAGACTCATCAAAAGTGTTCATTCTTAAGCCATACTGCACAGATAAACAATGAAATAATCATTCAATCAATGACTTCAGTTCAACTCCTGTTATTCCCTGGACGATTGATATTATATATTTACATTGTTCACTTATTGTTATAACAATATCATGAATTGGTAAATATAACCGACTATGGATACAAACAATGTGTATAGATCTTCCTCACGTTTTTAAGATGATGTAAGGTTACTCGGACCGTTGAGACCTTGTTGTCCCAAGTATAAAAAATATACAGGATGTTCCTATTGATACACAAAACAATTTAATCCCACTGTCTATTAAAAATCCGCTGAAAGTCGACGTTCAGTCAAAGACAGTTGTATGTTGGGTTATTATAAAAGCTTCATTCACTAATCTAACGTCTGTTCGCGGAATTTGTTGTAATATAAATAGGTGCGTCATCTATTCCATGGGTTTGGGATAGATGACGCATGACGTTTCGGGATAAATGACTCACAATATTTTTTATTAAAACCCAAAATGCCTACTTGTTACACTAGTCGTGAAAGTAGAAGGGAGATTTGGACACAGAAGGACTTGACGAGTGCGTTTTTTTCAAAATATTTCACACACGATGAAATTTTTGATGAAAATGACTGCGTAGGATGATTGGGGCGCTACGAAAATACCAAATCGACAGCGGAATGTCGCTGGTAGCTTCTCGACACGTGCACATTCTTCAAAGTATCTTGTATGTCTTGCGGGAAGAACAAGATTTCCGAAAAGTGAACATCTTCTCCATTCCCTATGCATCGTCTCAGCCATGGGGTGCGGAGATATTGCCAAAATCAGAATTTTATATTTCATTTTATTCTTGAAAAATATTCGAGTTTTTTTTATGTCAATTTCTGCTCCAAGTCAAACCCTCGGAAGCTCTTGGCTTCACTCACTCATGAAATCTCACCCCTGAGATTTCAGTTTCCGAAAAATAGTTCTTCACTTCATTCGGCCTAACCCGACATTCCTGATTTAAACGGCAAGAAAATCGTGTAATTAGAGGTTACGCACGCGAAATGAGCATTGTTTGGATGCTCCCGGAGTTTGATGTCGAAATTAACAACCCCATTTCGACTAACGCTCATTGCGGAACCCTTATCGCGCCGACCAGGCGTCGTTCCAGAAGGTTCGGGAGAATTTAAGGGTTGGGGAATGCGAAAAAAATTCGCGGGTGGTATTCCAGATCTTGTGTGTCTGATATCCGAGCTTTCGGGGAAAATTGATGAATATTTGAAAATAAGAATTTTACTAGGGAGGTTTTGAAAATTTTGCTTGGAAAACTGTTAGGGATTATCTGAGTGGATCATCATTTATAGTAAAATGCGTCGTAAATCCTCTGTTTTGAACTAAGAGAGGTCATAAAATCATAAATGATTCTTTAGGTATTGATCTCTCACTGTTCATTTTTCAAAAATGAAATAAAATACAATATTCTGATTTTGGCAATCATAATATGTATTTTCGTAGCGCTCCAATCATCCTACGCAGTCATTTTCATCAAAAGTTTCCTCGTGTGTGAAATCGTTTGTAAAAAACGCACTCGTCAAGTCATCCTGTGTCCAATTCTCCCTTCTACTTTCACGACTAGTGTAACAAGTAGGCATTTTGGGTTTAAATAAAAAAATATTGTGCGTCATCTATCCCGACACGTCATGCGTCATCTATCCCAAACCCAAGAGATAGATGACGCACTTGTTTAGATTACAACAAATTCCGAGAAGAGACGTTAGATTAGTGAATGAAGCTTTTATAATAACCCAACTTACAACTGTCTTTGACTGAACGTCGACTTTCATCGGATTTTTAATAAACAGTGGGACTGAACTGTAGTATGTATCAATAGGAACATCCTGTATATTTTTCATACTTGAGACAACAAGGTCCCAACGGTCCGAGTAACCTTACATCATCTTAAAAACGTGATGAAGATCTATACACATTGTTTGTATCCATGGTCGGTTATATTTATCAATTCATGATATAATTATAACAACAAGTGAACAATGTAGATATATAATATCAACCGTCCAGGGAACAACTGGAGTTGAACTGAAGTCATTGATTGAATAATTCATTCATTGTGTATCTGTATGCAGTATGACTTAAGAATGTACACCTTTGATGAGTCTCCAATGTATAATTTAATATCTTTCTTATGTATAACGATTGACCAAACCTACCCTAGCTGGGTACAACACAAAACTAAAGACCTTACAAACTTTTGGGTACTGACCAACTATATATAACCAAATATCTTGTAACTTTATTACACTTTCAACACAATTTTTCAAAAACGGCAAAAGTAAAACGTCTGCATGCATCTATTTTAGGCACATGGCCTAAGAAACCTCCTGATATCTTCTGGATCTAGTTTCAAAGTTCCAAAAGAACTTTTCCCCCCCTGGAAGATTTGACTAGGGAGGAAATAGAGGATAACAATGTCAAACTGGTAACAACTTCTTACAGTCACTAAAGGCGAAGTCCAGTGAGGATATACCTAGTCATCTGGGAACACATCCTGCTCTACTTAACCTCTGATTTATCCAACAAGCTATATGAAAAAGAAATTTCTCTATTTCAGTATCGTAATGAGTTCATTACAGTACTAAAAGTAGTGCTGTAATGAAATTCATTACAGCATTGTTTTCAGTTATATTTTTCGTTTTGTGGTTGTCAGTACTGACCTCCGATCCAATCAATTTTCGAATCAAATCAATTCTAATTCCGTGATCTGTCAAATTTCGTAAGTCACACCAACTGCCAAGCTACAATACAAAAGTCACTAACCTGAATTTTCATTTGAATTTCGAGAGTATTTCACGAAACTTGACTGAAATAGAGAAAATATCGTCTAATACTCGTTGCAGAAGGCAATTCCAACACTCATGCTTTCGAAAACTCGCTCCTTCGTCGCTCGTTTTCGAACTTCGCATTCGTGTTGGAATAGAAGCTCATTCTGCAACTTGTTTTAGAATATACTATTTCTAAACGATTTCCATACCACTGTCTTAATTATTCTATTATAAATATCATCGGTCGAATGCAGACAAACAATCGAAAATAATAACCAACCCAATGACCTCGCATTCTACCAACAGAGGTCGCTGACAACGAAACTTGAGAATTCGGGAAATTAAAACCGTAACAAGTGCCGCCGAGAGAAAAAAAAACTCAGAAAGTGTTATTTTGAATTGAAGTCTTGGCATTCTCATGGTGACCCTGATATTTTTCATTCGATTATTCATGAGTAAAAATCACGCTGTTCAATAAGTTTTAACTTAACTTTTCCTACTTCTGTTAATCCATCCTTCTTGTAATTATTCATCACACTCCAGTTCAAAACGACACCATGTAATCTGATAGGGTGCCGCACACACCCCGTCTGAGTTGCCATGGGTTACAGAAAAAACATTCAATAAAGGCGCGGCCCCACGTCCAGACATTATGCCTTGGGGCGGCCATAAATATTCATTATAACGGCCTTATTACAAACTGCTGCATATTCATTGCGGCTTATCCTTCGGGAATCTCTGGTGTGATAAAAGGAGCGATGATTGCTCCTTCTGACCCATCTGCGGAACTCGATACACAAAAGGAATATAATTCGGTGTTATTAAGCTCTTGGGGATTTATGGGATTGTTTCATTTGGTGGGAAAAGAGCATTCAGCGGTTGATGTTTCAGATTTTTCTTTTTGACGGGACTCATAGCTCGGAATTCTTTCTCGGGATTCTCTGAGGAAAACACTCTGAAATAATTCGAACCATTCAGAAGTCCCAAATATCATATTTTAAATTGAACAATAATTCTTTTTGTTATTGCAGTTTCTTTGTCAGTAATTATTTTTTTAAGAAAAAGAAAATTCTTTGCCTTTACGAAGGCACATCGAGAACATTTTTGAAACATAGATGAATTCAAAATAGTTATCATCGAAATGAATACCATTTTCAATTCCCAGGCTCAGAGATCTTTTATCATGAGGTTGGAGAAATGATATTAGATTTTGTCATTGAGATGAGAGATATACCGGTTTCGGCATTGTTGGGCCTCATCAGTATCCCGCACATCTCAGGACAAAATCTTCATAAAAAACTTCAGAATTTGAAGCAATTGGTTGTGAAGTAATGAGTAAAATATTACAAAGTACTAAGGTGGAGACATCCAATTGCGTCAAAATGAAGTTTCACATCTCCAATCAGATGCAAAAAAAGAAATCTGTACTTCCTCTTTCACTGAATGAAATTTTAGCTCTATTCAGGGTCCGCTTGCTAGTTTCTCAAAGTGATGGAAACGCCCAATTCTTCTTGTGACTGTGAAGCCTGATGTATTTAAGAAAAAGAAAATTCTTTGCCTTTACGAAGGCACATCGGGAACATTTTTAAAACATAGATGAATACAAAATAGTAATCATCGAAATAAATACCATTTTCAATTCCCAGGCTCAGAGATCTTTTGTCCTGAGATGTGCGGGATACTGATGAGGCCCAACAAGGCCGAAACCGGTATATCTCTCATCTCAGTGACAAAATCTAATATCATTTCTCCAACCTCATGATAAAAGATCTCTGAGCCTGGGAATTGAAAATGGTATTCATTTCGATGATTACTATTTTGAATTCATCTATGTTTCAAAAATGTTCTCGATGTGCCTTCGTAAAGGCAAAGAATTTTCTTTTTCTTAAAAACATCAGGCTTCACAGTCACAAAAAGAATTGGGCGTTTCCATCACTTTGAGAAACTAGCAAGTGGGCCCTGAATAGAGCCACTGCTAAAATCTCATTCAGTGAAAGAGGAAGTACAGATTTCTTTTTTTGCATTTGATTGGAGATGTGAAACTTCATTTCGACGCAATTGGATGTCACCACCTTAGTACTTTGTAATATTTTACTCATTACTTCACAACCAATTGCTTCAAATTCTGAAGTTTTTTATGAAGATTTTGTCCTGAGATGTGCGGGATACTGATGAGGCCCAACAATGCCGAAACCGGTGTATCTCTCATCTCAGTGACAAAATCTAATATCATTTCTCCAACCTCATGATAAAAGATCTCTGAGCCTGGGAATTGAAAATGGTATTCATTCCGGTGAATACTATTTTGAATTCATCTATGTTTCAAAAAAGTATTTTTTTGTTTATTCTACGGTACAACTTATCATGGAGATCTTGAACATTTACTAGTTCATATTCAGAAAATCTGTTGTCACAAAAATCATAGAAACTCTGAATGAACCGTACCCAGCTAGGAAAAAAAATCAGAGTAGAACATCTGTTCCTAATTCCGTTACCTAGAAGGATTCCGGAAGTGTTGCAGCAAATATCAAATTAGAATTTCTCCATTCCATGACGGTGTAAGTTCGCAGTTTCGATACTCTTCCTTTTCGTCTGCAGAATTGAATGTCTTCAGCCGTACGTGAAGAGAATGCTCGACGCAACATTAACTTGGAACTTTGTAGCTGCTACTGAATCACAATTTCGAGTTGCTGGTGGCTTCGATCTTCGAACTTTCCCGTTCTGCGAGACCAGCCTCAAAGCGTTCAGCTCTAGGGCACGAATAATTTTTTTCTGGTGAGCCCAGAACACACATGGCAGTTGAAAAAAAAGTCAAATTTCGTACATGCATAAACTTACCTCACATCTACGATCAATAGTAAGCTGTTAATGTCAAACAAGCTCTTGTATCTTGTATCATTTTAAAAGTAATGATAGTTTTCAGCTGAAATTTTATGCTGACAATCCATGTGTTAATCTCTCCAAGAATGGTGAGCTCCACGTAAGCAACTCAAAAGGGTTAACAAATCACATACACGTCTAAGAAAAAGATATCCAATTTCTTTCCCTGATCAATGCTTACCTTAAAGCTGCAAGGATGTTTTTTATTCTCCTGAGTTCTTGCTCAGAAAGGTTATCAAATATAGCTTATGATATAAGGCGATGCAGTGTAGTGACCTCTCGGATGCCAAAGGTGATTACTCATTACTTCGTGTTAGATCTTATCGAATGACCTTCCAGATGGATCATGCAACCTTATCGATTTGTTGAATGGAGGAGGCATTATGCTGGCCGCAAGACCCATTTGAAAGATTATGGCTTTTGCACGCAGTTTCAGATTTAACTACTCGGAACCAATATGAATTTATAGACTGTTTTATTGGAGTGAGAATTTAAAGGCCTTTATTTTGTTGAATATGGTTATTTTGGGATGATTATTACAATCGATTTTCGCTTGGTTGAAACATCAGTAATAACCTAATAATTTTTGTTGTCGTACCTATTACTATCTCTTCTTCAACAGTTTCTGGTTGAGAAAAATAACACTTGAATTTTCTCTTTAACCGTAAACATTTTGATTGTGCATTGCAATTCGAGGCAGCCGAGATTTGCCATTCCAACAGTCCAGTCTCTTTCCACTGTTCTACTAGACATTCGGATTTAACATTCAAATTCCTATGTTTCCATATATACCAGAATTCTACAGATTGAATCATGATACGAGGATAAAGTATAGCTACATCAAAAAACATCACTCAATCTCATCTGTATCTACCAAATTTGAACAAATTTTTTTTCTGCGTATGTTAAATGATGACCAACTCAAGTTTGTGCAAATTGTATTTAAAATATATCCAATTCGGATCAATTTCTTGTTCAAGAGGTGGGTCACTCATTCTTGTATCAATTCAACATAGAAAACTCAGTATGGAAATGATTTTTTTTATTAGTAGGTGGGAATTCAAACCCTAGATGAAATTGGTTTGTGAATTTTTAATTTCTATCAAGTTTTTTAGTTAAGCTATTAATCAACGTGTGTTATTCGACGTCAGCTATTTGTGAATATACTAAAACAAATATTGGTGAGTGTGCATAAGTGCTGCAAATATCCGAGGTTATTATTTGTGTTTCATAATGGAAAGAGAACCATGAAACAGATAATTTAATTAAAACGTTGGTGAAATATTTCGTTTAATGCACCCTGCTAATGAAATATCAATAATACGAAATTTCCAATTACTTTCAGCCGTGAAAAATGTATTCAATATGTTCATCGATACTGCAGAATGATACATTATCCAAATCATATCACTAGAAATATTTACTAAATTCGAACAAGATCAAACACTACCAGGATGAATCTCTTTATTGAAGCACATTTTCATGAATAATGTTCACATTCAAAGCAAGGAATGGGTGTCACAAGCCAACAAAAAGCGTAATAGGTGGTGGGTACAATTGGATGAACTCTTTGAGCAATCAAACATTGTGCCTTACAAACTAATAAGCTTTATTTGCATACTTATTTACTATCTAGACATGTGGAATTTTTATGAATTTAGGTGGATTTTTGAGCGTTGCAAAATAAGAATCATTCGACCTAGGTTCTTCACAAGGAAAATTTTTGTATTTGAATAGCAATATACGAGTACCATAAGTTCAACATATACTTTACCAACAGCATATGTTGGCGTTTCAGCGATATTTGTTTTATCATTTTTTTTTGACGATGAAACAGAAATTTTTTCTTCAACATCTTGACTGCAACTTTACACAACTTTTGTTTTTCAAATAGAAATATAATATGTGTATACCCTATGAGAATCTTTGGAGATGTAAGACCTCCCTCCATTGATGAAAATTTTTTTTTTAAATTGTAAGAAACAATTCGAAAATTTTTTGAATACTTTTTTGTTCCATGTTGATGGGAAACAGCAGGGAAAATAATATGTAGCTAGTGCATTTGTATATAGCAAGACAAGAAGTTGCATTTTCTGAGCCTTCGTGATGAAAATTTTTTTTATATTTGAAGTTGAACATTCTTCTTCAATAGTTTCAAATGTGACATTCATTTTTTTTATTTTTTCGAGTACACCCTGTAGCCATAATTTCGCCTGCTCTTTCCATCGTTGTACAAAACAAAAACCATCGAGTTTGTTTCATTCATTATACTTAACAAATAAAGTACTCATTGAAATTTTGTCTGGGAAGTCTTTGCATATTTCTGAAAACTTAATTTGGGTTTTCTCTCCCAGTCTCTGAAACAGGAAATAATTAGAAAATTTTTTTGAATAATATAAGAAAGGTCCCTGCGTAAACGAAACCTGTGAATTGATTTTTACTTTAGCAAAATTTCGAGGAAATCAAACGAAATAATTCCTTTCAGATTTCATCTGGCAACATGCTCTAATTTTTCTTCAAGTACTGTTTCTCGGAAAACTTAATTTGGGTTTTCTGTCCCAGTCTCCGTAACATGAAACAATTAGAAAAATTTTTTAAATAAGAGAAGAAACGTCCCTGCGTAAAAATTCTAGCAGTAATTCGTCAGGGGCCTTAACTTTACGAGAAGAAATTGTTGCCTAACAATGAAAGAAAAAAGAAAACACTGTGAACTCTCAAGCGTAAAGTTTCGGAGTCTAAATCAGACTCCTTCATCAGACAATTACTAGTTTTCATTCAACTTCGTAGAATCGTGACAATATTTTGATTTTTGGAATGGCATTTGTCAATATATGATGAACATAGATAAATATTGATTACTAGATGTTGATATCCTTATTTTATTTCAAAATTTCCTGAAACCAGTTCTTTTTTCAGGAAATCCATCCAAATTCCTACTGAACAATTGGCGAGATTATTAGCCTCATCCAACAAAATACAACTAACTCCTTAATTTTTTTTTTATAACCATCAGGTTTCGTCATTAGAATTTTTGTTCCATTCCAATCCATCATGTGATTGCTTGTATTGGAACACACATGATCTGCTAACTGCGATCTACCAATATCTCTATTTTTTATGTTATTCTCCTGTATGAGATTTTCCACAAATACAGGAAATAAAAATTCTAATGACAGAACCTGATGGTTATAAAAAAAATCAAGGAGTCTGCTTGTATTTTGTTCAGTAGGAATAAATCGAATTTGTATGGATTTATTGAAAAAGAATTGGTTTCAGGAAAATTTTGAAATAAAATAACTATATCAACATCTAGTAATCAATATTAATCTATGTTCATCATATATTGCAAATGTCAATCAAAAAATCAAAATATTGTCACGATTCTACGAATTTTTATGAAAACTAGAAATTGTCTGACGAATGAGTCTGATTTAGACTTCGAAATGTACGCTTCAGAGTTCTAAGTGTTTTCTTTTTGTTCACTGTTAGGCAACAATTTCTTCTTGTGAAATTTTGGCCCCTGACAAATAAGTGCTCAAATTTTTACGCAATTTTTTCTAATCGTTTCTTGTTTCGGAGACTGGGAGAGAGAACTCAAATTAAGTTTTCAGAAAAGAACAAAAGATCCTTGCGGTCGAAGTTCCTGGAAGGCTGAACGAAGCCACAACGACTCCTGTTCATGAAGTTTTCAGAAAAACAGTACTTGAGAAAGAATTAGAGCATGATAACATTCCAGATGAAATTTGAAAGGTAATATTTCATTTGATTTCCTTGAAATTTTGCTGAATTAAAAATCAATTCACAGGTTTCGTCGATTTTATTTCGAGTTTTTAGTTTAATAAGTATTAGAATTATTCCAGATCAACCCTATACATTTGAAGCAGAGGAAATCATTTTTTTTAGGATTGATTTGAGGAAATGACAGCTGTCATCTTGAATTAAATGAGTTATAGTTTAAGCGCAGCAGCATTCAGTCGTGCTTTTGGTTATTAAATTTGCCTAAGCTCCTTTGTCAAAATTCGAATTCCTCACGAGAAAAATCGAAATGACGTTGATATCAGGCATTAGCAAACACTGAATCCAACAAAGCTCTCTTCAAAGAAGAAGCATCTGATGCATTTCCAAAATTGTTTAAAGAAGTTAAGCTTTTTTGGTGACATTTTGATTTCGATGGCTTGGACTATCAAAGCAAAAAGAGAAGAAATGAATTATCTCCTCAATTTCTTCAACATCTACTCACGAATAAAAGAAAAGTATCCTTGAATATCACCGCAAAACTACACACAACTTAAAACATTAAATGCAACGCTCCATCAAAAAAAAACATATTCCACAAGTCCGCGAGGTGTAGACACTGAAAAAGCGGGGGGCCTTGGGGGGCAAGCAGCGGCGTCAGCGACAGGGGGGGCGGCGTGGCCGGCTCCAAGGCGGTATCTTTTGATCTAACCTTCTGCGTTGTCTCCTTCTTCGTGGCTGGTAGAGAGCACCACCTCCTGAGTGGATGTCCGCCTCGAGGTTGGCACGAGCTTTGGGCATCTTTGCCGGGCCGCCCATTCGGCCCGAGCGCCCGCCGCACACTGGCGTCGGGACGCGCCAACGGCCTCGTGGTGCTGCCAGGTCGGGGGCGGCTTAGGGGTGGTGAAATTCGCGAAAAAAAAATTTTTTCTTTTTTTTTTTTTTTTTCGTTGGAAAAGAAGTATTTTCAGTATCTGCTTCTCATCATTTCGAAGAGGAGGAAAGAAATTATAACACAAAAATAAACCCATTTTCAAGAATTACATGAGATTCAACTGTAGGTAAAAACGAAAAAAAAATTTTAAATCAAAAAGTACAACTTGTAAAGCTTTACCTGGTAAAAGGAGCATACAGAGTGGATGAAAGGCACTTAAAATACCTGAAAATTCCAAAAAAAACAAGTGCAAAATGTACTGTGACAAATCGCCTCCGAAAATAACATGAAAAATCCATATTGTAAATTATAATGAAGGACAATAGCACAATGGTCAAATAAAAGAACAGGTTATCCTCAAAACTATAAAGCAACATGAAGAAAAATGAGGTATGTGTTTCGATTGGCAATCTTCCAGATCTCTGGATCTCCATGTAGAAATATTTGTAATGAAACTAACAAGCGAAAAACGATAACATGCTTAAGGTATCACTGTTCGATCCAAATGTTGAGCTGGAGGTTCCACTTCACCAACTATTTTTTAAAATGATGAATCACTACAACACAGTTCTCCATGCCGTTATCGGATGATATTGTGGTTTCAACAACAAGACGGTGCATTTTTTTTTTCGAATTTGATAGAGTATGCAATTCAGAATCAGAATACATTCGTACTCTAATCGTTGCTTTCGTCAAAATACTTTCCAAAATAGGGAGATGAGTGTATTCGGTATTATGGTTGTAATTCCTAAGCTAGCACCCTTGATCCAAATTTTTGAACCAATATTTGGAACACCCTGTGACGGGTTATTCAAAATTCTGAAATTGTACAATATTTCCACAGTCTTTGCCTTCAAAAATGTGAAAACAATTTGTGCTTACGATATCTAGGTTAGGAATAACGAACATAATACCGAATACACTTATCTCCCTTTTTTCTTCATTTTTTTCTCGATATTTTGCAAAGTATTTTGATGAATGCAACGATTTGAGTACGAATGTATTGCATACTCTATCAAATTCGAAAACTAAAAAAACAGAATATTTAAGATCGGTAGATAATGGCAAACAATAATATAATCCCAATTTTCAGATTTCAAATAGGTCCAGGTTTCCAGAAACGCCTAATAGGCCGTCGAACTTGGTACACCCTGTATACTACTACTACTTTTCATTCGATTTAGTTTTGTTGTTGATTGTCTGAGGAAATTCCCACTCTCTTGTGTGAGTAAATATCTATTTCATTCCTGAGCTGGGTAGGTTTTTCAGAAACTAAGAGAAGCAAGATGAAACTCAATTTATTTCATCGATCTTCCGCGACTAAGACAATATGAACTTGTCTCGGGAAATTTATGGTTTGTAATTTTTCCTGGAGGGAAAAATCCAGCATGTTCTTCGTTATCCATCAGTTAAGGAAATCGGAAAATACTCCCTGAAAGCAATAAAATTTTTTCAACTCTCCTCTGTTTGTTTTGGTGGTCCTTGGCCAATATCGGGAAGTCATGAAAATATGGTCTTATGAGCAGGAGTTCTTGGACGTAAACCTCCAGCATGTTTACCAGGGAAGGAGGCAATCAGGGCCGTATCAAGACTGTTGAAACAAACACGATTGGACATTATAACTATCCACCATAAATTGACAAGTTGAATGTCAAGCTTTCAAAGGGACAAATTATTCAATATTTTTGATTTTAAAATTTCTCTTAGTCCGATTATAGCCGTGATCATCAAAGTCTTGTGTCGTTCAAACATGATGAAGAGTATTCGTTAATACTTATGATCGTTCATTCATAATACGAAGTCATTGTTAGAATGACAATTCTCGGAATATGTCTTAGTTTTTGGTCCTGAAAAATATTCTGTTTTCTTGTGTTATAACATGTTTGGTTTATCTATGATAGGAGATGATTGCCTTTCATTGGGGTCCCGTAGCGGTCTTCAAACATCTGAAGTGCCGAAAAATCATCACCTGGAAGGTCGTATCTGGTTTGAAAAAAAAACCCCACGACCAGAGAGCGAGAATTTGTGGATTTTGAATTTGAATTTCGAAACGTAAGTGTGATTACGTCTCCGAATTAGCTGATGAACATGGTATCGAAGTGATTCTTCTGCAAGAAACCCACACGGCAACAGAAAAAAATCCTCGTGAAAGAGGACAGTTGAAAGTTATGTATTAATTGATTTTTTATAAGTTTAGCTTGTTATGTTGAAAAATTGATGGAGCTTTTTCATTTCTTTAAAATTTTGTGACATTTCTGTCATAAATATTTATAAACCTCCCAACATTATTTGGCCAAGAAATCTGAATATAGATGTTTTTTAAAGTACCAAATGCATTTCTAAAATGCATTTGATTTATTCTGAAAAATCGGTTTCTTCTCTGCTTTTGTCTCTTTTCATTTCAGATTAAGAATTTCGAGTCGTTTTGGGAAGAATCTGTTTATCCGAGCCCAACGATGGATAACATGAAAATGATCACACTGATGTCTTTCAAGATTTTCCTGATATTTAATATTTTATGTTTTTTTTTTTACGGGGAGACAGGTTTTTTCGACAGAGGTTTTTTTCCCTGGCTGTATAGTATCGTATGATACTAGTGATGATAGTATCGTATGATTCTATAGTATCATACGAAGAATGTTATGACACCCCGTTCTTTTTTTACCTCAGCTTAGGTACTTTTTGTTTCAACATTTATTGTAATATTTTAGCTCTTTTTTTATAAGAATATATATATTTCGAGTATAAAATATGTTTGATTTCGAAAAAACTGGTCATCTTTTGAATCGATAATTTTTTTCTCTTCTTCATAACACCCAAACAAAAGATAGTACGAGGAAGAAGTGTCTATTGAATACGGCGGGTGGTGTAAGAAATGTGGTTTCAAATCTTCGTCGCTTCTATAGAAGATTGAGAATTTTCCAACACATCTTTCCATACATGGTGGAGCAAAAAAAGAAGATCCGTTTCAGCTATCTCTTCTGCTGACCAAAACTACCTCTCGAACACCCCTAACATTGCGCACTAACGTCACACACGAACGTGAGATATTTATCATTCGACTGAATATTAAATCTAGATCCTAGGTTTCATGGCGTCGGCCTCGATCGCATATATTCGTGTTACGACAAGAGCACTTCTTTCAAAAAGGGCTTGGGAGCAAGAAATTGATGCAGAAATGTTAGTTTCAAATCTTCTTAGCTTCTATAGAAGATTAAGAATTCTTCACATCTTTTTGTATCTCTTATGCTGAACAAAGCTACCTCTCGAACACCCCTGGAAATCTTCATGACTTCGCTGAATCGGTGACCGCACTGCCGAGAGGGTAATCGAGTTTTTGGCGGTGGTGATTCTGGGTAGGCCATGGCACGTGGGGGGCAGCAGCGGGCGGCGAGTACGGTAGGTTAGGGGACGTGCAGACGTCTCGGGATCGATGGAGGGCAAGCGTCGCGATGGCAGCGTCAGAAATTGATGCAAGTTCTCATCTCGCCTTAACGAGCTACGGGTCAGGATTTCGTTATGCACGTCGACTCGGTTCCATATTTCATAAGAAAAAATTGGGGGAGATCCCTACGATCTAAATTTTTATTAAAGATCGGGAAAACTGTATGATTGATGAAATCTTATTAAGTATTGAGTGATATGAAAAATGTGAGACACATGTGTACAAAAAACTAAGAAATTTCATTTTCCGAAACAAATACAACTTAGCAAAAAAGTAACGCAACTCGTCAATATAGTTATTGTACGGAGAATTATTAAGGAACATCTTGGCACCCGTCGATTTTTAATTTGAAAATTCATTTATCGTATGCTTTTCTGAATTTGATTTTCCTCACCTCCTACGCTCCATAGCTCTTTACTTTATTTTCTTTATTTCAGTATCGTAATTTATTCATTTATTTATTTAAGGAAAAAAGGTACAAACAGATAACAAAATCCACAACAGCACCAACTGAAATTCAAAGTAAAATACATTCATACATCACACTATTTATCTTTTATCCTAAATTATACAGAAAAAAATCATTCCTCAAACAGATAATTTACAGAATATTCCTACGGATACAATTGGTTACAACTTCCTGATCAATCAAAAAAAAAACTTAGGGATGCAAAAGAGTGTACATGAAAGGAACGCGGCTCGACCACTAACAACAAGAACCACATTGGATTTTCAACACCGATTCAACCACGGTATTCATGTTTCAGCGTTTTCTTGAAAACATTCAAAGAGGTGTTGAATAAATCGATATTAAACGTACATTACAGTACTGAAAGTAATGATCTTATTTATTAAAGCATTGTTTTCAGTTAAATTTTCATTTTGTGATTGTCAGTACCAACCTCCGATCCCATTAATTCTCAAATCAAATCAACTGAAATTCCATAATCAGTCAAATCAAAGTCACGCCAAGATACAATACAAAAGTAACTTATCAGAATTTTAATGTGAAAATATAGAGTATTTAACAAAATTTCACTGAAATAGAGAAAACAACGTCTGATAATTGTTGCAGAAGGCAATTTCATTACTCATGATTTCGAAAACTCACTCTTCCGTCGCTTGTTTTTGAATTTCGCATTCCTGTTAGAATAGGAGCTCATTATGCAACTTGTTTTAGAAAAATTTAACTGAAAACAACGCTGTAAAGAGATTCATTACACCACTATCTTTAGTACTGTAAGGCCAAGTACAGATGATCGCGCGATTACGCGCGATTTCCAAACGCGCGACTAGAGATACTGAGAAGTCACATAGAAAAGTTCATATGGTCGCGCGTCATCGCGCGTAAATTGGCGATCACGCGCGATCGACTTTGCTCTGTCGCCAGTATCTTGTTTCGCTCGACGTCGCGCGACTTCGCGCGTATTGAAGTACAACTGTCAGGCATAGACGTGTTCAGATGATTCGCGCGATTTGACGTACAAAGCTGAAATATTGACAGAGATTTCAATGACTTTTTCTGTGCTCGGAATCTAAAAATCGCCTCAGCACATTGTGAACGATAGAAGAAGAAGAAGATTATGACAGTAGTCGCAGGCTGTCGCGCTATCAACGAGCTACCATCTGAATTCATCAACGCGCGTTAATTAGCTACAAACGTGCGTTGTCGCGCGATCATGTGAACTTAGCCTTATAAACTCATAACGATCGTGAAATAGAGAAAAGGTTATATCAGTGTCTATCACAATTAATTCTCTCGATAATGAATACATCAAAGCTGGATAGAGATACTGATAAGATTTGAAGAATCAACATACCCAAGCCATTTACCCTTGGTAATTCCTGATGGTAGACAATGAAATATATCCTCCAATCGGAGTGAAAAGAAATAGCTACAACGGATTGCTCGGAAGCCTATGGAATAAGCCTTCCCCCACAGTTTTTCTTCCCAAATACATTCGCAGGCTGACATTGCAGCTGAATCTGTTATGCAGATCAGATCCAAATTACAAAGCTCTTGTCGACGTTGCTTTTAATGGAATCTGTTCATCCCTGTATTGCTCTATCCGTACCGATTGAATTGCAGATTTTTTCAGGATAGAGGATTCCCAGAGTATACGACAGAAGTCACGAGTTTAGTTTTTCATACGTTATCGGACAAAATAAAAAAAATCTACCTTGGGAAATTCGGTCTGGAAGAACATCCCCTCCCCAACGTTTTCCCATTTAGAAAAGCAAAACTCGAAAAAATCGAATTTCCTGAAAACTCGAGAGGCTGCTTCGAATATAATCCGATTGGGAAATGTTCCTTGGAATTTCTAATGAACTGCACCCGAATCCTTTGACGCGATTTGATGTGGCTTCTATTAAATTGCATCGATTTTGAAATCCCCAGCTACAAACTGAAATTCATTTTCGCGAAAATCAGTTCTTCCATGGAGGAGTGAGTTCTTTAGAGTTGCCAACTTTCTGTACGTCTTGGATGACCTATTTGTAGCTTTGTCCATGGATATAACGATATTTTAATTGTGAACGTGAAATTTTTAATGAAGGTGATATTTCGACTGTTCCTCCATATTATCACTGGTTCAACAATCTTTTTGGTCTAATCATACTGCCACAGCATTCTTTCGAACGTAACTATTATTTTCCATTTATAGAAAACAATTCTTTGACTCTTTCTCTTATTTAGAAACTTAATCACTTTCCAAATTACCTCATAGACGACAAATTTTGTTCACTGGTTTTTTCATCATAGTATTTCACAAACTAATGAAATGATACAGCCACACTGAAAATTCAAGATATAGGAAAAGGAAAACTAACAAGAAAAGACATAAAAAACCAACCGAAAGTAGAGGATAAACCACAAATAAATGAAATGAAAAAATATCCTGGATTGTCTAGAAATAAGAAAAAAAAATTAATTCAAAAACATATAGATGCGAAGGAAGAGAAACAAATCAAATGATACTCTTATGTGTTGATTAACAGATTAGGCGAATTGAAAGTAAGGCTGCACATACGTTAAGAAAATTCTTCAATGAACTAGCTGGCCTAGTGAACTTTGTTTCGCCTCAGTGATTCATAAAGTTGTATCAATAAAACTGGTACTTTTTCAAGTAGGAGGTAAATAAGACAAAATTAAAGTACAAAATATACAAGAAATTTAATTTCATTAAAATAGGTAGGTATGTACATTGTAATTTACATGAATTGACTTCACTTCATTTAAGCGGTACCTTATTATTATTTAAAAATTATCTCATTGTTGTCATGGGCGCCCGCAGAATATTTTCTCAGAGGGGGCCAAATAATGATTTGATGAGGCGCAGGCGAAATCAATATTCGGTTTTGCTCGAAAACAAGAAGGGAATCAAAATCTCAGGGGGGGCCATGGCCCCCCCTGGCCTCCCCCTGCGGGCGCCCATGATTGTTGTACCTTATGATGCACCACATTTTTAGGTTTTTCGTCATAAAATTTTCTGTAGCATTCGGAAGAAAGAAAGGTGACGCAGATGCGTTAATATTATTGTTAAATGTAGTTCACCGAAGTTATATCAAATATAATACTTACACGAAAACGCTATCAACCTCAACGACACCTACTGGTGTAATTCGCAAGAAGGAAAAATTATTTCCTACTTTTTTTCCATTTCATCAAATTTTTCATAGTTTTAATGTATTTTATGTTAACCCAACCGTAGAAAAATCCAACAAAAAAACTTTCATAACAAACAGTTCATCCAATCTTGAGTTATAAATGGTGTAACCAACAATATGGCCGACTGAGTTTTATATATTAAGATATGAGTTGAAATGAACAACTGGAGAAAATACAGTGAATTCTAGACGATGAGTACTGAATGAATGATTTCAAAATAGGAAAAAAATCAAACACATTACATAAAGTTTTGTGAAAGTTTTATTGGGGTTTTCTCTCCCTTTCTCTGAAACAAGAAACAATTAGAAATTTTTTTAAACTATTAGAAGAAAGGCCCCTGCAAAGTGTAATGAAATCTAGAAATCGTCTGACGAAGTTCTTTCTAGTTTTTAAATGTTAAGCAACATTTTTTTCAAAGATTTGGCCCCTGATAAATTGATGATCAAGTGTCATGCAAGGGTTTTCTTCTAATAAATTTTTTTTAATTGATTCTTGTTTCATAAACTGGCTGGGGAAAACCTAATAAAACTTGCACGAAAATGTAAGGACCTCCTAATAAATATATCAGTGGATATATCACACAAATATGAAAGTAAAATCATGAAAACTACGTTTCTAATGATCTCAGGAAGAAAATTCAGACACAACGTAAACGAACAAATCAAAGTTAAGAAAACTTAACACAGAATATATACACAGAAAATATTAAAGTGAGAGCAGAATTTATTCAGGCGTAATATTGACTCATTCTTCGTTATTTAATATTTCAATTTTTTTCAACTCAACCCAGAACTCACATAGAGACCGAGTCTCTTTCTTGGGTTCTTCAATGAGCTCTTCTATCCTACACATCAAAAGTGTTGTACCGTTGATTTATTCAATCAACGGTTGTACTCTGTTACACTAACCTTAGCTCACATAAATACAATACAATTATGATCACAGGAAATGCGCTAGTGACAAACTGAATCATGGAGCTAACTATAGAAGAACGTGCCAGCATCAAACAGAAATTCAGCATGCAGATCGATTTCTGACTTATTAGTCTTCATCAGCACCGCCTGACACATTCGTCTACGCAAAATGTAAAACTAAACTTTTGCAATTTTGAAATTTTCATCATTTTTAAGTTTTCAGTCTTAGTAAAGATATGCTTCAAGTATATTTTTGCACTTATTTCATGTATTTACCTTTCCTACCTTTCCTGTTTCCCGATGTTCGGCGAGTAGTTCCTCTTGGCAGTTCCGTGTCCGGCGCTCAGGTAGGCCATGACATGGTACAGCTCAGCTTCAAAACGACGCACGCCACTGGACCGAGAAGGTTTCGTCAGCACGCGGATATCGAGACATATCGGTCTGCCACTGGGGAATTTGTGTCAGTTTCACGTCTTTTCATTGAATTTCACCTGAAACGCTCTCTCGGCACTTTATCCACTAGAGTTTTATTGTTTATTTCGACGCTGGATTGACATTTATTCATTTGATTCTGACTGATCTTTCAAGAAGTCGAGCAACAGCTGCTAGGCTGGAATGATTTCTGCCGAGGTTCAAATATTATTCGACTCACAATCTATCACATCAGTAATTACGTTTTGATTCTCAGTATGATATTATTAGAAAATATTTTCAAGCAACCTGTCAGTCCACTAGGCAGCATGATATAGTTGATTTGAACATAGTCTGGATCTGATAGTTCATCATTCATATGCTAATTCCTGGTAATTCCAATTAAATACACTGCGCAAAAAAATTAACGGACATTCTGAAAATCTTAATTTTAATGAAAGTTAACTCTAAATTGACTTTATAACTTATTTTTTATGATCTCTCGGGAAGATTTTGAACGGAACAAGACTCATTAAATTGAAGAAAAATTCAGGATTTCACCGAATCTTATGTGAAAGAAGAGAAATGAACAATTTTCAAAATACTGAAATGCTGATGAGTGATTTAATACTTGGTATTTCCACCCCTTGCGTTAATTACAGCTCGGCAACGACGGTTCATACTCAAAATGAGTGCTGGATGATTTTCTGAACTTCTCAGCCTTCTATTGAGGTTGTCCCAAACCTGCTCAATCGGATTGAGATCTGAACTTCTTGCTGGCCATACCATTCGAGGGACTTCAACCTCTTCAAGGTACTCCTGAACGATGCGCGCACGATGTGGTCTGGCATTATCGTCCATAAAAATGAAATTTTCACCAATGTATGAGGCAAATGGCACTACATGGTCTTCAAGAAAGTTCCTTATATACTTATCAGTATTCAAAGCTCCATTATTAACGACCACTAGGTCTGTGCGAGCAGTCAAAGATATTCGACCCCGTACCATAATGGATCTGCCCCCGGAAAAAGTAGTATTCAGGAAATTGCACTGAGCATATCTTTCATGTAGACGTCTGTATTCAAGGGAACGTCAATCACAATGGCAGAGGCAGAATCTAGACTCATTTGTGAAGAGAACTCTTTCCCAATCGGCCTCTTCTCAATGGATATGCTCTCTCGCAAAATCCAAACGCGCCCTTCGATGGGCTGGGGTAAGAGCTGGGCCTCTTGCCGCGACACGAAACCTTAAATAATATTCTCTGAGTCGATTTCTTATTGTCTGAGTGCTAATTTGAACCCCATGAGTTTGCTCCAGCTGATTTTGAAGGAGGCGAGCCGTTGCAAACCGTCGTCTCAACGAACAAACTCTCAAGTAACGTTCTTGAATGGCAGTTGTTACCCGTGGTCTACCCTGTCCTGGCCTTCGGACATTCATACCTGTCTCCCTGAATCGCTGCAACATTCTGGACACAGTTATATGGGAAACTCCAAACCTTTCTGCAATTCTTGTGTATGTCCACCCTTCTTCTCGCAAAACTACCGCTTGGGCATATTCCTCTTAGGTCAAATTGCATGTTTCGCGTTGCATAGCGATCGAGTGTAGAAAATCAAACGAAAGAAAAACAATTGATCACTAGAATTGATCGAGAACAACTGATTTTAGAATGGAGCCAATACATTCAAGATCTGATAATATCACCTTTTTTTATTCCTGCTGGGAAAAAAACATCTATATTGAAGAAAAACGTTGAAAGTGGATAACATATGCATCCATAATTCTGATAAAAATAATTATCATTGAGAACACCTTCAGTTGTAGAATAAATTTAAGATTTCCATAATGTGCGTTAATTTTTTTGCGCAGTGTATGTTTGATTGTTAATATGAATGAACACAACCAGAACTTCAAGTAGCTGCAGAGGAAGGTACGGAAAGAATTCGAGACTGGCAATAATGGTTTACTTTGCTAAAGCCTCTCTATCCTATCCTCTTTCAGGCAGAAATATCGACAATCAAAGAATGTATTCAAATAAGCTAGAAAGACACTTTCGGAAATTTTAGTTACCCTGAGTTTGAGAAAATTAAAGGATCAGTTAAAATTCTTATTCTAAGCAAAGTACCCATAGTGTGCTTTCATAAAATATCCTGTTTAATGGAATATTGAATTAAATGAACCATTCAATTTTAATAGATGTTCCGAAAACTCAGGGATAGCAATACTGTTAACCTTCAATCGGGGCACTGTGCTCTTTCACAAATTCTAAGAAAAACAAAGAAAACGACCAGGTTTTTAAGTCTGTATTCTTGGGAAGCTTAAACTGATTTCCTCAACCCAAAATCTTCGTGTGGTATAGGAAGATATACCTACAGACCTGAATCCTTTGAAACTGGGTACGGCAGAGAATGATAGGTGCAGGTTCTGTGGAGCCATCCCAGAGGCTAGAGTTCAACTGAACTCTGGAACTAGGGAACAAGCACTAGTCCACGAGTGTATGAACCCTTAGATTGCAGTACAATGCATTCAAACTAAAATTAACAATTTATTGAAAAAAAAAGGAAAATTCAGTTAATTCGAAGTATATAGACCGATGGCGAAAATAATAAAAAAGAAGAATCCTATTTGTAGATCTTACGAACTTTATTCTGCCAAGGGCAGTATCTCCACAATTTTCGAATTCGAAATTTTCATAACATCATTCTGATATCAGTGGAACAAATTAAGGTTTCAACACGTTTATGAATCACTAACAGTGGCGATAAATTTTTCGAAACAACATTATCGCGACGATTTCCGAGCAAAAAAATGAACAACACTGCGACAAGTACTCGATAAAAGCCCCCGTAAGTATTTAATTCAATTAATTATCCAGGGCATGCGTGAATTTAGGATTTGGTGAATATATAAGGTCGCATCAACGATACAATTTATGACGGATATAGTTGAGACCTTGCCACGAGTCTTGGATTTCCATCCGTCATACAAAATTCCTATCTCGTGACAAGATGGATGATCACGTTACTTGCTAATGGCCGTATCGTTTATTTTTGTGATGACACATATACGGATCCGATTCTGCATACGACAACAATTTTGAAGATTTCAATGTAAAACGCTCTGTGGGTTTTCAGTAATTTATACTTTTCATTCATGCCCATTCAAGCTAGCCTGCATTGTTTTCAGATCTTGAATTCAGGTTGACTGAAAAAAATTAAATGAACAAGGTGATTCACTTATCTTGGTAACCGCAAATTTCTTGAAAACGTCCAAATCAAAGATTATAGAGTATAAAGATGGGAAACGAAGCGACTACAGTGATGTCAGCGACATCTGTTTTTCAAGATAATCGGGTTATGGTTAAAATATTTAATTAGGGTCAATTTGGCATAGATCGAATAGAGATCATCAGTAGGCTGTTGTCAATTTTGAAAGAAATACTTGAATAAATATTTTTGCTGAATGATTGTATTTTCTCGCATATTTCTAACTGAAATAACTCGAAATCTACAAGAGTAGCACCTAGCTCACTCCATAATCTTGGTTTGTGTGTTCTTCTGTTATAAATTTTGTGTTAGAAACCGGCCGACATTCGAAATGCATGGTGATTAATTGCAGAAATAACAGAGAGAATAATCTTGAATGTGCATTCTTTTCATAACCAAAGAGAATGGAAATGTGAGTTTTGAAACTCGTATCATGTAACTGTCTTGTTCATTGTTCTTTATTTTCAGTGTTGTCAAATGGATACAGGTTTCGGGGCAAAAATATATTGTTCTTGATAATTTGTTTGTGAACCGAATTTTCTTCGGTCTCATTCATTAGATCAAGAAGTTCCACTCATGAGGGCAATGGTGGTCAGAAGAACGACTTATAGAGGTTGTGGTTCTCTTGACGACACTTCAAGCAGTTCGACTCATCTACTGGACCCTCTGGGTTAAAATACACTAGGTAAGATATGTATGAATCGGGTCCAGAACAACTGTTTGATTTATCGATTTTCGTTTTATCGAGAGTTCACTGTATGAATAAGTTCTTGAAATTGTTATAATAATTCTCTAATATGTGAACAAATTTTTGTAATGTTCTCAATTTCATAATTATTGTATTGTAGTTCATTTTACACAATCATTTCAAATAAAAATATAAAGAATCCAAAACGTATTTCATTTGATTCAAAACAACGTGTAGATGGAAAATATAATCCTGATCAAAAAACGGACCTCTGCTTTTGTTTTGTCGATCAGGATGTTTCTCTAAAAGCTCGACAAAGAATACTCATTTTAATGGAAATTTATGAAAAGGTATAATTCAAATTTCGCGCCCATCAAGATAGTTTTCTGTACTAAATTATATTTTCAGCCATCTAGGTGTCAAAAGTAAAAAACTAGCCAAAAATCATAGTCGGATTTCAGTACCACAGATGTGAGGGCGTTTCCTATCTTTCTAACTCTATAATCTTTGGTCCAAATATTTTTGCATTCAGTGAATGGCGTTTTGAACAGGTCAATTTTGTCTTGAGATGCGTAAGTCTTCATAGCATGAAAAAATATTTGGACGTTTTCGAGAGTATTTCGAAAGTTTTCCCCTCACTTAATTCAGGTTTTCTACCCTTTTTAAAGACGTGACGGACCCTGTATTTTTTATTAGACAATCAAAATCACAAAACTCGGCGATTGTCGAAGCCTTTAAATCATGAAGGTACCTAAAAATAGAGGTGGGATATTCCCCCCTATCCCGTCAACTTTGTGAGATCTCGGAAGAACTATAACAATAAAAACCACTCAACACACAGCTGGGAAGTCAAGATGCGATAATGACAGCTGACACGTCACGGCGCCATCGAAAAAGTCACCTTTTCGCGAATTCGAACGAACTGACCGGGAAGTCAGAGTCGGGCTTGAAAGCAGCATTAGCAGAAGGATTGATGTCGCGTGATTTTTCAGGCTCGGCTAAAATTAGACCGGTCAACTTCAAGACTGGGTAGTCGTCCGCACGCGGTCAACCGAGCTTTATAAATAAAGTGCCATTGTTGGGATGTTTTATCGTAGGTCTGATCAGGGTCACCTAAATCCGATGTTCTTGAAGATGAGATCGTAGGTTGACGTACGTCACTGGATTTCGAGTTGTGAACTCTCGATTGACTATTAAAAGGATACTCCATTTCGCTGCGGAGTATCATCTGTTCGTAACTCGATCCAGATTGTCTTCGCGTGGTCAATGTGAATTTTTTTAACATGCTCGATTCGAAAATTCGTCGTTGAATATGAATTGAAAATTTTCAATTAGTGTGAAAGTCGGATTTCGCTAATATTGAAAATTCATTTCACCTACTTCAAAGCTGATTATCTCAAAATACAGGGTGGTCAGATTTTGATGTTTTAGTATTACATCTCTTAAACATATTATATTTTTTTTTTCGAGAAACATAAATTGCTGAAAACCGCTAAGTCACTGACGTGTTGATATTCCATGCTACAGGGTGATTTTGAAATTTGGCCAATTATAATTGGTTATAATTTCCGTAGTATTGCCGCTACGCTATAGAAATAAAAACATTTTTGAGGCAGTTTTTTCATTTCTATCAATGCTATCGAAATTTCAGTGCCTCTTCAAATTTTAGAGAAATTAAAAAAAATTATTTTTTTCGAATGGAAACCATAGTGTGCTATGATTATTTTCAATAGACTTTTCTCAGACAATTTCAAAAATATATATCATGATATCCTTCCGAGCTTGAATATGAAAATTCTTGAAAAAACACTTTTCGGTCAACATAATTTAAGCAGGCTCAAGTTGTATGACTTCCTCAGGTGAAAAGAAATGAATCAAAATCAAAACCCTCTCTGATTTTGTTGATCGAGAACTGTTTTTTCGGAATTTTCGATATTTAAGCTCAGAAGTATATCATAATATATTTCTGAAATTGTCTGAGAAAAGTCTATTGAAAATCATCAAAGCACACTATGGTTTCCATTTGAAAAAATTTAATTTTTTTAATTTCTCTGAAACTTGAAACTAAAATTTCGATAGCACTGGTAAAAAGTACTGAGAAAACTCCACTTGACATATTTTTATTTCAAAATCACCCTGTAGCATTGAAACTAGACACCTTAGCGAATTGCGGTTTTCAGCAATTTGAGTTTCTCGAATAAAGAGAACATAATAATAATAATAATAATAATAATAATACTTTTATTGTAATATAATGAATTCCATCAAAAATATTAACAATAATACAGAAATAAATTTTATACATGACATATATATTACTTTTTTTCTATCTCGCTTGATTAAGGAGATGTAGTACTAAAACATCCAAATCAGTCCAATCTGTACAAGAATTTTTTTTTTATTAATCATGACGAATTCAAATGAAAATCAATTTTTCAAAAATTGAGTGGTGTAAAAGTTAGGGTTGTCAAAGTGTAGAATGGCCTCTGCACCTCCGCCACTGGATCGAAGCACCAAACGAGACCAGTATTATTCAAAGCAGTTCCACATAGAAACTAAAATAACCAAAATAAACAACAGTATATCCACTAACACTGAAGTTATAAGTGGGAAAAAAATTCAGTTTGAGATAGTTTATTGAATTTAAATCTGAATTTGAATATCTTCCAGTCTCTGAGTTCAAATTTCCAGAAAATAGTGAATTTTCACCAGGAAAATTTATAACCAGGATGAAAATAGTTATTGGAGCAAAAATCTTCATTGCATAAAAACTTTTCTTCAACAGTCCCCATATTTGAAAAACTGACCGAAACGTTCAGGTTCCGACACCTAGCGGAAAATTTAAGAGTCTAGAAACAGCAAAAGCGAATCAATAGTTTAACTGCTAGCGCCATCCATATTCCAGAGGAAGAAAAGTGTTTTCCCATCGATTTTCCCTGTAGTTCTGGGTTCACGACCTAGATATCACGCTTGATTGACCCGATAATGCACCAAAGAAAAGTGGGGAAACTCATCGTCAACTACTGAATTCTTCCACAACACTGCTTAGATATAATATTTTGTCCATTTTAATATGAGATTATCCCTGCGGATAACAATTCATCAAATTCCAACTGGAAAAAATGTTTCATTCATGTTTATTACCTGTGGACGGAAGAAAGTGTAAATTTTTTTGGCCCGCCTCTTTTATTAATCCGCCTCTTCTTAACTTGTCAATACCATTGTAGCCTTTTCTCGTTTTTCCTCGGAAACTTCTTGAACTTCGATTCAATCCTGGATAACTTCGTTTCTTATTTCCTCTAATCTCGTTAGTCCACAACTTTGTACTTCGTATGGTGACCCCTGCTTGCGAAGCGAAGTAAAACAAGTAAAATTACAAGAGAGAAATAAATCTTGTTCATTATTTTTTTTTCAAAAAAGTAATGTTCGAAACATTTTGGTACGATCCATGTAACTAGCGCCTTCTATGAGAGTCAGACATCAAAACACACTCATTAGATGTATCAGCTTTCAAAACATATTCGTAGAAAGTTTCATTACAAAGTTGCCAGTAGTTTCGGCAAAATCGTAAAAAATGTGTATATTCCTTCTTTTTCAAAGCACTGTCTCTTGAATAAGGATGGCGATACGGAAATTCACTGAAAAAACCATTATTTTTCAGTTTTTTATATATCCTAGAGAGGGGGTCTCCTTTTTTTGCAAACACGCTGTAGCTACCAAGTGAATTCATACTTTCCAGCAATAAAAGTATTCCATCCAGGTCGATGAACCAACCAATCTCAATGATAAATATGCCGAACTCTTCCAAAGACGAAATGAAATACACTGCGCAAAAAAACTAACGCACATTCTGAAAATCTCAATTTTTATGAAAGTTAATTCTACATTGACTTTATAACTTATTTTTCATGTTCTCTCGGGAAGGTTTTGAACAAAACGAGACACATTAAATGGAAGAAAAATTCAGGATTTCTCCGAATCTTATGTGAAAGAAAAGAAATGAACAATTTTCAAAATACTGAAATGCTGATAAGTGATTTAATACTTGGTATTTCCACCCCTTGCGTTAATTACAGCTCGGCAACAACGGTTCATACTCAAAATGAGTGAAATGTTCTGATCTAATCCTTCCCAGATTCTCCGAGTTGGATTCCTAACTCATTAAGAGTAGCTGGATGATTTTCTGAACTTCTCAGCCCTCTATTGAGGTTGACCCAAATCTGTTCAATCGGACTTTTTGCTGGCCATTCCATTCGAGAGACTTCAGCCTCTTCAAGGTACTCCTGAACGATGCACACACGATGGGGTCTGGCATTATCGTCCATAAAAATGAAATTTTCACCAATGTATGGGACAAATGGCACTACATGCTCTTCAAGAATGTTCCTTATATACTTATCAGCATTCATAGCTCCATTATCAACGACCACTAGGTCTGTGCGAGCAGTCAAAGATATTCCACTCCATACCATAATCGATCATCCCCCGAAACCAGAAGCATTCAGGAAATTGCACTGAGCATATCTTTCATGTAGACGTCTGTATACAAGGCAACGTCGATCACAATGGTAGAAGCAGAATCTAGACTCATCTGTGAAGAGAACTCTCTCCTAATCGGCCTCTTCCCAATGGATATGCTCTCTCGCAAAATCCAAACGCGCCCTTCGATGGGCTGGGGTAAGAGCTGGGGCTTTTGCCGCGACACAAGGCCTTAAATTATATTCTCTGAGGCGATTTCTTATTGTCTGATTCCTAATTTGCACCCCATCAGTTTGCTCAAGCTGATTTTGAAGGAGCCGAGCCGTTGCAAACTGTTGTCTCAACGAACAAACTCTCAAGTAACGTTCTTGAAAGGCAGTTGTTACCCGTGGTCTACCCCATTTCCTCTCGGGTCAAATTGGATGTTTCGCGTTGCAAAGCAATCGAGTGTAGAAAATCAAACGAATGAAAAACTATTGATCACTGGAATTGATCGAGAGCAACTGATTTAAGAATGGAGCCAATACATCCAAAATCTGATAATATCATCTTTTTTATCCCTGCTGGGAAAAACATCTGTATTAAAGGAAAAAGTTGAAAGTGGATAACATATGCATGCATAATTCTGATAAAAATAATTATCATTGAGAACACCTTCAGTTGTAGAATAAATTTGAGATTTCCATAATGTGCGTTAAATTTTTTGCGCAGTGTAATTTCGTCAGAAGACCAACGAAGACTTTCATTATCCATCAGAACTTTTCCAGATACCGCCAGTCCAATAATTACATCTTTCGATATTCAAATAACCTCACCTCGACACCCCTGGCAATAAAAGCCAGATCAAATCCTGGATTCATCTATCCTGTGTTCATCCATAGCTGCTCCAGACATAAAGAAGAGAGGGATATCCATCAGAGCCGGCCATACATTCGGGGATAAATTCCGAAGCTATTAGGTTTCTCGAAAGCGACTGCATCCGAGAGGAAAAAATATATAGCGTCGAGTTCTTTTATGAAATTGCGTTTCTTGTTGATTTTATTTCTCGCCCGGATGACTGCGGAAAAACTTCAACGGGGAACGTGAGAACTAACGCCTCGAAATTCTTAACTTTGAATAAATTTGGATAATCTATCACCGCAGTACGGGAGTTTTATCAATCTTAGCTGGGTTGTCATTTTGAGTAACACCCCATAAATATTCATGTAATGGATGGTGTATAAGTTTCTTAGGAAGGAGTCAATAATGCAGTTATGATGGAGTTTTTGTCTTGGAATGACCGAAATGACATTATGATTTTGATAACTACATTAGGCATATTGTGTCAAAAGTTCTACAACCAGGACTATCAATGGATGATGTGACTCAATTGAGAAAACCTTCCAGGCCAAAAAGCAGACCCGTTTCGCCGTTATAATGGTTCATCAGTACACTAAGCTTAGCCAGAACGAAGGCACACTTCTTTTGCCATGGTATTGGATAAGACAGTGCTCGCTTTGGTTTGTTATGCTGTTGAATATTGTTGCAGTATTCAACAGTGTTGGTTTCCAGTCTTCTTACAGAGAGGCAGCAACTTTAAATGTCTGGTAAAAGTTGAATTCCTTGCCAAATTCATTTCCCATACTTTTTTATATTCCAGATAAAGGTCCTCAGATAGAAGTAGCTCGAACAATTCTGGTTAAATTCTCAAATAAATATGAATAAAAGCGTCAATGAGATCTGGCAATCTGCATGCAATTTTCTCAACAAAGTTCAAATTACTGATCCTTTCATTAGAGTTCCTGAATTCGACTTCTCCAGGAAAATGTGGTCTGTTCTAAATCGTTTTAGAAGAGGCCATGGACGTTGTAACATCTTAAAAAAAGTTGTCCGATTCAAAATTTCAAGGTGGTTTCGAGGCTATACATGAAGTAACGAATGCAGTTCTGAATCCAACATTTGATTATTGCTTTTTGTTCAGTTGAGATTGATATTTCATTATGAATAGACTCACACCAGAATAACGCCTGCAAATTGTTGTAATTTCTCATCAAAATGATGGTTCTGTTCGTCAAACTTATCGTGCTTTTCGTACATTTCATGGTGTACATAATCGCCCTTTGGAGAGGTAATTCGAATTATCTTCTACAAAGGGCGATTATGTACACTGTGTCCCAAATTGGGTGTGACTGCGCTGTATATCAGCTTTTATTGAAAATAGAGACTTTTTAATCCACAAACAGAAATATTTCAACTTCTTTTGTTTTTGAAATAAAAATCGAAAACGAAGATGTGCACTTTTTGGAAATGGGAAAAAACCTTCGCTGAAAAAAACCCTAAATCCACCCGTAAAAAAACTACTTAAAAGATTAAATATCAGGAAAATCTCGAAAGACATTAGTGTGATCTGAGAGAACAGCTTCATGTTATCCATCGATGGGCTGAGATAAACAGCTTCTTCACAAAAAACGACTCGCAATTCTTAATCTAAAATGAAAAATGAGAGAAGCAGAAAAGAAACCAACTATTTGGAATAAATCGAATTATCTTGAAATTAACCACCCATTTCAGAAATGCATTTGTTACTTTGTGTAGGCCTCAAAACCATCTTGAAATTTGTAAATGGGACATCTATTTATAAGATATTCTATAGTCTCCTCATTTTCCACACACTCACAACTAGGGCTCTCAACCGAATTCCAACGGAAGAGTATGTTATTGCATGGTTCATGTCCTCTTCTAATGCGATTCAGAACAGATCATATTCTCCTGGGAAGGTCAAAACCGGATCAGAAAAAAGATCTTCAGTGAAGTAATTTGATACATTCAATTAAGATTGCCAAATTTCTTTGTCGCTTCTATTCAATCAGAAATTTTTTTATCAGGAATATAAGTGAGTATGGTAAATAAATTTGGAAAGGAAATGAATTTGTTAGAAAAATTCAGAGCTGTTGTCTCTCTACTGATATGGGGAGGGACAATATTTCAGAGGACTGGTAACCAAGGAGTAGGTGTAGACTTGATAGATAGTCCAGTAATAATCCTCATAGAAAAATTCAGTTTGGCATCAATATTTCACATGAACACTGTTCAACCAGACAGAGCAACAATATTCAGCAGGAGAAAAAACCAAATCAAACGCTGCCGTACGGAGTATTATTACATCAGCGCCCCATAAGGAAACAGATAGTTTCTGAAGAATATTGTTTCGAGTCTTAAACTTCAAACTCAGATCATCTAAGTGGGCGTTGAAATTTAGAGAGGAATCAAGTTTGATTCCCAGGTATCTACGATTGGAATTATGTTTAAGGGAGAAGAACCGAAAGTTACACTCAATTTTCTATTTTTCTGATGATTTTTCCAAAGAAAGCACGAAATCTCTGTTTTATTTTCATTCGGGCACAAACTCATCTTGAAAAAATAATTTCCCATTTTATCCGAATCTGCGGTCATTTCCACTGTTTGAAAATTAGAATGATGAAAAGCCAGAGTAATATCATCAGCATAAATAAATTTTTTCAAAGAAGTAGTTGGAATATCACACAAATATAAATTGAATAGAAGAGGTACTAAAACTGAACCTTGTGGAAGACAATTAATTATCTATGTTAATTAAACTGTGAATCACGTGATTGAAATCTAAAGCCGGCACGATTTCTTGCTGGAGTGAAATTTTGTAAAATTTTTTTCCGACGTCGAATTCCGTGCTAGACTTGAATTTCGTTACGGATGGTACCAGAGCACGCCATCTGCTTAGCTTCCGTACCCGCGAATTGATTTCGAATGCACCTTGGCCGCATCTTCTTGCTTGGTGGCATCTTTTCTTGCTTTGGTGTAATCTGCAAACTCTGGTCTCCACCAGTCATTTATTGAATTCATCATCATTAAATTGAAAAAGCTCGAACCTGGTTGGACAGTACGCCCGATTTTCGAAAAGAGTCCCACGTTTAGCCATCAAAGGCTCAATTTCCAGTCGCGCTGCTAATTCCAAGCGCCGATTACACACCTACACGCCCTATTCATCCCTTATCGCCCGGAATTCGCAAATGAGCATCGGCATAAATTGGCCCAATTAAAACGGAGGGGACAATCGGGGAGCCCCCGGGGACGCTGCACTCCACGCTGCTGGATCCATCACGTTTGACGTCACTAGGTGTATCTGCAGTTGGGCCATGATTGTGTGCGGTTGTGCGGTTCCAGACAAACAACAGGATATATTATGATGTGGGCCCTGAGTGAAATGCGTCGCTCGGAATGAGCTGAAATCCTGCATTAATTTGTCGCCGGTTGGTGGGCGTTTTCAGAATTTTCACGCTCTATTTCGCCCGATGAATGCACGTGCGTAACTGATTTTCGAATGATACAACCACACTTCTTTGTTCCCGATTCGGAGTTAACAAAGCCTTGTCGCACCGGATATTTTCCATTGGGCCTGAAGCTGTTCATTGTGAAGTTTGACAATGTGTTAATTTCGACATTAGACACTCAATCGCTGTGTTTTTGATTTTTTTTAGATGGCTGGTGCAATTGTGACAGATAGGACACAATTTGAAGATGAAGTACAAAGATGCTGAAAATCTACTACGTTTTTCGATTTGGGTGAAACAGGGAGAGATAACGTTCCTTTTTGAAAATACACAGTAATTAAATCCACTGTTTTGAACTTAACTTGGTCATAAAATCGAAAATAAGTCCTACACTTTTGCAGAAGACCTTACCCGAACTCTCTCCGATGTGGAGAGAGCCAAATTTTGTTGTTAGGTTGACGTGAAGCCGCTCTCTCAGCAACCCCTGTAATATCTAGATAACCCTGTATGAGCAAAGTCATTATTTATTACAAAAAGGACATAGATTTTATAAATGTGTCTATTATCTGATTGAGTCGTCTCTCCCTCCTCGTCATGTCTCCCTGGTTCACCCTATATTAGACATTTTAAAAATCAGATGGCGATGAATTCATATTTACTGAGTTTCTCGATACAGGATACTTTATAATTTAAAGAAGAATTGGTGGGAGGAATTGGAAACAAGTTGTCTGCTGATTTTATGGATGGGTTTCACCATCGACCCTTTTCTAGATTATCGATAGTTCCAATCCAGATTGAGAGAGACTTACTGGTTTCTTTACACCATCTCTGCTTCCTCCCAATGGGAAAAGGTACGAAAAATTGATGGACTTACCTGAAAAAAAAAAACAGAAGTATAAATAACAATTCTACCAACTTGCATAGGAACAATAATTAAAGAATTATGCAATATTAATATGTATATCAGGGTGTTCCTAAATTCATGCGAAAAAAATTCAAGATGAATGCTCGTGAAATTAAGATTGGTCTTTCTTATAACAAAATTTCGTCTACCATCCCCTTTTGGATATATCATTCCTCAAAGGTGGTGAAACTTAATTCTAGATTAAGTTTCTACTTTTATTTTAAATTTTCAGTTAGTTGAAAGTTTGCACTCGCAAAGAAGTAACTCCTGTTTCATTACAGAAATTGTGAACTTAACAACTCTTACATGATTTCATATCGGAACTTTTTTCGAGATGAAGTTTCATGAAATGAAAATAAATTTAAATCCCTGTTTTGTTCACAATTTTTTTAATTCCTGAATTTTTTTCCAAAATTCATAGCTGAAGAGAGAAACCATATTTTAAAATTATTTACATTGGGTGGAAAACATCAAAGATGTAAAATGTGGAAGGATTCATAATAAATGCTGGAATGGATTAATTAAGGATCATCCTGCATATAAAAAAGCTTCTTCGATATTGATGTGAAAAATCGGGTGGCTACATTCTAGAAACCTTCAAACTGATTATATTTTCAGCCTACGTCATTTCATTTTTGTTGCCTCATTTGGTTTAACAGCCTTCATGTGCTAAAAAAGCAGACTGAACCAACAGATTTTTGGGAAAAAGAATAAAACGAAAAAAAAATTCTTTGCCTTCGTATAGGCCACACCGAAAAAATGTTTGAAACATAGATGAATTCAAAATGGTAATCATCGAAATGAATACCGATTTCAATTCCCAGGCTCGGGATCTTTCATCATGAGGTTGGAGAAATTATATTAGATTTTTTCACTGAGATGAGAGATATACCGGTTTCAGCCTAATTTGGCATCATCAGTATCCCATATACCTCAGGGTCAAAATCTTCATAAAAGGTGTAATGTACTGAGTAGAAATTACAAAGCAGTGATATCCAATTGCGTCAAAATGAAGTCCACATCTCCAATCACATGCTAAGAAAGAACTGTGTACATCCTCTTTCCCTCGATGGTATTTTAGCAGTTGCTCTAAATCAGGGACTTTATGCAAGTCTGTCCGAGAATGGGAAGAACAATTCTTCTCGCGATCGAGAAGCCAAGTTTTCTTGAGAAAAAAATAAAACGTTTTATTCTTTTTCTTAAAAACACTTTTCTATTTACGATACTGACAAATTTTTTATTCAGAACTCAAAATGCGCAGATAATAAAGAATTTCAATTAATTTAATAAGGAGTGGTCAGGTTATGAAAAAGAGTTCAGCTCAGCCGGATTTATAAGAAAAATCATAGTCGCTCCAAGAAAAGACTATATTATATTATGATCTGCTCTTTGTCCATATAATTATTGGCCAATACATTTTTATGAATTTAAATTAGAGGTGTTTCGGGATTTTCTATAAATGGGTACAGGAACGGAAATAATGATTTCATTTCCATACTGTATTTAATGAAATATGTGAACACATAACAAAATTTCTAGCAAAAAAAAATTTTTAATCAAAAAGTGCTCGGTCAACACATAGAGGAAAAAATTCTATACCTATCCCTGCATTCCTTCAGAACCGATGACAATTCCGAAAGTACCCGGATGGATCCCGATTAATATTTCTCCGGGAAGCTCTCAATCGGGCCGCCTGCCTGCAAAAACGTAATTCTCCTTCTCCAAACCGACTCGAAAAGATCCGCTTTCGCATTATTGGATTCGGGCGAAGTCTCGAACCCGCCTCGGCAAGGGGCAAGGGGATTAGTGATTCCGAGGCAGGCGGCCACTTTGTCCTCGTCAAACGGGAATGAAGGTCAGCTCCCGAAGGAAGCACCGTTCCCCCCTCATTTCCTCCCAAATATCAATGGCCCATTCTGAAAGGGCCCTCTGATGAGTTATGACCTACTCGATAGGACTAGGTCCGAGTGCTTTCATTTCCGGTCCCGTCTGTTGCCCTTGCATCTCCTACTTTGACGCGATAATTGGAAGCTGTTTCGAGCTCTGGTGGAAAATTGACTGCGATGGCAAAGCACCCAGCAAATTTTGTAATTTCAAGTGTGAATTCGAGATCGAATGGAAGGATAGCTCCAAAACTGGGAAGAGGATATTCAACAAAAACTCAAACCTTCTTCAAAAAACGAAATTCCAAAACGATCCAGGATGCAATAAAAACAAACTCAATATGTAGGTACTGAGACTTTCAAGAAAAAAACAATAATTTTGAGTACATTATATATTCATCATGATTTCATTGACTCATTTTTATTCTTTTATTTTCCATTTTATTCCACTCAGGAGAACTGTTTGCTATTCTTAATGAACTGCTCCACATGAGTTAGGGATGTAAGACTTATGGCAGTATTCTGCTTTTTCTCTAAGCTACACATCTCTACCGTACGATTGATCTGTATCTATGTGGCCGACTTACAAATTCGTAAATAATGAAATTCTGGAAGTTTTTCTGTAACTGTCGTATTGAAAGTGTCAATTTTGAACTACTTCGTAATAAGATCATAAAATAGAATTTATTTCTCTGGAAAATTGGACCGTAATTATTATTGATTATAGGATATATTTATGTTCAATTTGTGTTCGTTTTAACGTGAAAGAGAAATTTACAACCGAAGTACGAAAATGAAACACAAAAGTAGTTGGGTATAGAAAGTATTTTATATTTTGTGATCAAAACAAACCATTCAACATAACCTCACAATATATCTTTCGATATGTTTCCTGTAATCTTATGAAAAGTTAGAGATTTGCTTACAGATGAAAGCTAATCTGTATTCTATGCTATTCAAATCTGGTGAGTGCGGAGGTATTGGTAAATGTGGAATGCCAATCTCCTCGCTCGCACTCTCAACTATGACTAATCGTCTAGAAATTGACTTCTACCAATAGCAGCGTGAAAATTTGGCCAAACATCATCAATGATATGCTCCCTATAATGTAAGGCGGTCATAAATCTAGGACAAATATATATGTAGATTTGCTGAAACACATCCCGGCCCATACCATAACACCACGCCCTCAGAACGGATGGATTTCTTGGACATAGCGACAATTAGGGGGTATGCGTGGGATTGTCCATACCCTTATTCTTCGAGAATCTGAAAATCGTCTATATCTGGATTCATCAGTGAGAATTTATCGTTCCAATTGATATGTTGCGTTGACCATTCCAGTCTTTGACGCTTATAGTTAAGTGTTAATGGAACTCCTCTTAATGGACGTCTTAAACCTAGATTCACCTCTCTCAAACGTAGTCTCATGGTTTCGATGGAATCTTCGACCCCATCTGAATTTTGAAGAGTATTCCGTAGCATTCTACACGTAGATGTAGGCTTTCTTCCCGCCGAAACGGTGATGAAACGATCCTAAGCAGGTGTTGTTTTTCGTCGCCCACCAAGCCTTGGTTTTTCCAACACAGAACCTGTCTCCAAGAACCTTTTTCAAAGTCGAGATATCACACTTCTGCTGACTTGGAGCCTTTCCGCTACAACAAACTGAGTTAGGCCACCCTGTAGCATTCCGATAGCCCTATTAGCCTCAGCGTTTGTTAATTTACGTCTTGGCATTCTCAGAAAACTCGTTTTAATTCGAAGCCATTAATAAACTGACTCTATTTCAAAATAAGAACATTCATGAAGCATATGCAAAAAACCAAACTTCAGAAAAAAGGTGAAGAGATTGACGAAATGCCTCATACTGATTTTTTTGGATCAATCCAAGTTGTTATGCTTATAGGGCAGTTTATTTTCACAAATGACATAGATTTTCAGACATACCTTATTTTCTCGAATGGAAATGGTCTTTCTCATGTATTTCTCTATAGAACTGAATACTGATTTATCATTTATCCATGCTCATCTCGTTTATTTCTCCATTTATAATCTCTTCTAACATGTTGCTAATTACTTCTCTCGATTGTCAGATCGAAGAATCTTCAACCTCCAGGGTAAACCCTGGATCTGATTTATCTCCTTCAGAACAAGATGTGAACTTCTCTGATACGGTCTATTGTAATACACATGAAACTGGTTAACAGCCTCTCAAGCCTTCTACTCTTCTCGAAACCAACGATTAGTTGTTTTTTTTCTCATGTCATAGTGACTAGGGTATTTATTTTTCAATATTTTACAAAATGAAAGGTCATGTACTCCGATGATATACGCAAGATAAGCAAAAATTTGTCAAGCCAGCTGGATTTTCGCGATCGTGGAATTCCTAGCGAGTACCCACTCATTCTGGCCGGGCAATAAAGGAGGCACGCACAGAGCGATATGTGACATGTGGGGATGTTTATTGCAGCGTTCTGTAACACATACACCCGGCACTGCACGTCACATGTCGGACTTCAGCGTCGGTAGGAAATGGCCTGCCATAACTTCCGCTAGAGGCGTCTATTTATAGCCGACGTTTTCGGGATTGATTCCGATTCTCTTCCGTTACGGAACCCGATATTTTCCGAAACTAACGATTATTGAGGACGGGATGAAAAATAACCTTGCTGGAGACTGATGGTGAGTTTTGGTTGTTATGCAGCATGGTCTTCATGGAGGCTGAAGAAATGTATTTTAATAAATAAAACTAAGTCGGCCATATTGTTGGGTACACCATTTATAACTCAAGATTGGATGTCCTGCTTGTTAAGAAAAATTGTTGTTGGATTCTTCTACGGTAGGTTTAACATAAAATACATTGAAACTAAAATTTGATGAAATGGAAAAAAATAGGAAATTATTCTCCTTCTTGCGAATAACGCCAGTAGATGTCGCTACGGTCAATAGCGGTTGAGTACTTTCTTCTGATTTCAAATATATATACCCTATTGAAATTATCTCTGGCAGTTTTCTAAAAATATAGATATTTTCTTCTTAATCTAAGGCAGTTGTGGAATGCCACACGAGAACGACGCAATTTTTTCATATCAAAGGAAGCGTGGATAATGAATCACCTGATATTTATATATTCATTTATTAACTGAAAGTTCAATTAGAGATTCAAATGACCCCCACTTACTTCTACACACGATATCTTTTTTTAAAGTTTTTGAGGATTTTCCTTTACGTTTATAGAATATATTGAGGTTGTCACTTTCTTCTTCTATTCTGAATTCAATGTCTTCAATATTTTGCGGACAGTCCATATACATTTTATATTTCGAATATCCCCATAAAAAAGTGTCAAATAATGTTAAGTAAGGACTATCTGGAGGCCCTAGAATGAAACGTCGATATAAATAAATCACAGCATTCTCGAGTAGCATTATACAGCTGCCTTAGATTTAGACAAACACCGATAATTTTCAGAAACTTCCGAAAACTACCTCAATAAAGTATATATAATTTTAAAATCAGAGGAAAGAGCTCTACCGATTAGGAAAATAAAATACAGGGTGTGCCATTTGAAAAACAACAATTTCTAGGTCAACGATGCCTTAATGCAATTCTAAGTACTGAAGTCTGAATGCCCATAAAAAATACTAGAAATTTGCCCATTTGAACTTTTGTGTTCGACCAATATTAACTGAGATAGCTATTGAGTAATATATACACAATCACCCTATACACCTATTTCAGTGCAAATTTTTTGTATATTTTTCACTTTTGTATTTTTTTCGTATTTCACTCAATATATTTCCTTTGAAAAAAAACAACTTCATTCATCTCTAAGGCGCAACAAATTTCGCCGGGTCAGCTAGCTCATGTAATTGCCAATTGCCACAATTAGTCCCACCACCAGATCCCTTACGCTCTTTAGTTTCTGGGATAGTTAATGATTCTGAACACTTCTTGGCCAACATTACAATGTTTGGCGCAACACATATTGTACAGGACAATTTTATGTCCACTTTCAAGGTATTATACCATAATAGTTTATTATAATATTAAAGCTGCTTTCTTTGAGGCAGTACGAAGTCTGCCAGGTCAGATAGTTAAATATAATGGGAAATAGGAAGAAGCCAATCAAGAATGTTCATCCAGAGGAATGGCAAGATATTGCCAAAGAGAACACAATACGAGAGGGTATACCACAGATTTTATTCTGTGAATTGAAGTGGGTATTTATTTCGATTGTTACTATTTTTGTTTGATCTATTCTTCATCTTTTTTTAATTTCGAGTGTTCATTATTTTGTTTCGGAGTTTTTTCAAGTTGTTTTTCTGCTGAAATCTTCTCATAGATTTCGTTCCAGAGACTGAAAAAGTAGAGTCTGATCTAAGATTTTCCGCCTCTTTTCCTCAGAAACGTTCTACTCCCACGTAAAGATAAACGACTTTAAACTGATTCCGTTTCAGGAAAATCGGTTCAGTTGGTTCCTACTCCAAGAAATCCCCGCTAAGGCAATTCCCCCAACACAGACCTATTTACAATCGCTCCAAGTTCCCATTGTTTAAGCCCCCTTTATATCCATACAACAATTAAACCCCCTCAAGTTCGAATGATAAATGCGAGCCTTAGAAGCGAAAAACATCAATCGTCGGACTTCTAAACTTCGTTATCAGATTTACCTATGTTTCTGAACGAGCCATTGTTCCTCCGGATCGATTCAGCAGTTTTCGGGTCATTAGTCCTCAGGGCTTCAGGTCGGAGGCGTTTCCGGTGCTTTCGAACCCGGATATCCGGTATTTGGATTTCATTTCGGCTGTTTGATCTGTCGCTACGACGGAATATTCGGAGATACAACGGGGTCGGTGATGTGGGGTGATCTTCGTTGGTAAACAAGCGCTGATGGAATAAATGAGTAGAGAATTTGGTAAATTGGGTGTATTTTGTCCCGATAAACATTGGAGGTTTGATTAGAATATACGCTTCGGGCGGCACGAAGTGGCGTGTAAAAAATTAATTAAAAAAAATTAAATTAAATTAATTGAAAAAAATTGTTTCGATGAAAAAAGAGTTTTGGACCAGTAAAAGCAGGCAATACTTACCGGAATCTTGAGAAAAAAATCATGAAAAAAAATTGATCGATGAATAATTGGATGGGAATTGAACAATCTCAATTTCTTTGAAATTTCGCTTTTACCAGGATTGAAAATACATTTTACAAGGCCGCTTATTTCAAAATACCAAAATTTGATAAAAAAAAACGTAAAAATACTTCTTCACTAAATAAAATGTGGAATTTAAATATAGGCCATTTTTTTTAAAAAACGTAGCTTGGAATTCAGAGGTGTCAAAGTGTAGGACTACTCTTGTGTCTCCCCCACTTTATTAGAGTGCCAAACGAAAGAAAGCAGTAGCACATGAAGCAGTTTCACACAAAAACTCCAATAATGACAACAATACATCATTTAACCCTAAAGCTATAAGGAAAACCCGATTTCAAGGAATTAAAATTTCGAAACGAAAAAAGCAGAATTGAAACTTTGCTTCAAAAATAGACCTACCGGAAACATTCCATATTGGATATGCTTTCATTGAATCTTTATTATAAAACAACCAGACTCGAAAACTGAATATATACTCCCCGTCAATAAATTCCGGACAGGCAAAATTTTTGTCAAATTCAACAGCCTGTATCTTTTTTCGTGATTCTCCGATTTTGTTGAAATTTTCACCAGGTATAGTATTGGGTCTTGTTATATCAACCTGAGATTTACTTTGCGAAAATACCTGTAGTTCATCCGTTATACAAAGTGAAACGAAACCTTGTTTTATACCCTTCATTTCTAAACACCCTGTGATGAATTCGAGGCAGAAAATTTGATATCAATCAGTTTGACCCTTTCTTAACAAAATGTTTTCTGATCAACGTCAGTAACTGCTTTGAAAGAAAAGATACACATTTTCATAGAAAGTGTTGCATTCTTTCAATTTTTATAACAATTTAAAACATTACAATACCTTATCGACTAGTAAACATGAACAAACATCTGAAATTAATAGCGTGTATTTCCACCTCGCTTTATCATCCCTTCTACCATACGACGTGGCATACTTTCAATGCATTTACGAATTGCTTCTGGGGGAAGGAACAATTTCTGTTAATGCAGAACAATGCTAGGCCTCACGTTGCACGGGTTGTAACAGAATACTTTGAAGATGCGAGTAGTCAACGATTCGTGTGGCCAGCCAGAAGGCCGGATTTAAAACCAATTGAACATGTATGGGATATGCTCGGTAGACATGGTCGAAATCGGCAGCCCAACACCTTGCCCGATTTACGAACAGCCCTTCTTGAAGAACAGGAAAATATTCCGCCAGGAAATGCATTTAAAGTATGCCACGTCGTATAGTAGAAGTGATGAGAAAACGAGGTGGAAAAACAGGCTATAAATTTTCAGATGTTTGTTTACTAGTCGATAAGGTATTGCAATATTTCAAATTGTTATGAAAATTGAAAAAATGCAACACTTTCTTTCAAGATGTGTATCTTTTTTTAAGCAGATACTGACGTAAATCGAAAAACGTTTTGTTAAGAAAGGGTCACTCTTCAATTCAAAACTGAATGATATCAAATTTTCCGCCTCAAATTCACCACAGGGTGTTTAGAAATGAAGGCTATAAAACAAGGTTTTGTTTCACCTGTATAACGGATGAACTACAGGTATTTTCGCAAAGTGAATTCAGGTTAATATAACAAGACCCAATACTATACCTGGTAAAATTTTCGACAAAATCGGAGAACTACGAAAAAAGATACAAGGTGTTGAATTCGACAAAAATTTTGCCTCTCCGGAATTTATTGACGGGGAGTGTACTTTGAAATATATGTCCTTTCATATTAAAACTTCAAATGTTTAAACTCTGCAAACGTCTTCAGTACCCACTTAGCCCTAAAGTTTCGACGGTAAGCACTTATTCTCTTAAATTTTGCGCACATCCCAAATATGTCCCCACGACCTGCTTTCCCATGAAACGAACTCTTTCTTGTCCCGTCTTAAACTTCCCAAACGTCTCGTATCCTGTCATTCTTCAACTTGAGCGTAGGGATTTCAGCTATACATCAACCGTTCATCTTTTCACTGCAGTAATGATGCCGTGGGATTACCAGCATGCCTGTAGGGACTTCTGAGTTCGTTCTGATTGATACAAGAGCAGAAAGTGATCCCTGACGAATGTTTCGTACATAACCCTTCACTAAAACTAGGAGAAGAGGTTGAGAGGTTCCCATAAATGGAGAATTTGACTGCACAGATATATGAGACGTTCACAAAACCAGAAAAGATAAGAAAAAATAAACATGAAATGGAGAAACACTAATTCGGAAACTATGATAAATATCAAGTGCCTTGATAGTGCTAATTGGTGCCGTATAAATCTTTGATAACGCCCTTATAGTTTTTTAGCTATTAGCAATTATATGTTTTATTACGGCGTAGCCATCTATTGAGCAGGTATTGATGCGAGTCAGACGAAGCCGGCTCGAAAATCTGCTCGTAAATATCCAATTCAAAGTGCTTCACAGAAGATAGAAATATTCGTATCTAATGATTATCAGGTGTCAATTAGGATTTTCTTGAGCAGGGTTAGCTCACTTCGAACAATGTCTATCTGGGAGAATAAAGAGCTTGTGTGGAAATTATAAACTGCTATACGAAAGCCTTAAATGAGTATGTTTCGATTTGAAATTTTTCTTAACGTCAGTAGAAAACCATTTTTAACCGAGTTGGTTACCAATTCGACTTTGTACTGATATAATTTTCTTTTATGTTCGTTACCTCAGAACTTTCGACTTGGTCAACCGAAAACTGATCCTGAAAAATATTCTGTTTTCTTGTGTTATAAAATGTTTGGTTTATCTATAGGAGATGATTTCTTTTCATTGGGGTCCCGTAGCGGTCTTCAAACATCTGAAGTGCCGAAAAATCATCACCTGGAAGGTCGTATCCGGTTTGAAAAACCCTCACGACCAGAGAGCAAGAATTTGTGGACTAGAATATCGAAGGAATTTGGAAAGACAAGTGTGATTACGTCTCCAAATTAGCTGATGAACATGGTATCAAAGAGATTCTTCTGCAAGAAACCCAGACGGCAACAGAAAAAAAATCCTCGTGAAAGAGGACAGTTGAAAGGATATGTATAAATTGATTTTTTACAAGTTTAGCTTGTTATGTTAAAAAATTATCAGTTCGTAATTTTTAACAGATCCGGAAAGGGAAAATTAATGGTTTTTTTTTCATTTCTTTCAAATTTTGTGACATTTCTGTCATGAATATTTATAAACCTCCGAACATTCTTTGGCCAAGAAATCTGAATGTTGATGTTTTTTAGAGTAGCAAATGTTTTTCTAAAATGCATTTGATTTATTCTGAAAAATCGGTTTCTTTTCTGCTTTTGTTTTTTTCATTTCAGATTAAGAATTGCGAGTCGTTTTGGGAAGAATCTGTTTTTCCGAGCCCATCGACGGATAACATGAAGATGATCACACTGATGTCTTTTAAGATTTTCCTGATATCTAATATTTTATGTTATTCTTTTTACGGTGAGACAGGTTTTTTCGGCTGAGGTTTTCACCCCTGGCTGTATAGTATCGTATGATACTAGTGATGATAGTATCATATGATTCTATAGTATCATACGAAGAATGTTATGATACCCCGTTTTTTTTCACCTCAGCTTAGGTACTTCTTGTTTCAACATTTATTGTATTATTTTCTCTCTCTTTCTCATAAGAATATATAATATACATATGATATGATTTTCTCATAGATACCATTATCAGAACCAGATTTCGAATAAAAAAGAATCATTAAAATCGGTTTCAGAGATGAATTCATCCTGAGCCTTCACAATTGTGAAAAATTGAAAACTATTTATTTTTGTTTCCTGTCCTCGTCAGGTTTCGAAAGTTCATTTTTTCCTCGAAGATTTAGACTCAAATCACCCCTGGATCTATAAGTGACTCATACAAAACTTCAGTAATCGATTGGGAGCCAGAATCCAATTTCTCGTGCCGAATAAACAAAAAGAACAATTAAAATATCGCGCAATCATAAAGGCCTTATTCCTCCCATTTCCTCCGCATTTAATAAAAGACCGGGCGTGTAAAGTTCGCAGAATGAAATGGGAGAAACAAACGGGGGAAATTATTCGACCGAAATAACTCCCCGAAATCAGATACGCTGTTTACTTTGTCATGGCTGCCGGGGGTTCGGGGGTGAAAAATGTCGCGAATGGGCTGGTTGTAGCGTGAATTAATCGTCATTCGTCTCCCCAGATTTCCGACAGCAAGCGGCTTTTTCAGGGGGGAAAACAGCATTGCTATCGAATTATTTTTCAGGATAAGGAAGGCGGGGTGCTTGAACAACTCGAAAAAGCTGCTTTGGAGTCTGGAGGATCCTCGAGTGATTGTTCAAACGAATTCGTGCAGAATCCACGATTTTATATGTTGACGATGATAATTGATTAAGCACAGGTTGCACTGGATGAAATGCCCTATTTCGTGGGTCAATTTCAAGAGAGCGTTTCTGAATTCTGAAAAAAATTTGTAGCGTACCTGCAATGATATTTGGTGCTATCAAGTTTGAAAGCTCTTCAATTTATGAAAACAGGGTTATTCTCCATTGAATTTTGAGTTTTTCTGATTCCGAAAGTTTTATTTTTCCTGAGAAAATTCTCTTTGAATGAGGAAATACAAAAAAAATCTCTAAATTGAACTTTGTTGAAATACAGACAACTTCGAGGTTTTTTCATTAAAAATTCTCATTTTAGAAAATTTCCGAAAAGAGAGGCTGATGCTTCTTTTTTGTCAGCGTGTTTTTCAGGATATGATACAGGAGGTCAAAAATTCTTTGTCAAAGTTAGAAGTGACGTTTTTTTTTAAATTGGAACCACATTTTTTCGGAGCATTTTCGAAATCTTCGCCAAAAAATAATACGAGCATACGTCGAAGACTTTCATCTCAAAATAAGTATTTTTCGAGATATTCAGGAAAAACTATTTCATTTTCAATCACATTCCGAATTTGTTTTTTACTGGAAAATAATTAGCGGCCAAGTGAAAATCTCTGTTATCGAGAAAATATTTTCTTATAGTTCAGACGAGTTCAGTTTTTGTTTATTTTTTAAAGCTTAGGATAGTTTCTGTGAATTCTTAACTATGAAGAATTTCTTTTTTGTCATGGTAGGGAAATTTGAATTTTCAGTAATGAAATTGTTACATGTTCTATTGATTATTCTTTCAAAAGCATTAAAAATTATTACAAATTATTTTTTTCTGCATTCCTGAAAATTTTTCACGTTGATTTCACTAATACTTACATTGAGAACTTCAAACCAATTGTTGCCCTCGCATTACAGATGAAAATGCAAGAACTTAATTCTTCTGAACGATATAAAATCTTTTCTCGATAACAGAGATTTTCAAAAATTTCAATTGACCGCTACTTATTTTCCTATGAAAAAAACTCATTCGGAATGTGATTGAAAATTGAAGACAAAATTTTTTTTTCTGAATATCTTGAAAAATATTCATTTTGGTTTAAAAGTCTAGGAAGTATGCTCCTAATATTTTTTGACCAAGATTTAGAAAATGCTTCGAAAAAATAGGATTCCAATTTAAGAAAAAAACGATTTTTTGCTGTTTCGACAGTCCTAACTCTGACAAAGAATTTGTGACCTCCTGTATCATATTCTGAGAATCACGCTATCGGAAAAAAAGCATCAGGCTTTTTTTCGGATATTCTCAAAAATGGGAATTTTTAATTGAAAAACCTCAAAGTGGTCTGTATTTCAACAGAGTTCAATTTTGATATTTTTCTTTCGTATTTCCTCATCTAAAGATAATTTTCTCGGGAAAATTTAAACTTTTGGACTCAAAAAGACTCAGAATTCCATGGAGAATCTCAGAAATATGAATATGAATCGATTCAAAACGATTATCACGTTTCAGAAAATGCGATGACAATCAGAGCAACTCACAGACATATTTCATTTCTTATGCTTTCGAAATTCAATCGAAATACTTACGAAACTAGGATTTCCTCAAGATCAAGTTGGTTATCCATAGTTATTCCTAAAGGGCAGAAACTGAGGAATAGTTGAAACAATAACCAAGGTCGTTACATTCTTGAAATTGATCTAGGTGTTGTTATTTGAATATTATTTATCACTTGATGGAACACTGACATTCTTTGGTCAAATTCGATGTTAGAAGAGCTTATTCCATAGCAGTCGTGGAAAAAATCAATCAATTGTGTCATTTTGACTCACATTTGGTAACAACTCAGTCTAGGGAATATATGAAGCAATAAACTCTAGAGATGTAGGAAAAACAAATAATGATATTATATCATTATTTATTTAGAAATTCATTCTAAATTTGCAGGGGAGTACAAAATGTAGTTTTGCCATGGCTCAATGAAAGATCAACCTGAAGGAGCAGTTCAATTCACAACAGAATATCTCAATAATGTCAACATTTCAGACTTGCCACCACTACATTTAATAGTCATAATGGTTGGAGAATGGTTGAGACAGTTGGACTATATACTTAATGATGTAAGACTCAGTGTATCAAATCTGTGCAATCACGTTGTAAAGGCAAAAATTGTCACTGAAGAACAAGGCGACAAAGAAGTAGGTATTTATTAAATACCAAGAATAATCCTTTACTCGTCAAAAAGACAACAGTGTCTTCAATTTCTTATTGGATCTGCATTTATTTTGAATCTCTTGAAGTTGACTTAAACTCAAGTTCGGTTTTCATGCATGGCATATTATACGTTTTTTTTTCCAGAGTCAAGCGACCAACTTCGTCAAAAGTAAATTCCTCAATTGGAAATTCTAATCATATCCAGAATATAGTGTGGACCTATTAACTAAACTCGGAATTTTCAATTGAATAAACAAATTATGGTTATTATATCATTATGTCGGAAAGATCATCATTTTTTTTTCATTAGTACTTATGCAATTTATTTACTAAATTAACCAACCATGAGACTGTTTAAGCATTGAAATAGTATATTCTAAAACAAGTTGCAGAATGAGCTCCTATTCCAACACGAATGCGAAGTTCGAAAACGAGCGACGAAGGAGCGAGTTTTCGATAGCATGAGTGTTGGAATTGCCTTCTGCAACGAGTATTAGACGGTATTTTCTCTATTTCAGTCAATTTTTGTGAAAACCTCTCGAAATTCAAATGGAAATTCAGAATAGTGACTTTTGATTTGTATCTTGGCAGTTGGTGTGACATACGAAATTTGACAGATCACGGAATTTGAATTGATTTGATTCGAAACTTGATTCGATCGGAGGTCAGTACTGACAATCATAAAACGAAAAATATAACTGAAAACAATGCTGTAATGAGTTTCATTACAGCACTACTTTCAGTACTGTAATGAACTCATTACGATACTGAAATAGAGAAAGACATATTTATGCAATTAAATACGAAACATTCCAACAACCATTTGTGTAGCTCCATTATTAAGAAACGTTCCATTGAAACTGTGAACCCTAATTCGTATAATTCTATTCACGATGAAAATACCGCATCTTACGACAATTCGAAACGTCGTCGGACTATTGGTGCAGCCTGTATCATCCCCCAAATTGCGTCGGCATGGAAATAAACCCGGGTATTAGGGCCGAAAGCACGAATGAACCGACACATTCGGATAATAAATCTGAGGAATAAATATCCGGTTAATTACCCCCGACTGGGGTTTTCCTGTCGGATTGTCAGGTCAGAAGGAGCCTCGCTGGAACGAGGCCATGATGCAGTGCGGATCTGCGGCAAGCCGAAAATAGCACCAAGAACTCTTCCGCATCGAGGAAAAATATCTCTTTTTCCGCGTTATGGATCGATCTCCTGTTATTCCTATCCTAATGCAAGATCCGAAACACGAGAGGGGCGCGTTTTTGGGTCACCCTCCAAGATATGTTGGCCAGATTTCGGTCAACAATAAAATTCACACAATTGGAGACATTCCAATTGCATCGTGCTCATAAAAATCAGCCTGCAGTTTCTCCATGTGGTCCTTTTGACGATTTGTTTTTGTTATACCCCACTAACCTTTTCCATTTTCTCGTATATCAAGTTGTTGGCTGGTTTTCGAGTAGCTTTTTTTATATTTCACCAAGATTCTCATTTTCTATTTCGAATCAAATCTGGAAGTAATCTTGAATTTCTACCTTCTTGATACCTAGGCGCTTGCAAAACTCCTCATGTGTATTTACACCAAATACAACTTTTTCTTGTTTCAATTACATGAATATGACCGAAAAAATTGAAACATTCAGATTAATATGAATCAAATTTAGAAAAATGTATGATATTGATGTAAGTATCGTCTTGAGGAATATACAAAGAATATTGATATCTCAAGACTGCATGATAAAACACAATCTAATGACTCTTATTTCTCCATAAATCTTGTTGAAGTCATCTGTTCAACATCGATCATTTAAGAGTCGGCTTTTCCCTCATTTCCTGCACCATCGTTCACGCTTTGAAGAGGGATTCTACCTCTGAACCTCACTCCAAATATATCAAATGGAAATTTACGAAGAACTGTTCGAATGAAATCAAAGCCATACTGAAATTATGAAAATTGAAATTCAACACTGACCTAATTGGAAATGGATGATATTTAACTCGTACAGAGACAGAAGAAGTATCAGTATCCACTATCGTATTAAGTGCTGAATGCTTTCCATTGCTTTAAGTTTCAGCGTGAGGTATGAAATATACTGCTCCACAACAGTAAGAGATATCGTATTCAATCGTTTTGAAAAGTATGTAATCTTCGAGAAAATCGCTGTAGAATCATTTAAAAGTCAATAACAACTTGAATCTATCCATTAAAAATCAGAATGAGATATTTCGTCAATCTGGTCGCCTTTTTTCTGAAGTTTGGTTCAGAGTCAGTTTATCAACGGCTTCGATTTGAAACAAGTTTTCTAAAAATTCAAAGACGTATATTAACAAACGCTGAGGCTAAAAGGACTAGAGGCTTGCTACAGGGTGACCTAACTCAGGTTGTTGTAGCGGAAAGGCTCCAAGTCAGCCAAAGTGTGATATCACGACTTTGAAAGACCAAGGCTTAGTGGGCGACGAAAAACAATACCTGCTCAGGATCGTTTCATCACAGTTTCAGCGAGAAGAAAGCCTATATCTACGTGTAGAATACTACGAAATACTCTTCAACATGCAGATGGGATACATGTTTCCATTGAAACCATAAGACGACGTTTGAGAGAGGTGAATCTAGGTTCTAGATGTCCATTAAGAGGAGTTCAATTAACACGTGACCATAAGCGTCGAACACGAGAATGGGCAAGGCAACATAATAATAATAATAATTTATTTGATCTAATAACTTTACAGTGTGGATCTCGTTATATTATTCAATAACAAAATAATAAAAAAACTGTGATTCAAGTACCCTCAAATTCAGTTTCATCTAGGAATTCTCTTAAATTATAATAACATTCATTCAATAGAAAATTTTTAAGTTAACATTTTCCTAAATGAAATGGATATCCCGCAAATGTTTCAGGTAAGTTGTTCCATATTTTGAGCAAACTATAGGTTACATTTGTCTGTCAATATGTTTAATTAGCTCTATCCTGAATAAGATAATTTTTCCTTCTAGTATGATAGGTTTGATCATTCTTCATACACTTGAATTCTTCAAAATTGGAACGATCAATGGCGTAGTGTCCTTTTCACGGATGAATCCAGATTTGGACGATTTTCAGATTCTCGAAGAATGAGGGTATGGACAATCCCACGCATACCCTGTAATAGTCGCTATGTCCAAGAAGTCCATCCATTCCGAGGGGGTAGTGTTATGGTATGGGTCGGGATATGTTTCAACAGGCGCACAGATCTACAAATTTGTCCTGGGAATATGACCGTCTTATACTATAGGGAGCATGTCATTGACAATGTTTTGCCGAATTTTCACGCTGCTATTGGTGAAACTTTTCAATTTCTAGCGCGAGGAGCTTGGTATTCCACATTTACCAATACCTCCGTACTCATCAGATTTGAATTGCTTAGAAAATGAATGGGATATGTTCCAAAGAAGATTAAATAATCATCAACCTACCCCAAAATCCTTAAATGATCTGAGAGAGCTTCTGCCCTGTTTATGGAACCAAATTCCTCAAGAAATGTTCAACAACCTCGTGTGTAGTATGTAAAGAAGATGTCAAGCTGTCATTGATGCCATGCATTTCATTGATAGCCTTAAAATGCTCGAATTTTTCTCAACCACGCTGCAGACCTAAAGGCTAAAATTAATTTCATTTGCTGCAACTTGAAATCATATTAACATGAATTTTCATCAGAAAATCTCATTTAAACTTTATTTTTTTGCAGTTCAAGTCGATATCCCTATCACATGTGAAGCAGTTTAATTAGATTTTAAAACTCAGTCCCTACGCTCAACTAGCCCTGCTGTATCCTCTGCACAACAAGACTAAGATGAGACTGATTTGTAATTCCAAATTTTCCATTTTCAGGATAATAACCTCTCGTAATCACCAAAAAAGGGACCAAATCAGGACTCCTCTTCCTCGGTCAGCAGGATTAATTCCCGTCTCTTATTCTCCCCGAAAGGACCGCTGATCCAAAGTTGAAAGACCGCCAGGCCCAAGATTTATGCGTACCATAATTCATGAGGATTCTATCTCTTCCCATCTATTAACTCGACGAATCGACTCTAAGTAATTGATTCGGATAAAGCAAAGTTTCGAAGCCGAGCGACGGTATCGAAAATTACGGCCAAATTACCGGATTCCGTTCCTTGCAGATGATTGTTCCCGATCGTTTCCTGCAGAAGTTTCTGATGCACGGTAGTTAACTCGAGGAATGGAAGGTTTTCGGGTTCCTGAAAGGGCAGAATCCTGTGAATTTCTACATCGAGTTGTGGCGATGAAATTTCAGCAGGAATTGATTGTTCTCATTGTAAACCAGGTTTCAGGGTTCAAACCCCATGATTTCTTGCTTTATATGCAAGAATTATTTGTTACGAACCTAGGAAACAATTAGACTCAGGCTCTCAGTTAGTTTTCGCAGCAATAGCTTTGGTTTTTTTTCAGATACGAGTATCTATCGGAATATTGCATATTTCTGTACCTACAAAAATTAAATCTCTGAATAAGAAACAAAGGTCAGAAAATTATGTTAACATTATTTCCTGTATAAGTAGAAAAACTAATACAGAAGAAACATCAAGACTCTTATACAGATAAAGAAGATGGAAACATAGGAATATTAAATCTGAATGAACTCCGGGTCTAGCAGAACAGTGGAAGAATCGAAATCTCATTGAAATTCGATAGGAGACTGGACTGTTGGAATGGCAAGTCTCTGCTGCCGCGAATTGCAATGCACATTAATCGCATCCGAACGTCAGATGTGATAGCTAGACGGTTTAAAAATAAATTATATTCGAGTAAATCAAAATTTTTACGTTTGAAGAGAAAATTCAAATCATAAAATATTACTTCGGTAGTCAATATATTGCGGAGATAATAACTTCTTTCATTGTTGCCTTTGGAAATAGGCCAAAATGACAAGTATGCTTGATTTTCTCAGAGATATGAGATTTTCTTTTTATTAATGATTTGACTACTGTTTGTCACATCAAGGTGCCACATTCATATTAAATTTTTCGATCTTTAATTTCGCATGATTTAGGATTTGTTTTTGTTTTACTTTATTTATTCTCATAGAAAAAGTTTATGTTTTTCAATTTGTTCCCGTAAAATGAAATTTTGCTTCTCAATTTTTTTTCTATAATTCATTTTATTTTCAAACTAGTTTTGACGAAAAAGAACGGTTATTATAAATTTTATAGCCTCGTCACCGATTTTAAAAATATTTTGCACAGTGAATCTATAGGACTTCCTGATACTACAGTCTCAATTACAGCTCTGGGAAGGCAGTAATTTTCGAGAAAAAAATAAATGAAACTCATAAATATACTCCATTCACCTCGGATACGGTTTAACAAGGTTAGGTTATGTTATATTCATTTTCCCTACCCAAAGTTGAAAAAAAAAAATTTTAAATTTGAAAAAAATTTGATAAAAAATAAAACATCGATCCGCATTCAGGTTAGGTTAAGTTAGGTTAGGTTAAGTTCATTTTCCCTACCTCAAGATCACAAAAAAAATCCAAAAAAAAATGGGACAAGAAACTTTATAATTACCAAAAGAACTTCAATGCTAATTTCCACAGGAAATGATTTGTATCATTCATTGAAGCAAAAAAAATTTCCCACGTCAGAGTGGAATAAAATTGTCCATAATAATTTACAATAGATTTAAAATCGCCCATACCGCGTTTGGAGTGTTGCTGATGCTTTTCGACACTTCGCGTACCAAACGTTGTGCTCTACGTCCCCACCCAACCGAATCTGTCGGTCCAGACGTTAATTCAATATCAATTCCCTCTGAGGTTTTGATATTGCCACTCTTCCACCAGAATGTGGCCCTGTTCGAATTTACTATAGAAACTATGATGTTTCCAATTCTGTTTTTGCTATCTGTATACATTCTTTTGATTCTGAGAGCTAAAATAATTCAATACATATTGATATCTGGCTGAAGATGGTGCAACACAAGAAAACCATACAGGTCTGCAATATGATTGAATGAGAAAAGGGAAAATCCTTGCCTCCCCCGTGATAAAAAAAAATACTAAAAATATTAAATAACAGAGATATCATCGTGATATAGAAGAACATCTTCATGTTATCCTTCTGTGGACTCATACAAACAGATTTCCACAAAACGCAATTCAGAGTCTGAAATAAAAGAAGAAAAAAGCAGAAAAAAAAACAATTATTTGAAATTAATAAAATTATTTTTTAATTAACCATCCATTTCAAAAATGCATTTGTTACTTTATGTATAGCCTAGAAAGCATCTTGAAATTTATAACTGAGACAACTTTTTATAAGATGTTCTATAGTCACCTCATTTTCCCCACACTAACAGCTAGGGCTCTCAACCGAATTCCATCGGAAGAGCATGTTGCATCGTCTATGGCCTGTTTTAATACGATTTAGAACAGAACATATCCTCCTGGGAAGGTCATAACCAGGAACTCTGATGGAAGGATCAGTCATAAGAACTTTTGTAAAAATTGCATGAATTCCAATTAGATTGCCAAATTTCCTAGTCGCTTCTATTCATACCAATTAGAAATAATAGAATTGTTTGGTTGAATAGCCTTCCTTCAAAAATAACTCTAAAATCTTAACTCAATCCTTGGTTAAGGTCCTCTCGAATATTATACCTCCTCATATTCGTAGAAAGACAACAATTTTCATAACAGATTGAAATCTTGTAATCTTTTTGGATACAAGGAAATGTATCAATTTGAATGGATGCATACAATTTTTTCTACAAAAAAATTATTACTGATCCTTTCATTGAGAGACCTTGATTCGACTCTCTCAGGAAATTATGGTGTGTTCTTAATTGTTTAAGAAAAAGCCATGGATATTGTAACAGCATTCTTTCCATGTGGAATTCAGTTGAGATCCCTAATCACAATGTTTTTATGATTGGATCGAATTTTATTCGGAAGATATATTCATTATTATATATTATTCTATATGATTATGCTCCTAAACTAATGTTTTCAATTGAATGATTACTAATTGTAGATAGGTTTGCTTCACTTCGATCTCAGTTTACAATCATTGAGTCAAGGTGGATCCCCTTCAGAGGTAAGGAATGAAATTTTTGAATAAAACATGAAGAATCCATTCAATCAGTCTGATGAAATGGCAATGAATAATTGATTTGAATGGATGAGAGGAGAGATTCAACAAATCTAATGGGGTTCTCTCAGAGCCTGTTCAGGATGTACGATTATTTGGATATACGAGATTCATCATTCCGATCTCCTATTGATATTCGAAGGAGCTGCGTAACTTACTTAACATTTGGTTCAGTCAAAACGTGAATGAATCGATATTCTGAAACTGGAACGAAAGTTTCTTTCGACATTGAAGAAAATACATGAATATTTCAATGTGCTATGGCGCAATGGAGTATCAACATTGAGTGTTGTGGGGACTTAACTAAGAAACACTCCATCATTTTTTTGTAAATTCCTTCCTTTTTCTAGGGTTTATTGGAAAATCCATTAGAATGTTTTAGGTTTCTAAAATCACCCCCAACAAAACGATAAACAATTCAAAGACAATTCATGGATGCTTGGTTGAGTTTTGACGTTCAAATATTGAAACTGATTATGAAACAGATAAATTCAGAAGAGTAATAATCGAAATGAATATCAATTTCAATTTTTCATCCTGAGGCAGGATAAATTGAAAAAGATTTCAAAGACATCAGATAACAGAGATTTCTTGTTTCACTATGCGTTCTTTATCTTGCAAAAACAGTTCATATAAATAAAGAGCTACCGTTCACCTTCCAATTTCACGGGTAATATAACGAATTAAGGGGTTCATGATTCGGACTGACAGACTTGAAAGCGCATGATTAACAGTCCAACCCGATTCCGTGACCAATGAGTCAATCCGGGTACGTTAAACTTTGAAAATAATCTATTTCCCCTGGAAAAATGATTTTTATCTGCGGAGCTCATTACGTATTCTGTCATGTAATTAATGATTCTCAATCGCGTGTCGTTCTTCTGTTTTTCGTAGTCTTTTGTATCGGTATTCAACCACTGCACGATTTCGTACAGTCACGATTGCTGCTCGAAACGTTTAATTATTATTATTTGATCGCGGTTTATTATATCAACGATCGCGGTTAACGTTTTGAACAGCGAATTATCATCGCGACTTGAACGTGTAATTGGTGGAAATAAATTCCTCAGAGTTATTGTCAGTCAGTTTTACAACATGTAAATTTCCGACGGAGATGTCGATAAGAGTTTCATAAACTTCGGGAAAAAGCTAGAGTTTTGAGAGTGATTTATCGTCATTCTATTCTGCTTCTTTTCACTTGTATACAACTTATTAGATGAAAAGAATACCAACATCAGAACCAAACGAAAACTTGGCATTCATTGGAAATATACCAAACCGGACAATCATAAAATGCGTGTTATTTTTGATTCTCATGGATATTTAGGAACTACCAGGAAATGAAAATGTAAAATCACTGATAGTTTTTTTTGCATATGAATGCAGAAAGTTCAAAGTTTTTTCATGTTCTATTTCGAAGGAGCCATTCACTTTCTTCGATCTATCCAACCGCTTGTGACGTTGCAATGTTTCGAGTTCTTGAGACTTTTTTCTTAATGCTGCAAGTTCCAGTCTTGAAAAGCACTATGAACATACACTCCCCGTCAATAAATTCCGGACAGGCAAAATTTTTGTCAAATTCAACACTCTCTATCTTTTTTCGTGGTTCTCCGATTTTGTTGAAATTATCACCAGGTATAGATATATACACTTCATTTCTAAACACCCTGTGGTGAATTTGAGGCGGAAAATTTGATATCATTCAGTTTTAATTTGAAGTGTGACCCTTTCTCAGCAAAATATTTCTTGATTTACGTCAGTATCTGCTTTGAAAAAGAAGATACAAATCTTCAAAGAAAGTGTTGAATTTGACATTAAGAGAGTCTTCCGGGCTTATTGGCCAAGGTCGATTAGGAATTATTTCACCTAACGTTTCGCCCACAACTGCGGTAGGCATCTTCAGAGGATTCTTGGTCTTAGAATGTAACTCGACCGCTGAATTTCCGAAAGTGATGCTGGATTCGATCCGTTGGCCCCACTTATACCCTGATCATTGGCGGGAGAAGGTAGTGGGTTTACGCGCGCGATGTTGATTGGTCCATCGCTTCCACTTCGTATTGGCTTGATTTTAGTCTTTTCCAACACCGGCAACCATGCGCTATGTACCAAAGGAGTTTCTTCCCTTCTGTTCATATTGTTCTTATGTTTATATATCTCAATGGCTTCCATGTTTATCCTAGGATAGAAACTTTTGATGTTTGAAATAGCTTCTGCCTTTGAGAAAACAATATTGTGTCCATCTGTCAGAGCATGTTCCGCTAGTGCGGATTTTTCTGTCTGATTGAGTCGACAGCATCGTTCATGCTCCTTAATTCTCGTATTGATACTTCGCTTCGTTGTACCAATGTAGACTTTGCCGCAGTCACAAAGTATCCTGTAAATACCGGGTTGGGAGAGTGGGTCGACTTTGTCTTTGGTAGTTCTGCTCATTTGGCCAAGTTTTCGAGTTGGCTTATAGACAGTCTCTATATTGTGGCCCTTTAGTATTCTACCAATTCTATCGGTGACCTTGGGGATATTGGCCAGCCAGAAAGCCGGATTCAAATCCAATAGAACATGTATGTGATATGCTAGGTAGACATGTTCGAAATCAGCAGTTCAACACCTTGCCTGATTTACGAACAGTCCTTCTTGAAGAAATTTTGCCTCTCCGGAATTCATTGACGGGGAGTATATTATGTTCTACCGAAAATATTTAAATTTGAACAGCTCCTTCTGTCTGAGTGTTTTAACAAATTCTTATTCGTTATTGAGGATGAACAGTATTAAATGAAACACTCTGTAGTGCTTTTTATCTAAGTCCGGAGCAGCGTCGACTCATGAGTGGAAGGGATATATGCACCTCTTTATATAAAAATGCATCTATTCTTCCAATATTTTATTTACCGTATTATTCTGGGCAGATTGGCATGCTCATATTCCTCGAGGGAATGGATATATGCAGGGAGAAAAGCGATACGGGAGGTTGGGAGAGAGTTCTCCAATATTTGGGGGACTGAATAATCCGCATAATTGATGGGGAAATTGGAGGGAAGTGGAGGTATTTTACATGTACATGAATGTTGTATGTGAACTCAGGCTGATTGACGATGTCTCAACTTTTCTCATTTGGAAACGTGACATTGATATTTCCACTAGGGAGATTTTGTCGGTTGAAATATTCCAGGTCCGTTTTTGTTTTATTCGTAATATCTCAGGGCCTTTAGAGTATAATTTTTTTTTTTTTGGAAACGGAACATCCATATTTGATGAATGATTTACCGATTCTTACTGAAGAAAAGATATAATTTATAAACATTATTTTATTGTCGCTCATGATATACTATCATAATTAAAGTTATGCCTTTGATTATAAAAAAATTTGAATTTATGTCGTTTTGTTATTTTTCCATTACGCTTATAATTGATGCTATTTTTATTTCCTCAAATATCTTTCTCTCTGCATTTTTAAGGTGATAGTAAATGAAAATTTGCCTTCACCTGAATGAAATTTCTGTTGCTACTTCAATCTAGATAAGAGTCATACCCAAACTTGCGAGGCATCAATCAGTCCAGCTCTATCTGTTCCTTTCCTCCTCTAATTAACTTCCCAGGCAGTTTTCTTCCAGAGCGAGCGAAAACATGCAATCCACAATAATTTATGTATTCGTGCCATTGTCGAGAAAGAATCGCTTTGCGTTGAATGTCTATTGAATTACTAAACTGTTGGCTTTTGTTTCCAACTTTTTGCTACCCATTTTTCGCTCACAATGCTCCTTCTTGTTTAATTGAGCTCGAACATAAAGCCGTTGGAGCTCGGAGAATTAATATCTCTAGATTCACAGTATGGAAGTTTCCGTGAGGTTCTTTCTCATATTATCCTTGATGTGATGCTCAGCTAATGGTCTGCAGGAAACTGGTTCGGTGGATTATTTGTTTCTACTCGACCTTCGTATGTAACGAATCAGAATTTGTGAAAACACTCAGACAGAAGGAGCTGTTCAAATTTAAATATTTTCGGTAGAACATAATATACTCCCCGTCAATCTAATCACTCAGTTAAAAATTTCGTCCAATCTTCTTCTGAACAGCGTCCAATAATTGTCAAGGTCGTGACCGTCCACCGTCTCGTTCTCTGATCGACTCTCGAATATTTTTCTCGAAGTTCCCTTGATGTATTTCATATCATATAAAATATGTAACTTTGTGAATATCCACTTCATAAGAACACAAACTGTAGGTTCATACAAATTTGACCCCATTTCTTTGTCCATTCCTCATTCAGATTCCTGATGGGGTTGCAAGTAGAAACAAGCTTTGCCTTCCAGATCATGTCTCCCTGTGGTAATAAAAAATGGACCTCTCTGAGTGTTTTCACGAATTTTCATTCATTGTTTAGTTATTGATGTATGTTCCATAAAGAGGTGTATACATGGGCGCCCGCAGAATTTTTTCTCAGGGGGGGCAAAAAAAATTGTCGAAAAACGATAAGGTGCATGCGAAATCAGTATTCCATTGCTTTCTATTTCGTTTTTTATATTTATGCATGAGCGCCCGCAGAATTTGTTAAAAATGACTAAGTTTTCCACGTCAACATTTTTTTAACATCAACAATATAAGGTGATATGTATAAGACAATACGGTAACTGTTTTCTAAACAAATCACAATCCATGAAAGAATAATAACAGGAAAATGAAATATAAATAATATGAAGAAAGAAATGAAATAAATTTTATGATTGCTAATAACTAAAGACACATCAACCAGTAACAACGAAATAAAAACAAATATACATAGGTATACGCTCGATAAAATGATATTCATGAAAACCATATATGAATAATAATGAAATATGAAATATAGATTAAATGAAACAAACCATAAATTCAAAACTAGAAACTCAGAGATTATTCGAAATAACACAATATGAATATATTATCAAAATTAATGAATTATAAAAAAATAAATAAAAAAGACATAACACACACAAAAATAATAATAATAATTCAGAAAATAAAATACCGGAATCGTTATACCACGAGTAGGCAAATTTTATTCTGAACTAAAACCAGCCTTCTGTTAGTCTCAAGAAATTCAATAGGAAATTGATTCCTATATTTTTCTTGGATTGTTTCTTCATCAGTACACGACGAATGAGTCTGCATTGATGTATAAAGGTTTATTTTTTTGGAGTCTTATAGCGATCTTCATCGGCATTCGATCTCCCTTGGAAAAATTTCAGAATATCCATATTTTCCAAAGGCAAATTCATCATATTATAAAAATATATGAAATATATAGAAACATAAGTAAAATTGACTCTCAACAAACAAGAAAAAAACAGTCTTCCGGGACTGCCGATAGAAGTGAAATCTGAGCAACTTGTATACTGTATCGTCGAACTATTCGGTTATCATCTTTGAATTAATTTTGATTTACAAAGGAGTGTTCATGATCAGGAATCAAGGAAGTTCAAATTGATTCTTAATACTTCCTTATAAATCAAAAATTAGTCGCAAATAATAATCTAATAGGTCGACACTCTACGATACAATTCACGTGTTTCTTTGTTTTCACTTCTATCCGCAGACCCCAAAGACTGCCACGTTTCGGATTTTTTACTCTTCTTACAAATAATCTACAATTATAACAGTTGAAATTTCACATTGAGAGGCGCCGAACGAAAAAATCAGCTACGTTAATAATCAAAGAAGTTACCCTCGATAACACAATTTAAAGTCAAAGACACTAAAAACTTAGAATACTCTCTGAATACAATTGTTTAGAATTCGAATACATCTTTCTCTAGAATTAAAATACTAATGAAAAGATTCTATATTTCCGCCTTCTCAGAAAAAATATTCTGATTGGGATTGGAGAATGGACAAAAATTATTGAAATATGAGAGTAGTCCCAGTTGTCGCATGAAGAATCCCCCATCAAAGAAGCCGCCTAAAAAAACCGGTCATAAAACGAACATCTGGTAGCCGATAAGCATGGGGTAGTTTATGAATTTATTACTTCGTTTTAGGTAAACAAAAACATCAAATTCATCGGCTTCGAAAAGTTTCCATGATTCTTTTCACCCAAAAAGTGCTCAACAAGCCTCAGGGAGTTATCAATTCGATAGGAGATCAAAATCTCAGGGCCCCCCCCTGCGGGCGCCCATGGGCGTATATCTCTTCCGCTCACGAGTCGCCCCTGCTCGCACTCAGATAAAAAGGAATGTATCCGTCAGAAGACTGTGAAAACCTGACTTGTTTCCTGAGAGATCCAGCTCGAGTGTGTTCTCAACTCCTTTCTTTCTCCGAGTGGGCCCGTGCTAATTGCAAAACTCCGATCTCAGGAAGTTGTATCTGGAGCTTGAACTTCTCCCTGCGTAGGTATAAAGATGTAATTGGATCGGTAATTAGTGCAGCTCCACCGCGTTGCCGAAGATTTCAGAGGGTTTAGTTTCCATAAATTAAATTTTCTATGCAAGGTGGAATGAGCTCCTTCGAATTCATTCGTAAGGATCGGGGATACCTCTGATGATTTAAACTCCTTAATGAGAAGAAGCAGAGGTACAGCTTGCTCACGAGAGTTAAGCGTACTTTATTGCTTCGGAATTCACGTCGAAATTATTATTTTATACGGCGATATCTCGTCTTTAAGGGAGAATAATTATGTTCCAAACGTTAGGGCTGCCATATACAAAATGGCGGAACTGTCATTTGATGGCATCTGTCTAATGTAATATGACGTTTGATCTACGTTTTCGTAGATTATTTCCTCTCTGGTGTTCTCAACTGCGTTTGAATGGCTGATGTTCTCAATGATCTCAAACAACACAAAAAGTATTCTTTTAAATTTCAGATATTTTATGTAAAAATTCAGGAAAAATATCATGTTGGTAGGTATCGTAAAATTAAATTATCACTGAAATTGTGGAGGTGCAATATGTTCAAAAATTCATCAATTCCACCACGTGAAAAACTGGATCTAGCCAGTTACACCTTTTTACTCGGGTGATCAAGGAAAAGAATATATATAGAAGAATCCTTTTTCAATTATATTTTGGGAGAATTTTATAATTAAAACGTGTCTGAAACTAGAAATCTCGGGAGGGTATTCTCGAGATCAAAATAGGACGAATTTGACAGCATGAACATGTGTTCCTCATTGTGAGTTCTACCATATTCATCGTATTATTGGGTTTTTCCCTTTTTTCCCATACGACCAGGAAATTGCTTCTCTATCGAGGTCTGTCTTGTCCAGAAAGAAGAATTCGATTACAACAGAATCTGACATGTACGAGTTGAAATACGACCGAGTATCATTGGATCTATAGTTCATTTTTTTTGCGTATTCTTTCAGGATATTGTGCTGGTCGATAGAATATATTCATTCATTTCTGTCTGAATTTTTAGCTCTTCTGGAGGAGGTGTAGTTTTTAGTGTTAGCGAAATCATTCTCATAAATGTAACAATTTTTTGAACTATGGTAAATATTATGCTAATACTGCCAACTTTTTTTTGTAGCTTATTTTCGATTCATAATAAAAAATTATAGTTTTGACTCTATTTCAGTCTGGAAATCTCCTGCCACTAATGGACAGAGTATTGGAAATTAAATCGGAAAGGACTCCAATGATAATAATAATGTATTTATCGCCCAGATTGTACATGATAAGTCAAAAAACAAAAATTTGCACCATAACTATAAAATAAAACACAATACAATACAAAAATTAAATAGTCATACAGCCAGCAATTATTGATCTTTCTCAGATAAAAAATACACTGATGAAAAATTTCTAATCCTCATGAAACCTCATAAATTCCACAAAGGAGTGAGAACACTTCTTCAATAATAAATTTTTAATTTCTCTTCTGAATGCCGTATTCTCGAGTCAGTTCAATTCATTGGGCAACATTGTATAGTTTAGATCTTTTAATAATTTCCAAAACCTACCGCTTTCTTTTATTGCATATTATATGTACATCGTACAGCAGTGCTATCTTTAGTTTTTTCTGCTGCAGAATATTGTTGCCCTGTTTGCACTATGAAATCTACCTACTCCTTGGGTACCAGTCCTTTCAAATATTGTCCTTCCCCATATTCGCAGAGAGACAACAAATTTGAATTTTCCGAACAAATTTAATTCCTTTCCAAATTCATTTCCCATACTTCCCTGTTTTCCAGATAATACGGTCCTCAGATTGAAGTTGCGTAAACCTTTTTGGTCAAATTTTCTAATTGTAGAAACGACAAGAAAATTTGGCAATCTGAATGGAATGTATGCAATTTTTTCAATAAAGATCTTATGACTTATTCTTCCATCAGAGTTCCTGGTTTTGACGTTCCCAGGAGAATATGGTCTGTTCTAAATCGCATTAGAAGAGGCCATGGATGATGCAACAGCATGCTCTTCCGATGGAATTCGGTTGAGATCCCTAATTGTAAGTGTGGGGAAAATGCGGTGACTATACAACATCTCAAAACTAATTGTCCCATTTATAAATTTCAAGATGATTTCGAGGCTATACATAAAGTAACAAATGCAGTTCTGAAATGGGTGGTTAATTTCAAAATAATTCAATTTATTCTGGATAATTAGTTTGTTTTCTACTTTTTCCATTTCAGATTGAGAATTGCGGGTCGTTTTGTGAAAAATCTGTTCATCTGAGTCCATAGACTGATAACATAAAGATGTTCTCTCACATTACGCTGATGTCTTTCAAGATTTCTCTGATATTTAATATTTTTTTTTCACGGGCAAGGCAAGGGTTTTTTCAGCTGAGGTTTTTCCCCTTTTCTCATTTGATTATACTGCAGACCTGTATGGTTTTCCTGTGTTGCACCAAACTCAGCTAGTAACCTTTTTGTTTCAATATGAGTTGTATTATTTCAGCTATCTTTAGAACCTCCGATAACATTTAGGATTCCATATCAGAGTCAGCTGAACCCTTTGAAGAACCATAGGTTTTTTATCTCAAACCTAGAGGCAGGCTTACTAATGAGAATTAGAGATTGTCCGATACTATTTCTCTGGTACCTTCCAAAGAAGAATTTCCTGTCTGGAAGTATCATGTAGAAGATCCTCATAGATAAACCACAGATGAAACGAGTTCAGCTAGCGCATCATCCACATCCGTTTCAATACTAGGAACATCTGCATATACTTTTCAGAGTCCAGCTTACGAAGATCTTTCCAGGATTCTCCTACTAAGTACCAATGGACTTCGTCTAGCAGTAAAAGAATTAAGTGGCTTTACTGTCACAGCATTAGGAAACAATTCTTTCCTAAGATGTATATTGATTGAGAAAGCTAAGTGCCTGCCCAGACTCTCTAGGTTATCAATTCACAAATTAAAAAAATGTCGGATAACCTGAACCACATGTTTTCAAGCTAAAGGGATCACACACCGAAGGATCCAGTCTTGAAATGAACCAAATCAGTTCCTGTATGAATATGGAAGGTTCACGTCAATTTATCCAATTTATAGGCTCGCCAGTTCAAATAAATCTGCACTGTCGTTCAATTCCGGGTCCCCTCTGGATCGTCAGTTCGTTTATTCGTTATAATCCGGGCGAGGCCAAGAAATTACCGCGGAAATGCGAACGCGATGGATGCGATAAATCCTCGTTCGGCCAGATCTGGAAACTATGATGCATCACGCCTTCGCACGGGGACTGTTAGCCCAATTCTGGAGAGGGGTAATCCCGTCCCATAAATCTGAGCTGAATGCGACGTGCCAGGTGGGCCGGTTTATCCTGCAGGTTTTTGCGGCGCCGATTTATTAAGTGCAGTGGGTATTGGGTGAGGGGAGAGGTAATTGATTGCCGTTCTTACGGCTCGTCGATGACGGGGACATGTGCAGCGATTTGTAGCAGTGCGTAGAAGTGGGGGAAGTTTTTTTTAGGGAAAAAGAAGGAAGGTAAAAACAAAAAATTATCTGCCTATACGGAAGCCACTCAAATGTCTGATTAATATCATTTTGGAAGAGTTCCTGGATTTCATCTTCCCAAGAAAAATTGGTCTGTTCTTCCAAGGGCAGTTTATAAAAGGCAAATCCCTAAAATGCGGAAGGAGATCAGTTTAAATTATAATTTTTTTCCGTAGAACATATGTAGGATTTCTACTGGTTCTAGAGAATAACAAGGCACCAGATAATTTAAAAGAATAATCAATGAATAGAAAGAATACAAGTAAAAACACTGAAAACAAAGAAGTCTGGTTTACAGTCACTGAACGCACTTCTATGATGGTTTCGAGGCTATACATAAAGTAACAAATGCATTTCTGAAATGGGTGGTTAAGAATCTGTTCATCCGAGCCCATCGACGGATAACATGAAGATGATCACACTGATGTCTCTTAAGATTTTTCTGATATTTAATATTTTATATTATTTTGTTTACGGGGAGGCAGGTTTTTTCGGCTGAGGTTTTTTCCCCTGGCTGTATAGTAACGTATGATACTAGTGATGATGATAGTATCGTATGATTACCTCAGCTCAGTACTTTTTGTTTCAACATTTATTGTATTATTTTAGCTCTCTTTTTCATAGGAAAATATATTTTTATATATATATGAATATTTAATCAGTTCTCTTCTACTGAATTCCTTTCAACTGTTCCTACTGGTGTCCGTCTAATCACTTGGTCGAAAATTTCGTCTTATCAGTTGTCAACGTTGTGTCAGTCTACCGTCTCGTTCTCTGATCGACTCTCGAATATATTTCTCCCCCTTGAACTCTTTTTCTCTTTTCTACGCTAGACTCATGCAGTTAGTACCCTCAAGTTTCAAATCTCGACTTTTTCGGATCACCACTAGCTAATACCCAAAAAAATCTAGCGTTTTGGGTCAAGTGCCTCGAACGGACTGATAAACCTTAAAAACTACAATATTTACTAACTTAATAATAAATAAAATCTCAAATCCTACACATTATACAGGGTATCAAAATTGCTCGATTTTGGCTGTTTCTGGTACTTTTGGACTAGATAGGTAAAAACGTTAAGAGGAGTCCTGGTCTCGATTTTCGTGAAAACTCCAATAGTGAAAACCGTTTCACGATATCTTCATTTGTTTTGATGATATAACAACATTTTGAAATTTTTCGATTCAGAAGATGTGCCATAACTTTTTCATTTTCGAAAATATCTGAAAAAGATAAAAACTTTCAAGAAGCGCTTTTTCACTGGGAATAAGACATTATTTTAAATTTTTTTATTAAAATTTTTTTTTATGAAATAAAATGCGTTCGTATTTCATATAAAAGAAGTGTTTTTTTCCACGAGAAAAAAAATCTGATATAGTTTCTTATTTCCGGGAAAAAACGCTTCTAGAAAGTTTCAATCGTTTTCAGATATTTTCGTAAATGAAAAAGTTATGGCACATTTTCGAAATCGAAATTAAAAAAAAGTGAAGATATCGTAAAACAATTTTCACTTATGGTGTTTTCACAAAAATCAAGCCTAGGACACCCTACGAAGTTTTTACCTTTCTACTCCAGAAGTACCTAAAACAGTCAAAATCAAGATATTTGGGATACCCTGTACAGAGTTATTCACAAATATGGCTCTGTAGAATATTCTTAGAAAAGACACAAGATTCAGGATTGAAATTCTAAAGGTGAGCTTCAAGTAAAAAGACGGGTTCTCGTATTTTAAAAAAACTTTCGTTTTTCAAATGGAAAGACCCATTTTTTTTGCACAAATAGATTCTCCTTTTAATTCTGAGTCTTTTTGATTCCAAAAGTTGGATTTTTTGGAGAAAATTCTCTTTAAATGAGGAAATACGAAAAAAAATCTCAAAATTCAATTCTGTTGAAATACAGACAACTTCGAGGTTTTTTCATTAAAAATTCTCATTTTTGAGAATCTCCGAGAAGAAGAGCTGATGCTCCTTTTTCGAAAGCATGATTGTCAGAGTAGGATAAAGGAGGTCACAAATCTTGTCGAAGTTAGAAGTGACGAATCATCTAAATATCGTTTTTTCTAATGAGAACCCTATTTTTTCGAGGCATTTTCGAAATCTTCGTCAAAAAATAATAGGAACATACGTCCAATATTTTTATCCCAAAATGAATATTTTTCGATATTTTCAGGAAACAAGATTTCGTTTTCGATTTTCAATCTCATTCCGAATGTGATTTTTCATTGAAAAATAATTAGCTGCCAAGTGAAATTTTTGGAAATCTCTGTTATCGAAAAAATATTTCCTATAGTTCAGACGAGTTGTCGGACTAACTTGAAATTTCTCATTGGTTTTACACGAATTCTAGAAATGAAATATTTTTTTCTTGGTAGTCCGCACTCAGCAACTCCATAACATCGCAAAAACTTCATCACGTTTTTCAAGCTCCTGATCCCTTGCGACACTTCAGTAAAGACATAATCACCACTTAAAAATACTTAGAATTAACACGAAATTTCCGAGAAATAATACAAGTTTTCCAAGCGAACAGGATTAAGTTAATCGCCTTTCAAACTAGGCGGCCGTTTAAAAAGTGCCAACAACTCTTGCAGTTCCCTTAAGCCTTCATGAACTGGACAAACAATGCGAGATGCATATTTCCAAGGAAGTTCTGCTAGTCTGCTGTCAGCTTAAATTCTCGGATATTATTTCGAATGAAATATGCTAACCACCCAGACGGAGTGAAGAAAATTCGTGTTGACAAGGGTTCCGTGACAAATTTGAGCTGCATGAAGTTAGAGTTACCCAGGGAATTGAATATCGCAGTCGAGAAGTTGCAAGCAGCTAGAGAAACTTACAAAGGGTAGATTTCCTCGTCAAGTTCAATTTGACTCATCTTCTTCATAGCACTTCTAAGGGTTCCTTAGCCGAATGACAGATATGCCATTTCACTCGAAATCATATGAGTAAGGGATATTGACTCAAATTGCAAAAAAATATAGTCTAAATGAGATTTTGTGATGAAAATTCATATCAATATGATTTCAAGTTGCAGGAAATGAAATTGATTTTATTTTCAGAGAATTCAAGGATTTTAAGACTATCAATACAATGTATGGCCTCCACGGGCATCAATAAAAGCTTGACATCTTCTTGGCATACTACACATGAGGTTGTTGAACATTTCTTAAGGAATGTAACCTGTTTTTTCGAGCATTTCGGCCGTCTCCGTGCTCGAAAAAACATGTTACATTGAACGATGCTCTCTCAGATCATTTCATTATTCTGGGGTAGGTTGATGATTATCTAATCTTCTTTGCAGCATATGCCATGCTTGCTCACTGGCACTGAACCTTGGTATAGAAAAATGTATCTTTTAGAGGAAGTTTCAGAAGAAGAAGAAGAAAGCCGAAATAGAAACACAAGAAACTGCACGATCCAAAAGGTATCTGGATCTAAGTGAAAACCAACTAGACCCGCCTCAAAAATGGGTTTATCAGACACTGACGAGTATAAATTCCTTTGTAAGCGAAAAGAAACAATGCCTTTTTAATAATCTGGCACCTTTTTATTGGAATCTATGGAACAGAGGCTTTCCTACGATTTAAAGGTGGATTATCATCAATTTAGGTATGTTAAAAAAGAAATATAATTTGTGGATATCGGCTCGTTGCACGAAGAACGAGACTTTATGTGTTGGATAGTTTTTCCAGGGGATTCTCTAGTAATCAAAACACAACAAATCTGACTAATTTTCGATAATATAATAACAAAAAAAAAAAATAAGATCGATTCTTTACACGAGTATAACACTAAAGTTTTTAGAAGTTTTGAGTTCAAATCACAATCATTCACTTGAAATTGATTAATTCGATAACTTACAACTGATTTTCTTACTTTACTATTATACCAAAAAATAATAAAAAAACTTATTCTTGGGAGGATTCAGGACTCTGAACTGCTCACAACTTGAATCTTAAAATCACTCATGCGAACGGAAAAATCTGACCTGTTCACTCTGCCTTTTTCTAATACTGCTTTTTTCCACTAAATCCACAAAGCGATCATTTCCCTTCACCCAACTCACACCGTTTTCTCGTACGCACTTCCGTATCGGTTTCGCGATATTCCGACGAGTACGTGACTTTAAAATACAAAATTCCACTTTAATTAACACTTTTCACTACTATTCCCGGAATAGCTGAATACAAAACACGTCTTTCTTTAAGACCTAACACTTTACCTATCATTCTCAAGAAATCTACAAGTCTCCGCTTGAGACTTAAACACTAAATGTGAATTTTCCTATTTCACACCCAAAAATAAACCGAGCAAGCCGAAGAACCTTTTCTGTTCTTATCTCCGAACACTACTGACTAATTTCGATAATTGTAACACCGAATGTGAATTTTGCTCTCTACCTTTGTGGGAGGTACCTTATTCAAAGATTGCCTCCTTCCAGGGAAAATCTTCGTCTTTGTAGGAGTATCCGAAAAAGATGCCAGTTGGCCTTTTCAAGTCCTACGGTTTTAAATACCCTTTTTGACCCGTAATAATAAATAATACCGTCGTATTTTTTCTTAAGTGTGGAAGTGTTAGTTTTCATGAGCTTGAAGAGCATGAACTCTCATAAATCCCCAATTTATATTTATAATAAACCATTCGAAAACGACCGTTTTCGAATGTTTATACCGACAGGGTCAACGTTTTAATTTTTTCACAGTTTGATTTCTATGCATCTCGTAGTTGAATAAACAACTGGGCGGTGACCGGATTTGTCTTTATGCGTGATGATTGAAGGGTAGCTCCGAAATACGATAACGTAGCTGTGGACCCGATATGCATTCCTCGGATACAGTGCCGTATTCAGAGGTATCAGTATTGAATTGTTAAATGAGGAAATTAAAAATTTCCCCATTTATTACACCTTGATCAAGAAAATTGTAGTTGTGAGTAAAGAGCCTCTCTGAAGCCTTTCCAGATATTGGATTTCATCAGATTTCTGGAACTGGAAAGCGAGCTATAAAGCGTGTGGTGAGACAGCTTGGTCACAATAGACCATAAGGTAGAACTGAACTGTAACCATTCTTAAACTATAAATCTTCAAAAAAAGCAACTTCGTAGGACAGAGAAGCTGAAACATAATATTTCACCTCGAAAATTCGAAAAATAATAACTCTCCATAACACGGAGGGTGGGTAGTTTAGACGGACCATAAGCCAGTCCAAGAACCCTTCATCTTGTTCCCAACCCTTAAGCCATCCTTTCATCCCCCAGAAGTAAGTGCCATTCCTCATATTCGACGCGATATATTGTCTAGAAACCTGGGGAAAGCCCGCAGAATGAAATATCACCTAACCCAATCCTCCACGTCTCTTCGACTCTCCTATATACCGCTTTATAAATCAGGAGGGAGCTCGAACGCCACAAATTATTCAATACCTTGATGAACAAGGTCATTAACAGAGAATTAGTTGTTCGCTACCTTCGGGGATTCTCTTAGGGGTGAATTGTTTACAAGCACAAGTTCGCTCTTATCCAATTATCTCGACTTGGAGTAGCTGTTACCCCCAACCGAGGTGCGAGCTGGAGTGTGCCACTGTTTTTCCTAGAGGATGGAACTTCTAGCCTTCGTTTCTTCCAATTACGAATAGCAGGATGTCGGTTTGGTCATTTGATGATGATATAGATGGACAACAGTGGTTTTTCCGGAAACACAAGCGTTTTTAGTATATTCAACATTCTAATATTTGTTAAAAATTGAACGATGCTCCCCTCTGACCTCATCTCCATCTACGCTTATGGTTACGTCTCATCGCCAGGTCCACTTCAATTCAAGTATCTCTATGGTCTGCTCATTGCCTGCTCGAGTCGAATTAATCTGTGAATAGACCTCCTCTTGATTTAATCTTGTAATTAGAATTTTCAAAAAATCACTTCACTCAATAACTGTTCATCTCGTTCATTTCTTTGAGTAGGTAAATGCTCCTCAAACAAGGTATGTAAATTTTCGGAATTTACATTTTCCATGTTATGTTCATGCTTATCAAAATGTATGAAAATGTTTCTCCTTGAGAGATCTACTCTTATATTACTGAAACCAATCAACTGGTATGATCTCCTCATTATTAACATGAAATACTCAAGTTCATTCATCTGAATCAGCAAGTAAGATCCCAAGCTTTCAGCTTTTTCAAAACCAAAGGAATAGTGGTTTTAATTCATACATAGTACTCTCATGTTATAATCCTAATATTTTTTTTTGATAACACTGTATAAATGTCTTTTCGATTAGTTAATTTTACACTTTCTTATAGACCAACGTTATAGATATTGATTGTTTCATCATTATTATCTCATTTTGACAATTCTCGGAATATGTCGTAATTTTTGGTCCTGAAAAATATTCTGTTTTCTTGTTATAAGATGTTTGATTTCTCTATAGGAGATGATTTCATTTCATTAAGGTCCCGTAGCGGTCTTCAAACATCTGAATTTCCGAAAATTCATCACTTGGATGGTCGTACCTGGTTCGAAAACCCTCACGATCAGAAAGCAAGGCTGAGAATTTGAATTTGAAAATTGGAGGAATTCGAAGGACAAGAGTGATTACGTTCCGAAATTAGCCACTGAACATGGAGTTGAGATCTTCTAAGAAACCCACTGGGCAACAGAGGAACTTCTTCGTGAAGGAGGACAATTGAAAGTTATGCATTCATTAATTCGTCACTTAGTCCAAATTACGGTTTAGCTTGTTGGGTTTTTTCATTTCTTTCAAACATTGTTACATTTATGTCATAACTAATTTTATGAAGAAAGAATTCCTGCAATTAGTGGTTAATTCAAGAACCATTAAATTTATTATGAATAATTAGTTTCTTCTGCTTTTGTCTTTTTTTATTTCAGATCTAGAATTTTGGGTAGATTGGTGAAGAGTCTGTATTTCTCTGCTACATGAAGAAATTTTTTTCTAACACGAATGAGGTCAGGGTTTTTCTCTCTGGGGTTTTTTCCCTTTCCTCATTTTATCATACCACAGACCTGTATGGTTTTCCTGTGTTGCACTAACCCCAACTAGGTTCTTTTTTGTTTCAATATGTATTGAATTATTTTAGCTCTCTCAATCAAAAGAATATACAGGGTGGCCATTTGAAAACGAAACAGACGAGATTACTGACGAAATAAATTTTTTCGATAGAAATGCTCGGACAGGTCGATTTCTGTTTCGAGGGGAACAACTTAAGATGTAGGTTACGGAGGCATAGCGCTTCAACCCTTGCTACTACAACCCTCACCCCCAATTTTTGAATAGGGAAGATGGGGTGAGTGATACCTCATTTGAAAGGTTTTTCACAAAAAAACACTACAAGTGCCATGAAAACACCACTTCATTCTCAAATGCTTAGTCAAGAATATTTCGAGAACTAATGCATAAAATGAAAAACAATTACTGTGCTGAAATCAGTATAAAAATACCTTTCAAATGAGGTATCACTCACCCCATCTTCCCTATTCAAAAATTGGGGGTGAGGGTTGTACCAGCAAGGGTTGAAGCACTATGCCTCCGTAACCTACATCTTAATTTTTCCCGTCGAAACAGAAATCGACCTGTCCGAGCATTTCTATCGAAAAAATTTATTTCGTCTGAAATCTCGTCTGTTTCGTTTTCAAATGGCCACCCTGTATATTATATTAATCTCAATGAGGAACAGACACAGACAATTTATCTCCTGTAAGGCCTGATCTGACTTTTATTACAACTCAGTCTACTCTGATGATTCATTATTCAACCTTCTGTTTTTCTGAGGCTCTTGCACTCAATTTTTTTTATTGCAGACGTTGTGTTTCATTTTGAATTAGTTGAACTTTCTCAAAGTCTGACTTCATATGACATCGTTTCGAACTTTTTTAGATTACTTCTGTTTTAAGTTGAATAATGTCACTCTGAGTTTATAGATGATTTTAATATTTGTGTTTGTACTGTATTAGCTTCATGGCGGGTGACTTAAACATTTCATGATTGTGAATGATGTCAATAAATGATGAAATGAAGAGTGAAATCAAATGACAGCAGTGGTTTTTCCTGGAACAGAAGCGCTTTTACCCTATTCAACTTTCTAATCTGAGTAAGAAAGTTATGATTTCTGTTTGAATAGAGGAAGATACTTCTTATAAACCTTCCTGCAGCACTAGTCTGTTAACAGACGCACACAAAAGTCATCGAAATTGAGACTCCTAAATACATTGGTCGTATCTTCGCATTAACGCTCTGAAATATATCACTGCTGTTCAAATTTCGACACAACCGAACTCCGAACAAATAAACAAAGCAGAATTCCTGCGAGATCGCGTGACCGCACGAACGGATAGAAAAATTCTGTGGAGTCGATCGGGGCGATGTCAACATAAAACCCGTTTTAACAGGCGACTTCGATAATCTGATTGATGTTCGACGCCGACCGATATCATGCAAGATTCCGGTGTCAACAAATAGAAAGTTTCGGAGGCATCGACCGAGTATCGTTACTTTTCGACCAAGTAAAATTTTTTGTATGCATTTCACCTCAGATTTTGATGATTCTTCTTTTATTTGAAGGCTGATTCTAACCTTGTGGCACTGTTTTAATTGTTCTGACGATGGCATCCATGAGAAAACCATATAAGTCTTAAATTTGCATTAAGTATATGTGCGCGAGAAATAGACTAATGACTAATTATCACGCCAACCGATTTCAATGATTTTTATTTTATTTGAAAGGGTATACAGTAAGGGTAATTCCAAGGGAGTTTTGTAAGGTTCTGATCATGGGATACATGAGAAAATACTATATTATATTATAAGGATTGAAAGAGCATTTTTTTAAGAGCAGTCCGTATGATATATACTGTTTTTTCTCCGATTAGATTTATTCAAAAACCGTTAAAAAGTTGGTAATAAATTTGAACACCTATTAATTCTAACAGCGATAGCAAGTCGGTAGTCATGGATATCTGGTATTGTTCGTAAATATTGATTGTCGAGTAGACGTCAGTAGACGTACTAATCATAATTTTTGTAGTAGATAGTTTTTACGCTGCTTTTAAAATGAATCCCGAACACGATGAAAATATACCTGCGGATATATTGAAAAGTGCCGAAGCAGTATATTCGAATCTTTTGCCACCCAAATTTCGCCAAGTTTATGAGCTTGCATGTCGGCGATTCATGGATTGGTGCAAAAAAAATGTATAAAATTATGCGGAGAGTGTTCTTATGGTGTACTTCTCAAATTTAACGAAGACCGTCAAGCCATCCACTATTTGGTCATAGTATTCAATGTTACGATCAACACTGGATATCAAAAATGGTGTGGATATTAGTAAATATTCAAAATTACGAGCATTATTAAAATGGCAAGGTGATTGATATAAATATACCTAAAGACTCTAGGGTTTTTACAAAGAAGGAAGTGGATCGGTTCCTTGATATGGCACCTGATAATGTATATTTGATGATTCAGGTTGTTCAGGTATTAGGAAATGGAAGTACTATACGTTGTGACGAAGTACCTAGTTCATTTGAAAATTGATGACATTGAAGAAATGGACTCGGTCCTGGTCGTACAAATTTTGCAGACGAAAAACAAGAAACCTCGTTTGTTTACTATTATTGGCGATAATTATTTGCTTTTATTTCGGAAATATGTTGCACTACGGCCGTCGAATATACAGGAACGTCGTTTATTTTTGAAGTATGTTAATGAAAAGTGTCAGAAAATGGTTGTTGGTATTCACAAAATTTGTGCTGTGCCTCAAGAAATTGCAAATTTTTAAGTTAGAAAATTGGAAGGAGTATACTGGACATTCGCTAAGAAGAACATCTGCTACACTTCTTATTGATGGTGGCGGTGACCTCACTTGTCTTAAAAGACATGGAGGTTGGAAATCGAGTACGATAGCAAAAGGATATATTGAAGAATCACTTATCAACAAAGAGAATACTGCCAGAATAATATTGCAACCTGGTAAAGAAGGTACAAGTACCTTTTTATTCTTTTGGTGAAAATATTTTATTTTGCAGGAATTTTGAATTATTTTGAGTTCTGTTCAAGTCTTTTTTATTTTGAAACCACAGATCTCACTGGGTGTGCGTGAAAAAGTGAAAATATTGTCAAAAATTCTCACTACATCGAGGGCATAGATTAATAATATGTACCTAAACAGTTTTTTCTAAAATTTTTAGTTTTCTTAGTCGATGGAAAGATTCTTAAGATCTTAACTAGTCGCATTATGACCATGAAAGATGTACCATTTTATTCGCAAAGAAAAAATCAGCTTCTCCACATTCCAATTTTTCTAGTTGCTACATCAATTGGTTACGGAGAATATTTTAAGTTCTCCTAACATTAACGAAAATCTTTTGTATTGTTCGAAAAGTGTTGGTGATAATTTCAGTGGTGCCTTGAATTTTGGCAATAATTGTTCCAATTGTACATTCAATATCACTTTAAATAACAAATAAATACCTATATATAAATGCCCAATTTGTTTGTTTTACCATGTTTGTGACAGACAATGCTTTTCTTCAAATTTCAAGAGGAGAGCTCAAATGCATTTAGTTTTAGGATTCAAAACGCTACTTCTAAGAGTGTTCCTTAGGAACGAGCCTATTTTTGTACGGTAAGGGAATTGATGGCATTTGCCATCACAAAAATGTCAACATGTACAAAAATATCAAAAAATTTTTAAGGTTGGAGAAAAATTTTTTTTAGCTTGGTAATGAGTATCTTTGGGGTATGCCCATTTGATCAAATGGTTTCGAAAAAGACTTCCTTCTTCATGTAAAAGTTTGCAATTTTCTTTCCCACTAATTTAATACCCAAATAGATAAATCAATACTAGAGAACTGAGAATGAACGTCTCAAGTTACCCCTTAGGGTAAAAGCATCAATTTCATCCCCGAAGTGGAATCACGCCGCCTTGTCCCTGCTCATTATGTCCGGGGGTTGCCCCGGATCCTATTCAGGGCAATTACTGGCATGAATATAATGCTACAAATTCTGCATAATCCGCGCCACTTCCTACCATTGATTTATTGCATTGCACCTTGAATGTTGCCGTCTTTTATGGGTGGATATTGCACGGTGTTATTACCGGCGCTATTATTAGAACGGTTCGTCTTGAGATTGAATAACGGCTGCAGTTCGAGGGAAATTTCTTTGAGAAAGCGTATGTTCTAGATGAGGGCCAACCTATTTCATTATTAAAAATTTATGAACGCGCTGAGGCGAAATTTTATCACTATGATGGAAAACATCAATTAATGTAATCTTTAGTAGATTTTTTTCACTCTTCCTTCATTGTTTATTTATAGATGTTTAGTTTATGTGAAGGAACATGAAAAATCAATGGTTAAGTTATCTGATTTTCATAAATATTTCACAAGGAATGTTGTTACACTATGCGTTCCTACACATGTAACATCAGAATTTGAGTGTTCGCCTATTTATCAGGCGATAGTCTTATTCAATCATGTGTCACTTTCTGTTGAAATGTTGAGTGAAATAAAGTTTTTAAAAATAGTAGAATGTCAACCGCTCAAAAAAGCTATTATAGTATTAAAGGATTTCTAGATGATAGTTATATTTTTGATCTTTGATTTATGATTGTTTAATTCTTTGTTTCTATCCTTGTCTTGTCTTATACATGGGATAAATATAGATTATTATTATTATTAATTCGAAAATGCAGAAAAAAATAGATGAACTATAATAGTACGTGAATGTAATACAGGGTGGCCATTTGAGAACGAAACAGACGAGATTACAGACGAAATAAATTTTTTCGATAGAAATGCTCGGACAGGTCGATTTCTGTTTCGAGGGGGACAACTTAAGATGTAGGTTACGGACGCATAGCGCTTCAACCCTTGCTACTACAACCCTCACCCCCAATTTTTGAATAGGGAAGATGGGGTGAGTGATACCTTATTTAAAAGGTTTTTCACAAAAAAACACTACAAGTGCCATGAAAACACCACTTCATTTTCAAATGCTTAGTCAAAAATCTTTCTAGAACTAATGCATAAAATGAAAAAACAATTACTGTGCTAAAATAAGTATAAAAATACCTTTCAAATGAGGTATCACTCACCCCATCTTCCCTATTCAAAAATTGGGGGTAGTAGCAAGGGTTGAAGCGCTATGCGTCCGTAACCTACATCTTAAGTTGTCCCCCTCGAAACAGAAATCGACCTGTCCGAGCATTTTCATCGAAAAAATTTATTTCGTCTGTAATCTCGTCTGTTTCATTTTCAAATGGCCACCCTGTATATTTCACAAGATTGAGGGATATCGTATTCAATCGTTTTGAACAGTATGTAATCTTCGACAAAATCGCTGTAAAAACATTTGAAACTCAATAACAACTTGAATCGATCCAATAAAACTCATTATGAGACATTTCATCAATCTGGTCGCCTTTTTCCTGAAGTTTGATTCTTTGCATATGCTTCTTGAATGTTCTCATTTTGAAATGGAGTCAGTTTATCAACGGCTTCGATTTGAAACGAATTTTCTGAAAATGCCAAGATATAAATTAACAAACTCTGAGGCTAATAGTGCTATCGGAATGCTACATGGTGGCCTAACTTAGGTTGTTGTAGCGAAAAGGCTTCAAGTCAGCCAAAGTGTGATATCTCGACTTTAGAATAGGTTCAGGGAGACAGGTTCCGTGTTGGAAAGACCAAGGTCTGGTGAGCGATCGTTTTTGGAAAATTTCACAAATTTTAGGAAATTTTTGGAAGAAAGTTATTTATTTGCCAAATTACCGACCTCATGAGAACGGTAATTATGGATTCGTTATTTACGTACCTATCTCAATTAACAAAATATATAACCCGGGTTTCGTTAGTTCTAAAGTTTTTTCATCCTGAAATAGGCATTTTGGCAAATAAATAACTTTATTGGAAAAAAATTCCAGAATTTGGACAACTGTGAAGTGCTGTAGCAGCCAAAAAAATTGGAATGTGGAGAAGCTGATGTTTTCTTTGCGAATAAAATGGTACATTTTTCATGGTCGTACCGCGACTAGCTAAGATCTCAAGACTCTTTCCATCGACTAAGAAAACTAAAAATTGTAGAAAAAACTGTTTAGGTACATATTATTAATGTAAGCCCTAGATGTAGTAAGAATTTTTGACAATATTTTCTCTTTTGCATGCACATCCAGGGGGATCTGTGGTTTCAAAATAAAAAGACTTGAACAGAATTCAAAATAATACAAATTTCCTGCAAAAGAAAATACATATCATCACCAGGGGGATAAAAACAGGACCGATTTCGAAAAACATACGGTTCCTATTCTCTTGTGACAAGTGTGCCATGTAGAGTGAGACTTCCCTGGAATGAATCATGAAGTTTTTTATGTCAATTACGAAATTTCTGTGAGGAATGTAAAAAATATAGCTTTTGTAGTAGCTTGAAAAGAAAATCATAATATTCTGAGTACTGCCCTGAAAATATCGATATTTAATGTACTGTTTGGCAAAACTTCCTGAAGTGGACAAACCCATAAAATTTGATCAAAATCGGATTTTGAATTTCAGAATTATAACAAATTTATCCAATTTTCATTAATCACTCCGTATCTCCGAAACTAATAGTCTTGAGATACAAAACAACCGATTTTTCTGAAAGGCCTGGAGGTCCTGCCTTCACCATTAGGCTATGGCCGACGACTCACGGAACACCCTGTACATCATTATAGCATGGAATGTGTCAAATTCCAAATTATATATAATTGAAAGGAATGTACTTATAAATATATATATATGAAAAAGAGAGCTAAAATAATACAATAAATGTTGAAACAAAATGTATCGAAGCTGAGGTAAAAAAAGAACGGGGTATCATAACATTCTTCGTATGATACTATAGAATCATACGATACTATCATCACTAGTATCATACGATACTATACAGCCAGGGGAAAACAACATCAGCCGAAAAAATCTGTCTCCCCGTAAAAAAATAACATAAAATATTAAATATCTTGAAAATCTTGAAACAATTCAGTGTGATCATCTTCATATTATCCGTCGATGGGCTCGGATAAACAGATTCTTCCCAAAACGACTCGCAATTCTTAATCTGAAATGAAAAAAGACAAAAGCAGAAAAGAAACCGATTATTCAGAATAAATCGAATGCATTTTAGAAATGCATTTGCTACTTTGAAAAACATCAACATTCAGATTTCTTGGCCAAATAATGTTCAGAGGTTTATAAATATTTATGACAGAAATGTCACAAAATTTGAAATTAATTTTCTCTTTCCGAATCTGTTGGAAATTACGAACTGATAATTTTTTAACAAAACAAGCTAGACTTGTAAAAAATCAATCAATACATAACTTTCAACTGTCCTCCTTCACGAGGATTTTTTTCTGTTGCCGAGTGGGTTTCTTGCAGAAGAATCACTTCGATACCATGTTCATCAGCTAATTTGGAGACGTAATCACACTTGTCTTTCGAAATTCCTTCGATATTCAAATTCAAAATCCACAAATTGTTGCTCTCTGGTCGTGAGGGTTTTTTCAAACCGGATACGACCTTCCAGGTGATGATTTTTCGGCACTTCAGATGTTTGAAGACCGCTACGGGACTCCAATGAAAGGCAATCATCTCCCATAGATAAACCAAACATGTTATAACACAAGAAAACAGAATATTTTTCAGGACCAAAAACTTAGACATATTCCGAGAATTGTCATTCTGACAATATTATATATGATTGAAAGGAATGTACTTATAAATGAAATAATTCCTGTAAAATATCAACAGAGCTCCCACACTATCGAACCCAATTTTCCGAATATCCACCCTCACCGAGTCATTTCTCTCTACGCAACTGTACAGCCTCCCGGACATCCTTTTTTATGTTGCAGACACTGCAGACCTCCAGGGACGTACTCCGAGCCTTACGCGACAGTTTTTCCGACGTTTATCCTACCAGATAGGAGCCTTAACATAAATATTAAATTTAATTCCGTTCCGGCAAACTCGCCAGGGCTCCATTATCTGTTGACATTTTCAATTCGAAATGACGGCCTGAAGTGGAGATGCGGATTCTGTGTCACTGGCTGGTCCCGGGGGACCGCACCTATCTCGGTTTATATTTACCTTCTCTGTTCGTTCGTTTGTTCTATGCTTGCGACGGAATCCCGTTAGCGATCGGCGCAGGTTTTCGTTGGGACATTCCTCATGCGGCAACTTGAATAAAAGATCTGGATTCTGTAAAGGATATGTTGACGTTATGGGAGCACAGAAGAGATCCAAGAACTGATGAAGTCAAGTTTTCATACGTCAATTCCAACTGGTTTGATCTTTGAGAGATTTACGAAGTCCTGAAGTGAATTCTGATTCGCGAATTGAAGGGTCTTATGTATTCACTATCTGGAAAAGCTTCGAGAAAGTTGACATTTTCTATCGAACACACAAAAATACAATGGGTGTTTCCAAATGACTTAATTTAGAGCAGATTTGATTAAAGGACGTGGATTCAATCCAACATTCAAGGTAAGAATATAATATTACCATCAATGATTTCAAATCACTTATTTTGTATTCCCTTTCTGCTATTTAGATCCAAGGCCAGATTCACCATCGAATTGGATCATTACAACCACTTGAAGATACACATCATAAATTCCTCCAAATTAACTTCATATAAACAATATGGATGATCAACGTCAATCAATTAATGCAGATTTGTGAAGAATAATTTTTCAAGATCTGCAGCAACTACTTTATGAACATCATGCATTGGTTCGATTGTTTAAAACTGCTTTGGAATGTATGCCAAGTGACGATCACAAGGTTGTGATTAGCAGATAAACGACCTGTTGGAGCAATGATGCCAATTCAACGCCCCTACAATAGACGAAGTGGCAATTATGATTGTAGGTGAAAACTTGGAAACGCATGATATTGTTCTTACGCTTCGCAATTATGGAGAATTGCAAAGAATATATGAAACACACCGTACATACGATGCTCTATAATAACCGCTAATGTTTTGGAGAGGTGATGATGGATATAACTTCAATATCAAGATGATAAATCCATTGAATGGTAAGTACCTTTATTGAAATTCAAAATATCTACCTAATACAAATTTGAATTATTCGATTTTAGACCAAGAAACCACCAAGAAAGTGAGCTCGACGAATTATTATTCATTTCGTTTAATGGTTCGTTTAAATGCTGGCAACTATTTCCTGAGATTTCGTCGATTGTTGCAGCAGTATTGTGTGGACATGTATTCTGAAACTAGCTGACCAGGCAGACTTGGTACTGCTTCAATCGCCAAATAAGAAAACAACTTCGATATTATAATGAACTATTATGGTATAATGTTGGCCAAGAAATGTTTAAAATCATTTCCTATCCCAGAAACTAGAGAGCGTAGGGGATCTGGTGGTGGGACCAATTGTGGCAATTGGCCATTAAATAAGGTAGCTAACCTGACGAACTTTGTTTCGCCACAGAGATGAATAAAATTGTACTAATCATTAGGTTTTTTTTAAGAAGGAAATATATAAGGTAGAATACAAGAAAGTAGAAAATATACAAAAATTTTAATTGCATTTGAATAGATATGTACATTGTTATTCATACATCAACAGAATTCTCTTTATTCAAGAAGTAAAGAGGGAAGTTCTTTTAATATTTTATCGATTGAAGAAGTCTTCTGGGTCAGCCAGTATAAAAATATAATGATACAATGTTTTTCAAATAGATAAAGATCAAAATCTCGAATTGTAAGTTTTCTGGACATCTCCTGTATGTATCGATTTGTTTCTGATTTCCTATCACCCGAATGATCCATCTAATCTTGAAAACGTAAAGAACCCTTTTCCTTAATTTTCATAATGAACGTTCAGTCATATTGATTTTTTCTCCTGTTCCGTTTCTTCATTGCAATCCTAGAAACCCTCCAACAAAAATATCATTCTATTGACTCGAAACACAAAAAAGAAGATGCTGGTACTCAAATCGGGGTTGCATCTCAGCATCTATTCATATGAAAATACACAAAGAATAAAAACTATCAAAACATCAAAATTCCAAATAAAGCTCGGACAAATCCGAAAAACAAATCCCTGGCAACCAAGTATCCCTTGTGAGAAACCCAATCTGTCCCAGAAAAAGGAGCGAATAAAGATAGCATCTGACGATCCGCCGAAGCAACAATTGAAGTGGAAATAATCGAAGATCCCTGTTCACCCCTGATTCTCAATGTCGAGGATGTCCTGTGGAAAACAGTATTCGAGTGATGGGAGCTCTGCAACGTTATCCAGGAGAGAGACTTAACCCCACTTCATATGGATTAGGCAGCGTGTTTGTATGACCTTATTCATTGAATGGATCCTGTTCCCTGAGTCTCCTTAATTTCGAAAGACGAGGAATCTTTTCGTTACAACATCGTGAATCCACTTTCTACTCGATTTTTAGGATCACGGCATTCTCAAACACAAGCCATGCACGAAGAAAACAACACCGCTTTAGCTCCTCGTAAGGGTCATATTTAACTTTCCCAAATACAAATAGTCTTTGATCATTACGCAGAGTACTCTGAAAAGAGAAAATCTCAGAGGGAAATTAAGAAATTATACAGGGTGTACCAGGTTCGACGGCGTTTCTGGAGAACTGGACCTATTTTAAATCTGAAAATTGAGATTATGTTATTGTTTGACATTATCTTCCGATCTAAAATATTCTTGGAGCCTGACCACTTTCAGTTATACAGGGAGTGAAAAAAAAAGGTTCAAAAATTTTTTTTTCTGTTTTTTTTTGTTTTCGAATTTGATAGAGTATGCAATCCCGAATACAGTCGTACTCAAATCGTTGCATTCGTCAAAATACTATTCAAAACATCGAGAATAAACTGAAGAAAAACGGAAGATGAGAGTATTCGGTATCATGTTTGTCATTCCTAACCTAGATATCGTAAGCACAAACTATTTTCACATTTTTGAAGGCGAAGACTGTGGAAATATTGTACAATTTCAGAATGTTGAATAACCTGTCACAGGGTGTTCCAAATGTTGGTTCAAAAATTGGGATCAAGATTGTGGCTCATAACTTTCGTTTTTCAAATTAGAACCCTATTTTTTTATGATTGCGTTGGATTCTGTGAAGACAAATCATGATAATGTTCTAATATGTTGATGCCCTTGAAATTACTAATTCTTCAGTTATTTAGGATTTTTTAATTTATTCATGAAATCTGTTTTATATAATAATTCAGAAAAGAGGTAGTCACTAGTGAGTTATTTAAATAATTTATCTTCTATGACCAAGGTCATTGTTGATATGAAACAGATTCTATGAATTTGACGGTACGTACGAGATGAAATCAGGGAATCCTGAATAATTCAAGAAATATTAATTTTAGGAGCATTAACATGTTGGAACATTATCATCATTTTTGTTCGCACAATCCAACGCGATCATAAAAAAGTAGGGTTCTAATTTGAAAAAGGAAAGTTGACATTTTTGTACTATTTCCAGGTGCAAAAGCAATCAATTCCCTTACCTCATAAAAATTTGCTCGTTGCTTAACAACACTTTTAATCCTAGGATTAAAAACTCTACTTTCAATCCTGTGACTGAAAGTAATTGCATTTAAGCTCTCTAATTGAAATTTGAAAAAAAAAGCAGCCGAGACTTGCCATTCCAACAGTCCAGTCCCTCATTTGTTATTTAATCGCAATGAGATTTCAATTCTTCCACTGTCTACTTGACTCAGAGCTCATTCGATTTCAACATTCATTTTCCTATGTTTCCATAAGGATTTTCTTCATCTGTATAAGAGTAATCTATTAAATAAAAATAAATGCATAATCGATTCTACAAAACGATCAATTTTTGAATAAATCCTAATTTTCGACTTCGCAACACCACAGGGTGAGAATTTCCAACCCCTGAAACTTATTTCCCTTTTTCATTCAAATTTCAGTCCATAGATTATTGACCCGTTCATTAGTAACAGACCGACGCTCAGCGCCTGCTAATGTTTCTTGGATTTCGTGACCCGTTTATGGGAGAATATATAAGCAGTTATTCATGAGTTGCACATGAACTGGAAAAATCAAATAGTTATACGACCTTTTTTTCTTCGTTTATATTACATGCTATAAAAACCTACTCTGACGTAGAATACAGAACTCGCACCGAAAAACCTATAATTTCTGGGTGATGTATTGGAAGTGGGTAAGGTTCCGACGTGAAGTCAGTGGCGCGAAATGGAAACCCCCATTATGGGGATCCTTTTTGGACGAGAATATTTTAGACGGAAGAAGAGAGGAGAATTTTTTTAAGGATATTTTTCTTCCAGAACCTACTCGACCCAAATTATCAGCACTTATTGAGGGACTGTGGAATTTGACTCAGCTGACAAAAGATGTCATAGCAACATAAACGAGAGACCATTGTTTTGGTCAGTTCGATAATGAATTATATCAAAATATAATATTAATATATATTATCTTAATATTTAAAACGAAGTCGGCCATTTTGTTGATCACACCATTCATAACCCAAGATTGGATGAACTGTTTGTTATGGAAGATTTTTTGTTGGATTCTTCTACGACGGGGTTAACATGAAATACATTAAAACTCTGGAAAATTTGATGAAATGGAAAAACAATAGGAAATAATTTTTCTTCTTGCGAATAACGCCAGTAGGTGTCGCTACGGTTAATAGCGTTTTCATGAAAGTATTATAATTGATATTAATTCAGTTAACTACATTTTCTTATGTGTCCATGTGTTATTACACCTATCTTTCTTCAGAACACTGCGGAAAATTTCATTACGAAATGTTTTGAACAAATCTTCATTCTACTATAATATATGTAAACAATTACTGTGTATTTTAAGTTGCCTAAACGGATGTTTTGGGTCGCATTGATTCTCTTGTCCGGTGATTTCCAACAACTATTAACGGTAATTCCAAAACCGATGGGTGCCGATGAAGTAAATGCTTGCCTAAAATCATCAACTTCAAATTTGGCTAGGTAATAAAGCTCTCAATTGAGTTGAAATAGTACCAATAGATATTTGCAGCCCATAAAAATGTTAAAAACACCTGTACCACAAAAATTGTTGAAAATGATTTTTTGTAACTGCAAAAAAGAATGCAATGCGTCATGCACCTGCAGAAAACTGAGTCTTTTTTGAAACGTTACATGTGAGGAATGTGCAGGTGTTAACTGCCAAAACAGTTGTCCAATCTTTGGCGAAGATGAAAAGATAATTGAAAGTGTCGACAGCCACTCAGAATCAGATTAATTTTTTGACACAAAAAGTATAAATTTTACTTCGATGAAGTGATGAATAAATGAAATTTTTAAATGAGTTTTTCATTTTGGTATTCTGAACAGATAGAAGTCACTTTGGAGGGTTGAAAAATAAAATAAACTTAAACTAACATTGATCGAAAATACTGTCATAAAATTGATTGAAATTGATTAATTATTTGAATAAAGACCCATTTTTAAACATTTTATTCCTAAAGGGGGTGGATAATACGGTCTTGAAGTATATGAAGACCTTCATTCAACTTCATAAAACGCTACTGAGGCCCAAAAATTACTTTGATCCACGTAAGAACAAGTTTCTTTCAATTCTGGATAAAGGGGTTGTTTCCACCCCTTAAAAATAATCATAAATCGGCATAGGGTGGAGTAGGAGACAAGTATAGCTTACATCAAAAATTTCATCAAAATCGGAGCATTTTGATAAAATTCTGAAGTAATGCCTAATTTTCGCCCTCATTGACTGGACTAACTGTACAGGACAATTTTATGTCCACTTTCAAGGTATCATACCATAATAGTTTATTATAAAATTAAGGGGCTTTTTCATTTAACGATTGAGGTTGTACGAAGCCTGCCGAGTCCAGCTAGTATATAATATAATTCAAATCTAAAAATGTTAGGACAGGTAAATTTTCATATTTCAAATTAAGCAAATTATGTATACTAGGAAATCATCCATGCATTCTCTTCGACTCTACGAGAGGTGTAAGCTTTTTAAACCACAGTCCGTACATTTCCAGTTATAATAGAGCCCTTTATATGAACATTGTCCTTTTCGTATAAAAATGACTTTGTTCATAAAGGATTGTCTAGATGTTAAGGGGACTGACGTATGAGAGCGGCTTCATGTCAGCCCAATAAACAAAATTTGAGTGGGTACGGCCTTCTGCAGAATTGAGAAGGTCTTAGTGTTATTTTTCTTTTAGAGAGTTCTCAGTTTTAGGGATAATTGAAACTATTGAAATAACTTAACAAAAAAAAAAATCTATTTTCCAAAATATCTACAAAATATACTGAGGTAACAAAGTAATCCTTACGTCTGTACCTCAGATTTTATAAGAAAATTTAATGAAGAAAATGTAAGTTTCCCTGTTCCCTGGGTTACTTAATTACAAAAAATTCAAAATAACCTAACACTAAGGAAATGTGAGTTATGAGCAGATGGGAGATGAGAGATGACAAGACTTTTGAACTTGACTATTCTCAAAAAAAAAAAAAAATTGGAAAATTCTGACCTTGATCTCTTTCTAATAATTCGGCTTTACTCCACTGGTATCCACGCAACGATCCTTCCTCTTTGATCAACTTCCGTGCACGCACTTCCGTTTCGGTTTCGTGATTTACCGACGAATACGTGACTTAACAATACAAAATCTACAAGTCTCCGCTTGAGACTTAAAACTGACTCTGAGATTTCCTATTTTACTCCCAAAATCACACCGCGAGCCGAACTCCGCGAGCACGTCGATGACCCCTTTGGTCCTTATCCCCGACGGTACTGATTATCCCTTGACGATAAAAATTAACTATTCCTCTACTTGTGGGTGTTTCTTTCCCCCTTCAAAAGTTGGCATTACCAATAAGATTCATTTTTTTAAAGGTTCTTCCTCTTTGTGGGAGGACCCAAAAAAAAGATGCCAGTTGCCCGTTTTCAAGTCCCACGGTCCTAGATACCCTTTTTGACCCATAATCATAAATAATACCTTCTTATGTCTTTCTTAAGTGTGGAAGTGTTAGTTTTCATGAGTTTGGAGATCATGAACTCTAATAAATCCACAACTTTTATTTATAATAAACTATTCGAAAACGACCGTTTTCGAATATTTATCGTGAAGGGGTGAATAGTTAATATTTGTCACAGATTGATTTCTTTGCGTCTCGTAGTTAGACTGCGCTGAACGGATTTATTTTAGTGCGTGCTGATTGATTGATGGTGCGTAGCTGTGGAATCGTTATGCATTCCTCGGATACAGTGCCGTATTGAGAGGTTTCAATATTGCATTTTTAATGAGGAAATTACCAATTTCCCCATTTATTACAATGCTCCCCTCAAAAAAAAAGTTTTGGCATTGATTGCCATAACTTTTCCCTTCTAATAGTCCGCAAGAGTTCAATAGTCCATTGTCTCTCGTTCACAGTCCTATCAATGCTCAACCAAAACTCAAAAAGAATACCTTGACAACTTTAGCGAGTAAACGAAACATTCTAAAAATGGACAATATAACACCTAAACTACTACATAATTAACAACTCAACTAGTTTACAACATTATGTACCTACTTCAGTGATAGCCTTTCAAATTTATGCCCATTCTCTATCATTAATACAATTAGTTTTCCTCAGGTAAACAAAAATATTTTTCATGCGAAAAGACGAATTACTAACCTACTTAACAAAAACATTAAGACCCTACCTCGACATCATTTCGTCAAGGTCCATTATATGTCGGGCTCATTAATCGGCAAATAAAAACAAAACAAAAAAAAATTTTCACTTCATGGAGTCTTTTACTGTTCACTGATCGATTTTTCAAATTCCACCCGCGCAACCACTTTATTATATTGTTCTTCTTCCGGATTTCTTCCGGTACTCTCACGTACTCCTTTCTTCAGGAACTCTGACTTCCTCTCGGAAATAACCTTTTTGACATGTGTGCCGACCTAATCTTTTGCAGGTAGTGTTTATTCATCGAACGTCGCTAACAACACGGAAGCATGTTAGCTGTGACAGTTCACGACCTACGACATTATTTATGTTCTCTTCTCCGGTCCTTGTGAGCTCTCAAATTACGATGTACCATTCATAGGCGTACAGGGTTTGCTCTGGTACTTCGGGTTTTTTTTTCTGGATTCTTCTGGTTAGTTCGGTGTCGATCCATTACCCACATTGTTGAAGTATTTCAGTAGCTGGCTTCGAGCGTAATTTCGTAGCCGATCATCTCGTACAGATGTATCCCATCTATCTCATTTAGGATGACATCTATTCCATATTTATTCACTCTTCTCAAATTAGCGTAGAACTATAAATTCGACTTCCATAAACCATTCTTTCTGCTTCTGCGACTGCAACGGCTTTTTCTCATCTCTAGCTTACGAAAAAAAATGAGTTCGTAGACCGACATTTTTCTGCTCCAATCGATTCATTTAGCAAGTTCGTCTCCGATCACAATTGCACTGATCTGTCATTTCGATTAAGCCTGTCCGTACCATGTGGCTTAATTTCATCTCGTTCATACGTAACGCTTTTTCGTCACTTGTTCTTTCTTAGAAAAGGTCTCTCGTGTGGAACATGTCGCGACATCACGTATAGATACCCCGGCACTGTTTCTGTGTTCTCTATCGTACACTACTAACCTACCAACGCTTCGACACTCACGATTATCATAATTGTCATTTCTTCCGACGAAATCAGGCCCTTCTCCATGCTTCTAATAGTCTGGCATCCATTACCTCTCCATTTTGGACTAATCAGTAGTAACATACCTAACTATCCTCTATTATACAATGAACATCATTAACCAAATTAACAATAAAATAAAATAATAAAAGCAGTACAATCTTACTTCTATATTATCAGTCCATGGTTGCTTTCGTCACTTAACATTCCTTTACCCATAACATTATTGAAACCATGCGATGTTTGCAGAAGTAAGGTTGCATTACTCATCATCCCATTCCCATACCAAATGAAACAAGAAAAATTTTCACAAGTGCGTGACTACGCCCCTGGTGAATTATGGGTAACTTTGTGCTTACCAATAAACATGTTTACATAGCTTATCGTTCGTTAGAGACCACAAAGTTCTTAGCCGGCTCATCTCTTGCCGGTATACATAATATAAAATCCACTTAGCCTCACAAACAAAACAGGAAACTACAAAATTACTGGGCATGTTCGAAACAGGAATCCTCTCCAGGTGTGAGTGAATCCCTGGAATCTACGAAATGGGCAGACGGCGATTCACTTCATCTGGGAGACTCGTCAAAAGACTCGCCCCCTCGTACCCGAGATTTTACCTTCAATTTACGAGTAACCCAGTCGTTCTGGTAAACGCCATGATCTACCAGATCGACGTTGGGGAATTTTCCATACTAATCCTTCATTCTCCTGGTCTTGTTTTCCTACTTTGTACTTTACTGGGTTGGTCCGTCCAAAACTCTTTGAAGGGCCATCCCAGACTTTCACCGGTTTTCCTTGCTCTAACCTCATTTTTCCCAAATATATATTATCTCCCGTTTCAGAATTGACTGTTTTTATCCCATTGGAACGTTTCATTTTTGATTCCTTCCCGCTTTTCCCCCACGGATTTCCCTCGTTTTTGACAATATTATCGTACCCGTGATTTTCCCTCGTCATCCTTGACTTAACGTTCGGCAATCGTTCACTTGCCTTCGCTCCCACCTGAGTACCAACTTCCCTTAAGTTACGCCCCTTCGAATGTTTAGTTTTCCTAAACAGGATCTGAGAAGTAATCTCGCGCTCACGACCTTCATAATGTATTATTCCTATACTTCTTTCTATACATTCGCTTTCCACAGGTGTCTGTTCCCCTAAATCTTTCTTATTATACAACCGAAATTTCCGCCCCCAAATCATGACATATGGTTCCCCTCCATAAACGATAGAGGCCTGATTTACGTGAAGGAAGTCCCTACCTAAAATCACTTGAACGTTTCCCAAAATCGCTTCATCACAGATGAAAGCGGTCCAATTAGTACCTAATTTTTCCTCTGTTGGTCCCACGAAAATATCGCTCGTGCCCAAGATATGTAAACTGTGACCTGTCACGCTCGTTAACGGTACGCCAAATTCGCCTCTATTAACTTTTCGTTCCTCGACAAGCTCACTCTTTACAAGTGTCACCGCCGCCCCTGTATCGATCAGACAAATAGCCGATGTCCCATTCACCTTTAATTTCACCATATTCGGCACATCATGTGATTCTGTCATTCCAGGAATAACCATAATTGCCCTTGAAACGTCCATTTTTTCACCTCCCCCTGGTGAAACCGAATTGCTTTTCCCTTCTATTTGGTTTCGGCCATCGCCTTGGCGGTGTATGTTGATACCTGCCAGTCGAATATTAGGTTTCGGTACTTTCGGAATCGCTCCTGTAGATGGGCCAATATCCCATGCGTTCTGTTCTTCCCTGGGATAATTATTCGTCGTATTCATTTTTGAGTCGTCTTTTACGACTCCTTGACCGTGTGAGTTCTGGGGACATTCCTTGGCCCAATGTCCCCCTTTTCCACAAGTGTGGCATGCACCTTGCATTCCCTGTTTAGGATTTTGTCTTTTCCGACATTCTTTGGCAAAGTGGCCCCCCTGGCCGCACGAAAAACACCTTGATACAGTGTTTTGTCCCGTATTCCTTCTGCTCTGCCGGACAATCCTACATTCCTTAGCGGAATGTCCTCGTTTATCGCACAGTTGACACGTCTGATCGGCCGCAACTGCCGATATTCGCATATTCGCTACCCTTTCTTGCAGCATTCTCATATTCATTTCCTGCAATTTCACCAATTCCTCTGCTTTTTCTAGGGTCAAATTTTCCTCTCTCAATAAAAATATTCCTGTTTCTCTCAAAATCTCCTTCCTGAGTCCAATTTTAAATTGGTTTAGAATCAGGTCCCGGTTTTTTTTTCTAATACCAGCTTCCTCCTCCTGGGTGGCTCCAGAAAGATCTTCCTTCAATAAACTCGCTCCTAGAGTACGTAGTCGCGTGCAGAACGAAGAAACGCTTTCGTCCTGCCTTTGAAAACAACGGCTCAAATCCCACTGAAATTCCCCCGGCAACCTTATCGTTGAGAATTTTTGCAGAAATTTCGTTTTCAGATCTTTGTACGTTAAAGTACTAAACGTAAGGTCTGATTTATAAAAATTATACGCATCCCCTATTAATTTTAATTTAAGTAAAGTGAGGGTGTCATCCTCATTCCACCCATCTAATTTCGCCCGTAATTCTAAATTTTCGAAATATCGATTTGCATCCTTTCCCGAGAAACTGTCAAGTGTAGTCGCTAACATTCCTAACGGATATACAAACGGATTTTGTGCCATCACTACGAAATTTTTTTTTTTGAAAATACAAAAATATAAATATCAAACAGAAAAAATTAACTAAATGACCTGCTTCTTAAAACTTCGACACTCTCTAAAATTTGACTCAGAAAATCTAATAAAATCGGTCAAATTCACGCAGATAGATATTTCTTGAAATAATGACGAAATAAGTTACCAATTAGATCCTGTAAACCAATGATAACAGAAAACTAAATCAATTATGCCTGAAAAAAAAATATACCTCAAAAAAAACCAAATATTTCCTGAAATAGAAAAAATATTTCCTGAAAAAAAATAATTCCAAAAAAGTAGTTCCTGAAATACAATTCAATTATATTTCCAATACGAAACCCCAAGAATATTTTCAGCGTCCTGAAAGAGAAAGTATGCTATATTTCGCTCTGGATCGAATTTTGAGAAGATCAATACTTCCTGCAAATAAACCCAGCTTTACCGTAAGCTTTACCTAAATTTAGTTTGTTTTTTTTTTTCTCGAAAACTTAAAAGAATCAGATTCTGAAAATTAATCTATTCTCGATACTTCTACTTCTCAAAATTCACAATCCTCACTCCAGTCTCAATTAAATTCGTTTTCGCAAAAATAGCACCAATAGATATAATTAATCCGCATAAAATATTCTGTTCAATCCAAAAATCTCCTGCACCTCCAAAATCAAACTTGGCACTCTATACAGCCTATCACCTCACAAAAATACTTTTTCCTCAACTCTATTTATCCATTTTCCTATTCATAAAATGAAACATCTTCAACTTTCTTGAAAATCCTCAATCACCCAAAAATACGATCACCCAAAAAAAAATTTTTTTTTTTTTCCGAAAAAAAACTTCAAAAATTCCAAAACTAAAACTCTCCCTAAAAAAAAATAAACACAATCCCACCGCTGTCACCAGTTTATAATAGAGCCCTTTATATGAACATTGTCCTTTTCGTATAAAAATGACTTTGTTCATAAAGGATTGTCTAGATGTTAAGGGGACTGACGTATGAGAGCGGCTTCATGTCAGCCCAATAAACAAAATTTGAGTGGGTACGGCCTTCTGCAGAATTGAGAAGGTCTTAGTGTTATTTTTCTTTTAGAGAGTTCTCAGTTTTAGGGATAATTGAAACTATTGAAATAACTTAACAAAAAAAAAAATCTATTTTCCAAAATATCTACAAAATATACTGAGGTAACAAAGTAATCCTTACGTCTGTACCTCAGATTTTATAAGAAAATTTAATGAAGAAAATGTAAGTTTCCCTGTTCCCTGGGTTACTTAATTACAAAAAATTCAAAATAACCTAACACTAAGGAAATGTGAGTTATGAGCAGATGGGAGATGAGAGATGACAAGACTTTTGAACTTGACTATTCTCAAAAAAAAAAAAAAAAATTGGAAAATTCTGACCTTGATCTCTTTCTAATAATTCGGCTTTACTCCACTGGTATCCACGCAACGATCCTTCCTCTTTGATCAACTTCCGTGCACGCACTTCCGTTTCGGTTTCGTGATTTACCGACGAATACGTGACTTAACAATACAAAATCTACAAGTCTCCGCTTGAGACTTAAAACTGACTCTGAGATTTCCTATTTTACTCCCAAAATCACACCGCGAGCCGAACTCCGCGAGCACGTCGATGACCCCTTTGGTCCTTATCCCCGACGGTACTGATTATCCCTTGACGATAAAAATTAACTATTCCTCTACTTGTGGGTGTTTCTTTCCCCCTTCAAAAGTTGGCATTACCAATAAGATTCATTTTTTTAAAGGTTCTTCCTCTTTGTGGGAGGACCCAAAAAAAAGATGCCAGTTGCCCGTTTTCAAGTCCCACGGTCCTAGATACCCTTTTTGACCCATAATCATAAATAATACCTTCTTATGTCTTTCTTAAGTGTGGAAGTGTTAGTTTTCATGAGTTTGGAGATCATGAACTCTAATAAATCCACAACTTTTATTTATAATAAACTATTCGAAAACGACCGTTTTCGAATATTTATCGTGAAGGGGTGAATAGTTAATATTTGTCACAGATTGATTTCTTTGCGTCTCGTAGTTAGACTGCGCTGAACGGATTTATTTTAGTGCGTGCTGATTGATTGATGGTGCGTAGCTGTGGAATCGTTATGCATTCCTCGGATACAGTGCCGTATTGAGAGGTTTCAATATTGCATTTTTAATGAGGAAATTACCAATTTCCCCATTTATTACACAGTCACAAAGGGATGATTTTTTTATTGACATGATTGGAACGATACCATGGCGAAACTCATCTTATCATATGTTGGAAATGCCTTCTGCCACGAGTATTAGGCGATATTTTCCCTATTTCATTCAAGTTTTGTGAAAGACTCTCGAAATTCAAATAAAAATTCAGATTATTCATTTGACCGAAAACCTAGATTGAAGAGACCTTGTTTGTGTTGCCTATCTCTTTCAGTTTGCTCAGGCACTCTTGAGTCAACTTTGAGTTGATGACATAGAAGATCAATGCTTTAATAGCAGCTTCACTATCTGAGTAAATGGCTATATCGCACTTCTAATAGTTTCTTCCCAGGTTTATTGCTAGACATCTTTAGAGTGCTAATATTTCTGCTTGAAGGACACTCATTCAGTATTAAGTGTGCCTAACAGTGCACACTTAGCTTTTCCCCCTTAAATCATACCTTTATTGGTGTTGGAGACATCTGTATACGCTTTTAGGGTATTTTAATCAAGATTATGGTCAGTGTATTCCCCTTTATTCTCATTCCACCTTTCGCATACCGCTAGCTTACTCAGGTTTTAATTCCATACAATTGCATGTTATCGATATTCCAAGCACCACCTCCCTTAATTCACGAATAATGGCATCATTAAAGCCATACTCAGACATTTCTCCCAGAAAACTACTTTCTCGCATGCACCGCTCTGACCACAAGATCTGAAGATATCGACCTATCCGTGACAGAAGGATCTCGATCGAAAAAAACGCTTTGTTTCAACGTCAGATCGTTTACCCAGTAGCTTGACGAACGCGATGCTTAATTGAAACCGAAGTTGCATTTTTTTTCTTGTTTCGAGACGGATCAGTAGCGTACACATCGTTCATTAGCATAATGGTTAAATTGCACGATCTGAATGCAAATAGGAACACTCGGGGTTTTTCGAAGTTAATTGCGGAGGGACTAATTATTTTTTGTAGGATATTCAGGCTGTCGCCTTAGGGTAGTTATGAATTTCTGCGGTGAATGGAAATTTGAGAGAGGTGGTATTTGAGAACCTGAAGTGACTTCATTCCTCACTTCGCATTTTATTCGCTGAGATTCTATCTCAGTTGAGAGGAAATGAAACAATGGGCTCAGAACACCATAAGAGAATTTTTTTAGTTCGACTATTGTTTCAAAGACTGTTCACTGCCATCATTTGGTGAATTGATGTACCTAGGGTGTCAAATCTGTGTTCCACTAGCTATATTCTTTTGATTCAGAGGACTAAAATAATACAAATTGGTGCAACATAGGAAAACCATACAGGTCTGCAGTATGATTAAGAGAGGAAAAAATGAAAAAACATTAACCCCACCCTCAAAAAAAACTTGAAATATTAAATATCAGGAAAATCTTGAGAGACATCAGTGTGATCTAAGAGTCCAAGAGAACATCTTCATATTATCCGTCGATAGGCTCAGATAAACAGATTCTTCACAAAAGGACTCGCAATTCTTAATATGAAATGAAAAAAGACAAAAGCAGAAAAGAAACCAATTTTTCGGAGTAAATTATTTTGAAATTAACCACCCATTTCAGTGCATTTGTTACTTTATCTATAGCTTCGAAACCATGAAATTTATAAATGGGACAATTATTTATAAGATGTTTTGTTGGGCATCAATTTTTTTACTTGAACACTGTTCAACCAAACAGGGCAACAATATTCAGCAGCAAAAAAAACCAAAAATATTGTAGATAACTCGTGCCTTTTGAAAATGTTACTCGCCACACTTTACCTTTGAGGTGCTGAAATAATCTACAGGGTGTACCAAGATCGACGGCCTATTAGGGGTTTCTGGAGACCTGGACCTATTTGAAATCTGAAAATTGGGATTATGATTTTCTTCGACTTTATCTACCGAGCTAAAATGTTCTTGGAGCCTGACCACTTTCATTTATACAGGGTATGAAAAAAAAATTGTTTCTGTTTTTCGTTTCAAATTTAGAGAATTCAATTCTGAATACATTCCTTTTAAAATCGTTGCATTCGTCGAAATACTTTTCGAAATATGAAGAAAAAGGGAGATGAGAGTTTTCGGTATATATTATGGTATTCCTTCTCTAAATATCTCATGCACAAACATTCATAGATTTCACAATTTTTAAGTCGAAGACTGTTGAAATATTGAAAATTTCTAGAATTTTGAGAAACTCGTCACAGGGTGTTCCAAATGTTGGGTCTGAATTTGGATCAAGATTGGCCGATATTTTTCGTTTCTCGAATGAGAACCTTATTTTTTCATGATTACGTTGGATTCTGCGAAAAAAAATAATGATAGCGATTCAACATGTTAATACTACTAAAATGAATAATTCTTAAGATATTCAGGATTTTCTGATTTTATGTCGTACGTACAGTCAAATTCATAAAATCTGTTTCATCTCAACAATAATCTATAGTCATAGAAGATAAATTGCTATGAAAATTCACTGAACTTATTTATTATTGTTGATATGGATCAGATTTTATGACTTTTACTCTAGGACGACATAAAATCAAAGAATCCTAAATAACTCGAAAATTATTCATTTTAGGTGCATTGAAATGTTATTTTTCTTCGCAAAATCCAACACAAACATAAAAAATAGGATGTTGATCCGAATTTTCAACCCAACATTTGCAACACGAGTTTTCAAAACTCTAGAAATTTACAATATATCCACAGTCTTCGACTTCAAAAATGTGAAAACGGTTTGTGCATGAGATATTCAGAATAGGAATAACAAACATAATGGCGAACACTCTCATATCCCTCTTGTCTTCAGTTTTTTCTTTATATTTTGAACAGTATTTTCAAGAATGCAACGATTTCAATATGAATGTATTCCGAATTGAATACTCTATTAAAATTTGAAACGAAAAAACAGAATTTTTCTGATACCATCTATATGTGAAATTGGTCAGGCCTCAATACCAATTTTCAGATTTCAAATAGGTCCAGTTCTCCAGAAACGTCTAATAGGTCGTCGAAATTGGTACACCCTGTATAGAAATTGAGGAATCGTTTCATTGTATCGTGAAAGTCACAAACACTTCACTCAAGAAATAAATTTTTGCATGAATTTTTTGAAAACAACTTTTCTTCATCTTCTCTATGAACTTGGCCAAGTAGAACTTGAGTGTGAATTAACAAATGTTGAGGAATTGTCTAATGTGTCATTGTCCTTCTGTTACATTAAAATTATCCAGTCTCGACCTAGTCAGGAAACCTTTTGTGAACTCTATTGCTTCCTGATTTCGAATCCGGAATAGAGAACAGTACAAAATTAAAGTTATTTCGAAACAAACCAAAGCAGGTTTCATTATTCTCTCGGCGAATCCAGGCCTACGAGCACAATTTAATTTCTTACCAAATACAGCCGGCCTTGATGGGGTTAGCAGGAGGTTGTTTTGTAAGTTCGGATTAAGTCGAGGTATTGAATGAATTCTCACAAAGAGGGCTGGGTCCATCAGGGCCGAAGTAATGCGCTTGATGTTGAAAATTCTGTCGTTCTTCACCGCAACTCTCGTCTGACTCGAAGGTTCGAGGCTTGAAAGTTGTGTCTTTCAAGTCCACGATGAAAACTTTGCAATTCTTGGTATGGAGTTGCATGGGCTGATGGTAATGGGTCAGGAACAAAAGATGTTTTCCGATCTGTCCTGTTTTGTATTGACTGAGAATCGTAAATGGGAACTCACACACTTGTCACAAAAATGGACTCTGATCATTCAAAAGATTTTTTCTTTCGCTCTGGCAGAATTTCTTGTCATCATTTTGAAACTTGCAATTCAATTGAATCAGCATTTTTCCCAATGCTCATATGGACAGACTGCAAAATAAAGTGGGGAAAGAACTCAAAGTTAAATACCATAAAAAAGGCTTTCTGGGTGTTAACAACATATGAGTAAGTTTAACCGAGATTCAATTACTCATACTTATTTATTTCACAAATAAGAAGTCTTGAGGTAAACCTATGAAACTAGTATGTTATAATTCTGGCAAGAAGCAATTAAAAGATAACTGAGATAAAGGATCATTTCAATATAGGGTTCCATCCATCTAACTCTTGGATGGCAGCTAGTTCTAACGGTTGAAAACTCTGTCAAAGAAAACACCTTGCACCATTTGCAGAGAAAATTAAGGTTATACTGGAAAACTTCACCTGCTGAAAAGTGAAGCCGTAGATTTTAGAAATATCACCAATTGAATGAAGACACGACTACAAGAAGTTTATAGAAAAGAAGAAATCCAAAAGGGAAACTTTCAGAGCTGTGCTTTTTGCTTAGTGGACTTTTGCGAATTATTAAGCACTAAGCCGTTATCTTATCTTGTCGTAACAGGAATATATGCGATCGAAACCCAGGATCTAGATTTGATATTCAGTCGAGTGATAAACATCTCACGTTTGTGTGTGACGTTAGTGCGCAGTTGTGGAGATCTAATGAGTTTATTGAACGTGCTTTGGAATTTTGTGAATATCTGTCTTCAATTATTAATACAGGGTTGTTCAATATGAAATCACGCAATTGCAAAGCTCATAACTTTTGACGTGAAAGTAATAGAATGGTCAAAAATTTTGCATGATTTTCCTTCCATTCTCAAGTCTTCACTGAGTTAGAGTTGAAGCTCTTCTCTTGAGAAATTTATAAGAAAAGTAAAATGTTTTTTCAAATGTGGAAGAAAAGTAAACAACTAGATAACAATTTTTTCTAAAGAATAAACAATTGAAATAAATGGTCCCAGATATTTCGATTGATATGATCGCTTCTGAGAGGGGAAAATCGACTTTAAAATTCCGATCAACCTCACATAAAACCAGCTTCTTTCTGAGGTTTTTACGTAATTGAGACCTTTTGTTTCAGAATCCATACATTCAACTGTTTTGAACTCTACTGCAAGCTCTACTTTTCATTTTTATTTCACAATCATTTTTCCTTATCTACATGTTTTCCAGTTGTCCAGTTGAAGTCATCACCAAAGATTTCCATTAGATTTCAATTGTGCTTTCGTCAATGGTAATACCGAGATTATCTGTTTATGAGAATTTTTCCATGTCTATGGAAAATTCAGAGTAGATCGATTGTCTCTTTGGGAGGAATAAAATCGTGTACCTCAGACCGTTTGTTGAACTGTTGTCTTCTTCTCTGAAAAAATTATTATCTAAAGTATATCCAGCCAGAATTGATAGTGGCAGTAAACAACTAAATGTACGCCTGCAAGGTTATGAATATTTTAATTGCCTCCCGTTTAGTGCTTTCTCCGCCTTCTCCAGATCTGTATTAGGTACGACAATTAAGTGATTTATTTATGAATATATATTTTAAAATCATTGGTCGTTTTCGATTCAATGTATGTACTTGAGTTTGGGATATAGCAGATGAACAAAATTTTCAGGATACAATGCAAGTAGTGAACTCATCAAAAGTGCAAAGATTTAAGTACATAGCTCCACTTCAGATTTTATAGACATCTAAAAACATCCGATTTCGTCAGTCACTCACTGATGATCATACAAACCTTAAGGGTACTTTCCGATGTCCTATCAAGTTGAAATTTGTTATATGAGCTAGCTTCAATATATAAACAACGGAAAAATTCTTAAATTTGAAACTTTCACCCCCAACCCTTAGGACCAGGGGATGTATAAGTTTGTATGATTCCATTGTCGATGTATAAATATTATATATAATGCTTTTTTCCGTACTACTTAATGCACGTAATTTTGACCGCTTTTTTGTAGTAAATTCCTGGGCAGAATCTGTAGAACTCGACATTGTTTGTAAAACTATAACTCGCAATATTTTCGATTGAACGAGCCGATATGGGTAATCACCACGAAAGATATTTATCGACTGAACTGAAATCTATTTATCTATCTAACGTATGGTTAACATGGAAACATAATTCTTCGGATAATCTGAAACATTAAACCCGGTTCTGATTAATTTGGCACCGCCTTGTTGTTTTGAAGCGCTATCGCCTCTCGATGGATGAAGTGTTTTTTTTGGGGCATATAGAAAAACCACTGTTTTGTCGAAAATTTGATTTTGCCATGAATTTCTCGAACGATGTAGCTCATCTCTCAGAAAAGTTATAAGCCACTGAACACCCTATACATCCATTCTGAACTGCCAATAATCTCACATAATACAGCTTAGCTAAATAGTTATACTTTTCATTCCGATTGATATAACCGCAAATGCAAAACTTTCTTATTAAAGTACTTAAGGCTTAGTGCTCGAAATATCAAATTACTTTCACAAAGTGCTCAGTAATCCGGAGCTTAGTGCTTAGTGCTCGAAGCACCAATATTCAGTGCTCGGCACAGTCTGCTTCAGGGGAATATTCCCGGTCCACTCCTGTTCTTAAAATCCATTTTAGATGGTTGATAGGTTTTTCACTTCGGACCCGTCAGATATCGAAAAGCAATACGTTCGCCAAATATGAAAACTCCTTCTTGCAGCAAAAACCAATCATCCCCAATACGCCGACATAACGACATTTATAGCGATTCCTCTGTCGCCCCAAGAAACAGCTTTTCGCGCGGCAATTCCTCACCTATTCAATCGACTGAACAGCATCCACTTGGCACGGACTGGATCCGCATTTTCGAAACGCGCCGCTCCCAATCCGATAACCAAAGTTTGGCGAAAGTAGCGAGTTTCCTCACGTCATTTCGTATTCCGGTACGGTTTTCGTAGATGCGAGAGCGAGTGCTTGTTTGCTGATTCGAGGGCCCGCTCTGGTGCGGTCTTTGAACGTCGCCGCTGTTTCTCGATTCCCGATGAACGGGAGAAATGGTAATGCTGGGTGGTTATCGGGAGGGTAATGTAGGCGCACTCACGTCCCGGATCAACAGCTCGCTTGTGAAGGGCGGTCGTTCGACCAGATGATGATAGGAACGGTCTATCTCCTCGAATTCGTTCGGATTCGGTCGTCCGGATAATTTGAATTTGTTGGAAAGTCCGGAGTTTTACATTTTAGCTCTTAGTTATTTCTACTAGTTGTTCCCATTCTAAATCCATAGTGCTAATGTGTAGTAATTCACTAATTCCCATAATATTCAATTCTGAAAAGTATATTCAATGTTGCAGATGGAATTATCATAGAAACTTAAACCAGAATTTCAAAGAGTTCATTGTTCTTCATACTCCAGGGCGTCGAACGCTATTACATTTAGTCAGCGCGTATAAAAGAGTGAACACTGTCAAATTTGTTTATTCCTGAAGATGGGAAAAATATTACAGCCAGACGCGATAATGTTCGATCGCATGAAACTTAACATCTTCAAGAAAAAACCATAATTTTTATTATTTGTTTCTTGAAGGGTGTTTCGATTCATTGAATAAGAGAGAGATAGAGAGAATAATACAATAAACGTTGAAACAAGAAGAACTTAAGCTGAGGTAAAAAAAGGAACGGGGTACCATAACATTCTCCTTATGATACTATAGTATCATACGATACGATAGAGCCAGGGGAAAAAACCTCAGCCGGAAAAACCTGTCTCCCCGTAAAAAAAAAATAAAATTGTTGTATCTGAATATTCTATATAGAAGGACTTCACGATTATCGGAACGGCTCTTCGGAGGAAGGATTTCCAAACACAAACTCCAACCTTAAAATAAAAAAAGACAGAACAGCAAGAGAATTCGATTTTTACTTCATCAAATTGACCTTAAATTTTCAACCCATTGCAAAAATGAGTTTGTTATATTGTGTATGGCTCTAATGCGATCTTGGAATTTATAAATCGAACAATTATTAATTAGGTGTTTAACTGTCGTCTGATTCACCACATTCACAATTAGGACTATCAACCGAATTCCACTTGAAAAGCATGCTATTGGTACGACCATGACCTGTTCTTATTCGATTAAGAAGGGACCATATTCTCCTGGGAAGGTTAAAACCAGGAACTTTATTCGATGGATCAGATATTAGATCTTCATTAGATAAAGAACATGCATCCCATTCGGATTTCCAGATTTCCTTGTAGCTGAAGTTCGAATTCAGAAAATTATTCGACCAAATAGGTTTACGGGATTTTATTCTTGGAATTCTATTATCTGGAATAAACGATTGAAGATAAATCTTTTTATTAGTAATTATCAAATTTGGATAAAAGATTCAACCACAAGAAGGTGACAAGTTAATTCCAGCATTAAGAAGTAAGTCAGTGAATCTGGAGAAGTCACATTTTAGTAGTGACGAATAATTACGCTGGTTTCGTAGAGTGAAAATCAATTACAATAGAGTCTTCGGTAACAAAAGTCTTGGATTTAATTATTTTGTTATTAGAACGAATCAGTAAGTGAGTGTGTGAAAAGAGTTTGGCATCCCAAAAAAATTTGGAAGAAAAACGGAAAAAAGATCAGTTCGAATGTCAGAGAAAAGTTCGAGTCCATAGTTCTGAAATCTCTCCTCTTCTCTCCTTTAAATTTTTTGATTTGTTTTTTTTTTTAATTTGCATTTTGCAAATTTTTATTTGATCTGATTCAAAGACTACTCATGTGAAGTTATTTTATATTCTTAGGAAAAAAAAATGAAACAGGAAATAAAAAAATTTTTGCCTTAACGGAAGCCACACCGAAAACATTTTGTTAACATAGATGAATTCAAAATAGTAACCCTAAATCAGGACCCTCATGTATAACCAATGATTCATTTGTTATTTCGATGTTTTCCACTGATAAATTACACAATTCTTCACGCCGACAGGCTCCAAGTAATCCGAAAATAGTTGCAACCTTAACCATCAAGTATTTCACATCTGGTGCCTCCTTTATAAACTTTTCAACTTGTTCACGGGTGAGAATTTTCGATTTTTTTTTTACGATACCCTTCACTTTTCCGTTTTAAATGTGCTATCACCTTAAAATATTTACTAAAGTAAACACCATTTTTAACAAGGGCACTTGACTTTATCATTGAAAATTTGCTCCACAGAGTTGATGAACTAGATATTTTATATTTTTCTTCTAAGTATGCCAGCAAAACAGTTTCACTGAAGTTCCCCTCTACATTCTTCAATTTACACCAGGCCAGGAAGTTGTTATATGCAATATCGTACTGCTGATTTCCAGATTTGGTCTTCTTGCAGACTCTTCAATATCCAGAGGAACAACCAAATCGTCACTTTTATTAATAATTGTACTCTCGACAAACATATTAAGCAGTCAAAAACCCGATACAAAAATTGGACAGGAACGAAATTCAAATGACAGCGTCTTTTCTCATTTGTTAGTTATAATTACGTTGGCAACGTTTGCCATTCACAACAACCTTTTGATTATTGTCATTGCAAATTCACCCATTTCATTATCTAAAGTGATTTTATTTTGTTAGTGAAATTGTTCAATTCGCTCATTTCAAAAACTTTTTCACTCACAAAATAAAACGTCACTTTTAACACTGATATCATAAATAACTATTTCCTACTCAAAGAATAATTTAATATGCTCTTATATTTGAAAATCAATGTAATCATATCCTCAGCTGCGATCTCCACCTCTTTGTCATTTGGAAATATCACAAATTCTAAAAAGATGATAACGTTCGCATCCATACAAACAAACGCACAAGAAAAGAGTTGAAAAAGGGCCTTTCCTCTCATTTTTATCGGTCCATTCCGACAGAAAGATGCAAGGAAACGGCCAAAGTGGCTTTGGAATTGCACCTCTCGATTTTCAGCCTTCCCACTTCGCCTTCACGAAAAATCCATAAGAATCGGTTTTTGTAAAGTTCCGCGAGCTCGGCGTTATTGGAACCCTCCTTTCCGAGGATCCTTTCTCGTTATCTATACTTTATCGTCGAATTTCCTGAAGCGGACCCACTTCTTGTTTTAATGGCTCGTAGCTGAAACCGACCATCTGCATCTGGTGCACCGTGTCTTCTTCCAGAGTTATGGTACGCTCTCCAGCGAACACCAAACTTTCTAGACTGAAAACAATCCCTTTTTCATAAGAAAAAAACCGTTTCTCTGCTAGTCATTCCATCTCCAGTTTTTTCTTGTTGAAACTGACTGTAAAAACTGTACCAGTTCAACAGTTTTTAAAGCAAAATATCAATGAATTAGTTTTCCATCAGTTTTTACTTGACAATTACAATTAATTATATCAAATCAATCCATCAAATCAAAATATCAAAGCTATCTAATATATTTTCTAAGAAATGTCTTCAACATCCAATAGCTTTGATATTTTGATTTGATGGATTGATTTGATATAATTAATTGTAATTGTCAAGTAAAAACTGATGGAAAACTAATTCATTGATATTTTGCTTTAAAAACTGTTGAACTGGTACAGTTTTTACCCTGACAGTTCTTAGCGGATATTGAAGCTTTTTGTGCAGCTTACTTGGAAGTCCATGTAAACATCATTTGGTATTGGGAAGGAGACTGAATAAATCCGAGACAGATCCATTGTGATAAAATACTCTACCAAAAATACTCTTACGCCCACTTGCACCGTCAAATATGAGTATGACTTACGTCCAACTTAGATTTGAAGTTACGTTTGAGACGTCGTTTCTCTTGCACCGCAGTTTAAGTGCCTCATAAGTTATGACTTATTTGAGCGCCGAATATTCATGGCTTAAGCAAGACTTTAGCCCGTCTCAAATATTCATAACGTCAAAAAGGAACTTCAGTTTTGACGTGTTTAATAATTATTATGGATAGAACTTTATTGAATGAAATTGATGATCTATATGAGGATGATTTCGACATATTAGGTATCATTGAATATGACTCTTCTAGAAGACTAGAATTAATTAGGACCGATCACTACCATGATATACAGGGTGACACAGAATCATGGTACACCCCCATATTCTCCCTTGTTTCTGAAGCTATATTTCTGAAATTCTGAACATTGAATATACTCACTATAGGGCACTTTTCGACATATTTAGAAAAAATCCAATTTTCGGTTTTTCCGGAAATGACATCAACTTTGGATTGAACCGAGAAGATACTTAAACTTGTCTAAACTCCATTATCGTGTTCGTATTGGTTATACAGAAAAATAGTTGATATGGATGGATACCCCACTGATGGTACTTTCGAATGACATCAGAGTACCATTATGCTACCATTTGACAAAACAGAGTTTCGAGTGAAAAAAGGTTTTGGTTTACTCTTTTGGCACGTATTTCGAACCACGATACTTTTCAAATCTAAATTACTATAGTGTAACATCATTTTGATTATTTAGAATAATTTTAGGGAGTTCAAGGCTCTCTAGATCGAAAAATAAAATGGGCGTTCTTACGAATGAAATATCAACTATGAGGTTTCATTAGATTGAGAAAATTATAGAGATTTCAAAAATGTAATAATATACCGGGTGTCCCATTTGAAAATCGAAAGTTGATGTGATTTCCGGAAAATTCAGCAGTTGAATTTTTTTTCTGAATATGTCAAAAAGTGCCCTATAGTGAGTAAATTCAATGAAATATAGCTACAGAAACAAGGGAGAATATGGGGGTGTACCATGAGTCTGTGTCACCCTGTAGACGAATTCGTATTTTTTTGGCGATTTCGGTTGACCAAAAAAACTACTCTGCAACTGCTGAGATTAATTGAGGACGATTCAGAATTGCCAAGTCATATGTAAGTACATATCTTATATCTTTTGTATGATGATGTCAAACCTCAAAGAAGCGAGTTCAAGCATTGATGATTGTAGGAATCAGAGTGTATCACCGATGAGTCAACTCCTTACGTGCCTGCGATTCTATGCATCAGCAGGACATTTATTGGCTGTAGCCGATTTTATGAAAATCCACGAATCTACAGTAACAAGAATAGTTGTTCGAATTTCAGTATTCATGAAAATGCCTCAGATAGAAGCAGAATTACGTTCCACTCAAACCCAATTTTACCAAATTGCTGGATTTCCTCGTGTTATTTGAGCAATTGATTTTACCCATGTAATTATAAATTCTGCAGGCGCTATTTACTCTCGTGAATGTGAAAAGTACTACTTCGATGATATTCCACAGGTGGAGAATTATGTCATTCAAGTTACAAGTAAACAATTGCTGAAATCAAATCGAATCATTTGCTTCAAATCCAAAAAAATAGGTTGTACTGTGCCTGTTCGCCAGGGTGTAAGTCTTTTTTTTTTGTTCTATATGATTTTCGTCAAAAATTGCAAATATTTCCATCCACTAGAAGTTTATCGGTCTAATTATGGGACACCCTGTATGAATATCGTATAATTCAGGGAATTCACAGAGTGAAAATGATCTGTTGCTAATTGTAACCAATTTTATTCCCGTCCATTCTCGAGTTCGTTCGATTTTTGGGTACATTTTCAATGATCAATGATCTGATTGTTGTTAAATTTCAACACCCATCTATTGAACGATAGGGTTTTTTTCATAATGTGGATTATTCTACATCTCCTTGTAGCCTTCGTTAAGTGTGAATACTCAAAGAGATAAAAGGAGCAATAGACATTCAAATATAAATAAATAGAATTCTTCAACTGCTTCATTCTGTAGACTTTAGAAACACTTGGATAAATTCAAAAGACAGGCCTCTATCCTGCGGTTTATAGCCGACCTGAATGATTACTGCTGAAGTTCTATGACATACCCATCCAAAACCCCCTCGTTTTATTTCAATAAGGGATGAAAGTGTTAGTAATTCGAGCCATGTTAGCTTTACGTTTTTCCTTGGCATGGTGAGTTCTTTTATTAGGCACCGTGTTCCCAAATGGCTTCTTGAGAAAGTTCTGTCTGATTCGATGAATATTTCAAAGGGTTGCTTGGGGTAGAAACATGGTACAAAAGGGCTGGAGTTATCTCATGAGCCTCATGGGTCACAGTTCCCATTTTTTCCTCATATCAAATTGAAATATGTTGTTGAAGAAAGAAACGTTGAAAAGTTTATTTTGAAACATTTTCATCACTCCAGATGAAATCATGTTGAGAGAAAACTATCGTGAGTTACAAGAGAAAACTATTGTCTGCTTCCGCAGTAACAAACTTGTCGATACATCCTCGTAGTTTTAGTTTGTAATAAATTTCATCGACTAATCGAACTTCTATTTACTGCATGGCATTGTGACAAGATTCGTTGGCTATTCTTGGATGGGAAATTGATTACACTTTTTATTTCGAGATTGATTACAGATACTCAACGACGGTGAATGTACTGACATTAGATATTCGAATTTATCTTGCTTCAAAGTGACGCTTTTCGATTTTCAGTCTTGAATACTTCCGAGGTTACATTTTCAGCATTGTCCAGTTTCACTGGTTTGGGCAGCTCCACAATTCTACTATATATAGAGCATTTCATGCTTTTTGAGACATTACTTTTATGAAAAATTGGAAGAAGAAGTCAAAAATCGTATCTATATAAAGACGACATAAAATCTTACTTTGATCCACTTCCAATTATGGCTACCCCTTCAAAGCTCCTTTCAGACAATCGTTTGCTTGACTAAACATTTTAAATTTTGAACGAATTAGCAAAGTCATACTGAAATATTAAGGTGCTCGAATTGATTCAGGTTTCAATATACTGATTCAATCGAGCTTCAAATGATTTCGAACAGTATGTAACATTTCTGAGCACAATTTTCGACATTCTTGAATCCTCGGAATATGTCGTAGTTTTTGGTCCTGAAAAATATTCTGTTTTCTTGTGTTTGGTTTATCTATGGGAGATGATTTCCTTTCATTGGGGTCCCGTAGCGGTCTTCAAACATCTGGAGTGCCGAAAAATCATCACCTGGAAGGTTGTATCCGGTTTGAAAAACCCTCACGACCAGAGAGCAAGAATTTGTGGATTTTGAATTTGAATATCGGAGGAATTTCGAAAGACAAGTGTGATTACGTCTCCAAATTAACTGATGAACATGGTATCGAAGTGATTCTTCTGCAAGAAACCCACACGGCAACAGAAAAAAATCCTCGTGAAAGAGGACAGTTGAAAATTATGTATAAATTGATTTTTTACAAGTTTAGCTTGTTATGTTAAAAAATTATCAGTTCGTAATTTTAAACAGATTCGGAAAGGGAGAATTGATGGAGTTTTGTTCATTTCTTCCAAATTTTGTGACATTTCTGTCATAAATATTCATAAACCTCCGAACATTATTTGGCCAAGAAATCTAAATGTTGATGTTTTTCAAAGTAGCAAATGCATTTCTAAAATGCATTTTATTTATTCTGAATAATCGGTTTCTTTTATGCTTTTGTCTTCATTCATTTCAGATTAAGAATTGCGAGTCGTTTTGGGAAGAGTCTGTTTATCCGAGCCCATCGACGGATAACATGAAGATGATCACAAGATTTTCCTGATATTTAATATTTCATGTTATTTTTTTTACGGGGAGACAGGTATTTTCGGCTGAGGTTTTTTCCCCTGGCTGTATAGTATCATATGAAACTAGTGATGATAGTATCGTATGATTCTATAGTATCATACGAAGAATGTTTTGATACCCCGTTCTTTTTCTACCTCAGCTTAGGTACTTTTTGTTTCAACATCTATTGTATTATTTCAGCTCTCTTTTTCATAAGAAAAAATATATATATATATATGATCTATGGTGACTTTTGACGGATCACGTTCAAACGACTGCACCAAATTGGATAATTCTTGTTTTGTTTCGTTCGTTATAATTCAGACCAAGTTTTCACAATGTTATATTCTAGGATCATAACGTACAAAAAATTAAAAAGGACTTTCATTCTTCCTGCATTCGTACAGTTCAATTCATTAGGATTTTCACACCTGGACAAAACAGTGAGGTATTTTCATATTCTGTGTGTGGTTATATCGAGTGAATCGTAAATTGAGATTACTTTTATTATCAACGATTCCAAAAGTTTAATTGCTTTTTTGTTTCACGTTGGAATGGTGTTAACAATGAAAGTTTAACGTTATCGAAATGCTGTTTATTCAAAGGGCTATTGGAAAGGAAGTGTAAGAGTATATTTAAAGAAAATTCTTTCATAACTTCAAGCTTCCCCAACAAAAATCATCTTTCCGAATAGTACATATCTTAGTCCTCAAAGCAACACTCCAAAAATTACAAGTCAACATTTTCCAGGCGACCTAGTCCCGGTTTTAATTAAGAAAATCAACAACTGAAATTCAGCGTGAGAGCCGTGGTTCTGATGGAATTAATAATTCATGAATACGGTAGTTTTTGCTTGGCTGAGTCAACTCGGAGCTTCAGCGATTCAACCCATAGAGGTCGCTCAAAGAGGAGCAGTTGAATACGAATCCATTACAGAGAAACCTAGATCGGTACGTTCCAACCTGTTTCAACTCGTTATGAATGCTCGTTGAAGTGATTTTACATATGAATGAGATACTTGCGTTTCAGTCGCGAGAAAATAGTGGAAAATATGAATGGAAAGAGAATCCCTGTTGGAATTTTATAATCTTTTTATCCTAGGTTCTGATTTTTCGTTTTTCACATAGGGACGAATTTCTATTATTAATTCATTCAGAAAAGACCAGAAAAGACTGAAGGTGGCAACTGTTGAAATTTCGAAATACGTTCGTCATTCATGAAATAATGTCATATTGAACTTGCCGTCAAAAAATGATGTTGAAATGCCCAAACTCAAGTTCTAAGAGTTTTGAAGATATCAAAAATAATTTTTAAGTTCTATAATAGGAAGAAAGAATTCCTATGACTTTATTATTTGGAAAAAATTTCTGAGGGTGGTAACATTTCCAAATTCAGTAAAAAGACGGCAGATGTGTTTTTATCAAAAACCTTTATTGGTCTATAAAGATGACAAAACCGCCATATTTAGTCATATTCATTCTTTCTCGCTAATACAGAACTTCAAAATTAATATGAGATTCTTCAAAACTCTGAGTTTGGGCATTTCAACATCAACATTAGTCTAGAAAAATGGCTTTTCCAGTTTATCAGGTGATGAACCAAGAATATTCTCTGCTGAAATCTTTCAGGAGCTCGATTCAACATATGTCAGAGTAGAAATAATCCCGGAGATGCTGAAAAAATGTGTCATCAGGAATGACCAGCGCCTTCGCCATTTTGCAACCACCGAAGATGGAATTTTCAATTACTAAAAGGTTGAGTGTTTCTCAGTGTATTTTTGCAAGAAGCTCTTTCGTCCTTTTTTCACTCATAGCGGAGCAGAAAATTTTGTCAAAATTGTGTCATTTTCTACAACAATAGCCCATATCTTTCGCGATCTGCAATTTTCTGGAAAAACTCAAAACTCATGTTTGAAAATATGAGGAAAGGTTCAAGTATTCTTCTTTCCAGCTATATCGTTTCAGTGATGTGTTCAGTTTAGTGAATCGTGTAGGGAAAATTTTACGAACTCCACACACTTTTAAATTTCAATGAAGTCAACAGTCAATCCATCACAAAAAAAATTTAATTCACAACTGAGTTTCTACTGAGTTTCAATTCGATGGAATCGAAATATTTTTCGGAGTACAAAGAATTTTCTTTAAGTTCATTCTTCTACACCATTTACCAGGCCCCTCTTTCGCCTAGGGCACTTTGGGCAAGTGCCCAGGGCCCCGCGATCGATAGGGGCCCCGCTCAGATTAATTGTTCCGAACTGAAAGGATCGAAGATTTCCTCAATAACATTTGGAAATTCCCCATTTCATAGAAAATTCCCCTATATTATTATATAACTGATTTATTCGAAAAGACCTCAACTGTTCTTTATTTCGAAATTACCTTTCGCGTACTAAAATTACCTTCAGGTAAAAAGGCAGAAGTGATCATTCACAATAATTCCAAATGGATTGGAATTCAGAGTCTTTTATCAACAAGTTCTCGAAGGTTGCAATTTTTATGACCCTTGCTCATTCATACTGGTATACACTAGATAAGAGCCATTATTAGTTTGTGTTATTTGTTGGGGTGGTTAGCCATAAAACATCTGTTCGAATCGGGTTGTTGATCACATTCTTGTATTCATTGGGAAGCTTCCAAGGAAATCCCCATTTAACTACATAATTTCAGACAGCGCTACAAGACAATAAATCAGTTGCGTACTTATCAGAGGGCCACGCAGAACTCGCGGTGCAGGGAGGTTCGGCACCAAAGGGGCCCCCAAGTCAAACTAAAAGCATAAAATGACGCCCCAATTATTTCATTCTATTGAACTTGCCGGTTCGCGAAATTTTTCCCATGATATAATGAACAAAACTCATACAAAGAAGGTAAAATTATCATTCCTAAAAAATAAAGAAATACTCCTAAATTATAAAAAAATATATGAGTTTTCCAGTAATTCAATTCGAATGTTGAATTATCACTCAATTACTTCATGTGCTACCCTGTTTTCAAGGGTTTTTTAATATACCGTCAAGCTTTTCGGGACTCTCCTTAAATGTGTCGCAAACACGTCTATCATACTTTTGAGCTTACTTAACTTTGGACAAAAGTGGGCAGAAGCTTGGTTATCGACAAGTTGATGGATATGTTTGCACAGAAAAATTAAAAAACGTGAATGCAATTTTCTTATAAAATTTTTTTTCAAATTCTTACCATTTCCAAGTGTAATTCAGAAGCCGTCAAGTGTATTTCAGATTAATCACTTCAATTTCAGAATGAGTCAATTGAATTTCAGATTAGTCAATTAAATTCCAGAAAACATCGAATGTATTTCGGATCACTCATTGAATTTCATTCGATATTTTCTGAAATTCAATTGACAAATCTGAATAACATTTGATGTTTTCTGAAATACAATTGACTAATCTGAAATACAAGTGATGCCTGAATATCAACTGACGGTTTCTGAATTACAATTTTTTTCATATTTTCCAAAATATTGGAGGTATCGAAATTGTAATTGCATATTCGTAATCTGCGACCTCGGATTAACATAATCTATTCATCTCGTTAGTATAGAAAGAAAAAAAAATTTTTTTTCGAAAATTTAAAAAAAGGTATAACGAATATGAAAATTATTCCGAAAAAATTTTTTTTCATTCTATATTGATGAAGTGAATAGATTATATTAATTCGAGGTCGTAGATTACGAATAAGTAATTGGAATTTCGATACCTCCAATATTTTGGAAAATATTACAAAAATTCCAAAATTTTTCTGGAAAATCGGTAAACTTTGAAGAGCAGATATAAGAAAAGTATGGATGCTATATTTCTGGCCTTTTCCCCATATTATAGTACGTTTCTTTAAAAATAAAATGGTGTATTCACCTTTTTTCTATTAAGGATATTTCAGATTTCGTTACGTTTTCCGCAAAGGTCTATTTTTCGGAAAATTCAAATCGTTATAATTTCTACAAAAAATAAAAAAAAAAAAAAATGAATAGCATATTCTTGATCTACGCCCACGAATTAGTTTATAATCTCAATTTGGTCGATAAATTCAAAAAAAAATTTTTGGCCAAAAATCGCAAATTTTTCCATACATATGTATGGAAAAATTGCCAAAAATTCGATTTTCGAATTTATCGACCAAATTCATGTTATTAGTTAATTCGAGGGCGTAGATTAAGAATATGCAATTACTTTTTTTATAAAACGATTTTTGTAGAAATTATAACGATTTGAATTTTCCGAAAAAAGGGCCTTCGCGGAATAATTTACGAAATCCAAAATATCCCTCGTAGAGAAAGGATAAATACACTATTTTATTTTCAGAGAAACGTACTATAATATGGAGGAAAGACTAAAACTATAGCATCCATACTTTTTTTATATCTGCTGTTCAAAGTTGGCCGATTTTTCTAAAATTTTTTAGAATTTTTCGAATATTTTCCAAAATATTGGTAGTATCGAAATTGTAATAACATATTCATAATGTACGACCTCGAATTAATATAATCTATTTATCTCGATAATATAGAAAGAAAAAAAAATTTTTTCGGAAATTTTAAAAAAAGTATACAGAATATGAAAAAAAAGGTATACAATTGGAAATGGTTAAGTTTCTAGTTACTTTTATATCAGAATTTACATTATTTTGTTTAGAAATTTTTGTTATTCAACATATAAATTATTTTCATAACATTTTTGTCATAATTTCCCTTTGAAAAACTTCAGAGAAATCTTATCATGAATAATAGATCTATAGAGGGGAAGCCGAATTTACGCCACGCCACCACAAGAAATTTCAGGGGATTCCAGGCTAAAAAATCCCTTTCCCCTTTCGAGTATCGAAATTCCGTAAATCGGCAAAATTCTCTCGATTTGATAATTAAATTACATCACGGCATTTACATACCGTGGCTATGTGTGTCGTGAATAAACCTACTCGGCGGTAGGGAATTTCCCTGTATTTGTATTTTGTATGTGGTATTGTGGGTAGGGGCCCCATTATCCTAATGTGCCCAGGGCCTCCAAGAGGTTAAAGACGGCCCTGCCATTTACAATTCTAATTCAGAAACAGTCATTTGACATTCAGAAAACATCACTTGTATTTTATATTAATCAATTGTTTCTCAGAAAACATCAAATGTAATTCAGATTAGGCATTTGAATTTCAGAATATTACATATGAAATTCAGATTAATCCATTGAATTTCAGAAAATATCAAACGTATTTCAGATAGGTCATTTGAATTTCCGAAATAATCAATTGTACTTCAGAAAAAATCAAATGTAATTCAGATAATACACTCAATTGAATTTGAGATATGGTCAATATTTCAGATATGGCAATTTGAACTTCATTTCATACGCACATTGATACCAGATTGCATTTCAGAAAATATCAATTGAAGGTGATTCAGAAATAAGACAATGATAATAAATGAACTTTAATTTTCGATATTCTAGGTTGTTAAAGAGAAATTGATAATTCTTTGGAATCTACATAATTGTTGGTTGAATTCAAATCAATCTTTAACACGAAACTGAAAAAATTTTAAGCCCTACAGGCAGGTCTGCCATCGCAATGGCATCTTAGCTCTATCAGTAATATTTTTCAGGTATGTTAGACTTTTTTCAAGAACCCTTGGTGGTGCACAGTTTGGATTTCTGAGGTTAGATTTTACATAAGCTTTTATCTGCTGGGGTATGGTTGATAACTATCTCCAATCGCTAATGGCATGGAACATTATCACAGACGATCACTGATAACTGGTTCCTCATATCTTGCCACTGTTGCAGAAAACCCTCAAACCATTCATTTGCTGAAAGCGCTGTAAATGAACCTCGTAGTCTCTCCATGGTTTATACACCATCTGCAGACACTTTTGTTAATTGCATCTTCAATTAAATATGTACTCAATTTGACTTAATTGTTATGTACTTTCTGAAACTACGGTGTTAGGTGAGGAATTGATTGAGAGGGTTCAGCATATTTTTACTAAAATTCAGTGTTGAAGTAAAGAAAGGGCCAGCACCAAGAGATTCCACCAGATTATTTTGGTTTTTTCATACATGGAAACATACCTAATTGAATATGATGATATATGTTTGAAGATATAATATTCATTATGAAAATGAGTAATATATGACTCAAAATCCGACTTAAATTCAAATAATATTCGCACTTTCTGAATAACTAGTGAAGGCTCCTGAAATTCAATTGACGCTTTCTGAAATTGAAGTGACTAATCTGAAATACAATTGACGGTTTCTGAATTACATTTGGAAATGGTGTAGAGATACTTTCTTAATCAAAATTTGACGAAAAGTTCAAGATAACATTATTTCGTGAATAATGAACGAATTTTGAAAATTCTTTCAGGGTTGTGTAGAGAACATAAATATCTTCCAAACTAATCAGAATTAAATTTTTCTTACTACCTAAAAATTTACCGATATTCTAAAAATTCTAGAATTTTCGATATTCTAGATTGTTGCAAAGAAGTTTCAATTCTTTGGAATCTACATAGTTGTTGGCGAATTCAAATCGATTTCTATCCGGTGATTTAAATGTCGATACTTTCATCAAAAAATTCAAATTTATTTCTTATGAGATCTTCTCCACCTACGATATTTCGAATACAACCTTCTTCGATTATTTTGCACTTTGATATCAATATAAATCTCAAATTTTCCAATGAGAATTTCAAAGAACTTGAAATATACTCAGAAGTTCAGCTTTCTCTCTTCGTTGATAATATTCTAGATTCCCAAATGCTTTCGTGAATACTCACTGGCTACGATCAGCTCCAGAAGGACCAGAATCATGGTGTCTCCTCTCCTTGTGCACGATCCCCATCAACTTCATCCAAGCATTGTTTTTGCCCCCATGGCCCCCCATTCCACTCTGCCACATCGTCATGGCTGCGGATCACTAACATGCCCCCCTTACCGAAACAAAGACCCCACAGTGCGCACTCAAACACACCACAACCATGCTCACAAATTCTTACACTACACCGTTAAAAACTCGAAATTCCGAAAAAACTAGGTACTAATCAAGCGATATAAAATGGAAGATTTTTGGATGAGGGAGCGTAAGCTGAACTTCTTGAATCTACCTTGAGCAAAAGTTAAATTTGTGAATTGACCGACTGGTACGAGGTGTCTTATTGTCCTTCTGTTCCGCAAGAATCCAAAATCGTCCCTAAGCAAAAGCTAGGTCGAAACCCGGCCTAAAACCACTCGTAATCTCACTCTTCCGGGTTCCTCCAGTTCACGAAGACACTCTCTCACCATCTCGAGCCTCTGGCGAGCCTCCGGTGCGACGGGAACGGCGAAAAACGTTTCGGACCCCGCGCGCTGGTCATCTTCAGGGTCGGGACCGCGTTTTGGCGGGACGCTAGTCGACGCTAGAGCATATTCTCTCGGCCAACAGGTGCGGGTGTTGATCGGCGCTGAGCGTCGCGAATTGTGCACTGAGGTCTGGGCCCGCGATGCAGGCGCCGTTGCGGCGTTGCCGGTCGGGCCGAACGGGCGGGAAAGGAGGCGGGGTAGAGGCGGCAACGTCGCGATGCGGTGAACGTTCGCCTGCATTATTTTCGACCGTGAATTGCGGACTATGAACCGGTTAAATAACTCCTGCTGGTCCTGCCGTTCTTCGGCGGCGTTTGTGATGCTTTTGTGAGTTTCGAGGGGGTTTTAGAGGCTTTTTATACTGAACTTTCCATCACGTAGCGAGATGTATTGAAAAGTCACTTCATGAGCAATACATAATTAAAAAATTAAATTATCCTCTCAAGTGAAAATAAGGAATTAAAAACATTCTAACAACATGCAAATATAAATTTTCGTTCTGCTTTGCAATTCTCACAGCTTTTATTATCATTCATGACCCTTCATTTTTTTAAATTTCATGAAAGAGATGATAGTCTAATGGGATCTTTCCACTTGAATAATAGGGATGGTTGAGTAGTTCGATCCCTAACTGAAGATATAACATAAACTCGTGTTTTTCCTTATGGAAACAATAGTTTCAAATGGCTAAGAAAGAATCGCCATTTTTGTCCCGTTTCAAAAAATTTCATACATCATACATCGCACTCAGATTCATTCAGATATCATGAAAAATATAGTTTGTATGTGAAATTTGATTCATTGAGTATTAAGTAGGCTAAATTACAGAACAATATCTCTACATATAGTGTCATTATTATTTCGCGATTGAATATTTGATTCAATTCTCCGTGGTTTGATCTCTGTTCATAACAACTGTCAATTCGAATTCATTATTGTCGCTAAAATAAAACATTTTAATATATCATATTATTTCTCGTAGTTTTCTAACATTTCCATATTGCCAGCAATAATGACTTCGAATTCTAATAATTAACAGTTGTTCTGAACAGAGATCAAACCATGGAGAATTAAATCAAATATTCAATGGCAAAATAATAAAGACACTATGTGATTCAGCGTACTTAATACTCAATAATTCAAATACGAACTATATTTTGCATGATATCTGAAAGAATCTGAGGGCGATGTATGATATATTTCTGAAACGAGAAAAAATTGCGATTCTTTCTAAGCCATTTCAAACTATTGTTTCCATAAGAAAAAATACAAGTTTATGTTATAGCTCAGCGAGGAAACCTCTTGGGAAAAAACAAAGTACGCTACTGGATTGCTATGAAAAACGTTTTCATTTCAACATCCTAGCACAAACAGAAACGAAGGTATTGGCCAAAGTTAAAATCACCCAAATTTCAATTTTGGCCTATAACTCGATAACAAAAGAAGATAGAGGAATGCAATTGATGGCATCATCAGTTTTTCCAAAAAAGACCACCGTAAGTGTCATTCATTTTCCTCTATCTCTCGCGGTTAAAAAATTGTAGTTCAAGTATCACCAATTTTGGCATGAACTGAATTCCTCTATATTCTTTTGGTTTCGAGGTGTAATGGATATCTATTTACTAGAGTTGAGCTTCCTGTAAACTGTATTGTATTAGTTTTCATGAGAACGTTTTTATAGATAAGCTGGTTTTGAACTTCAAAATATTTGACCAATTCCGAAGAAGCTCAAATCTGGAAAGTATACCTTAGCAATATTTTTTCCTGTGAAATCCACCCGTTCAAGCTACAAACTGCAATAGGTTGCAAAATGGCGAATGCGTCACGAGAAGTTGAATGCAGATATTACAACTTCATCCAAATACTCCGAAAATTTGAATTTCATTCGAAAAACCTTGTCCAGTTAATAAAGAATGATCATGAAATTTATCGATCTGATTGCAAAACCACAATATTGATCAAAATGATATATTAATATTCCATTGATAAACTATTGTATTTATTATCACTGAATTAATTCAATTTGAATATCAATAGAATTTCATGCTCCATTACTGATTTGTGTATCGAAGATGAGCTATTCCAATTTGTTTCGAATTGAATTTGATTATTGCAGATCTTTAAGAAGAAACAATCAAACCTCTCGAAATTAAAAATATCGATGTTACGTCTCCGAATTGGCGATCCAAAATTTTCAAGGAAAAGTGGAAGATGAATTGACTCGAAACTTCCAAATGGCAACTTTCCAACTGTTCAAAATCTAGCATTTCCTGTTCCGGCAAACATGCCCTCTGAAACGATATTTATGTTACGGTTTCTGCGAACCAGCTATTTTCCCGTTCTTTTTACCCCTTTTATGCATAAGATATCGGGTAAAATCTGCATGTTTATCGATTTAATTTTATTACGGAACTCGTTATTATTATTATTATTACGTCAGCCTGGCTGTTTCCACCCTCTAAAATTTTTTTCATCCCAGGTGTAACTATTATTAATCTTTGTTAATGCTATACAACTTGGTGAGAATGATCTTGAAGGGTTTATGAATGATTCTTTTATGAGAAATATCATCTTTCATCTTTTTGATATAAATTACAGTTCTACGTATAATGAATGAGGTTAGGAAGAAACCTCAGAAGAAAAAACCTTGCCCCCTGGGTTAGAAAAAAATTACTAACAATATTATAGACGTTTCTGGAGAACTGGACCTATTGAAATCTGAAAATTGGGATTATAATATTGCTTCGACATTATCTACCGAGCTAAAATATTCTTCAAGCCTGATCACTTTCACTTATATAGGGAATGAAAAAATTTTTTCCTTTTTTTTTTTCAATTTTGATAGAGTATCAAATTCTGAATATATTCTCATTAAAATCGTTGCAATCGTCAAAATACTTTTCAAAATATGAAGAAAACACTGAATAAGAAAGGAGTATAAGAGCATTCAGTATAATGTTTGTTATTCCTTTTCTAAATAACATAAGCACGAATCATTCTCAAATATTTGAATTCGTTGACTGAAGGAATATTGTACATCTCTAGAATTTTGAAGAACTCATCACAGGGTGTTCCAAATGTGGGGTCAAAAATTTGGATCGAAATTTTCCCGTAAACTTCGTTTTTCTAATTAGACCCCTATTTTTTCTTGCGTTATTTAGGATTTTCTGATTTGATGCCGTACTTGCGTAAAGTCAAATTCATAAAATCTCTTTCATATCAACAATGATTTTTGGTCATACAAGATTCCAATAACTCGCAAGTGACAGACCTTCTTTCTGAATTAATTCATCATTGTTGATATGAATTATATTTCATTAATTTTACTCTAGGTACGACATGAAGTCAAAAAATCTTAAATAACTCAAGAATTATTCAGTTTAGGTGTATTGTCATGTTGGAACACTATCATTTTTTTTCTTCGCAGAATCCAACGCAATCATAAAAAAATAGAGTTCTTATTCGTATAACGAAAATTATGGGCCAATTTTGATCCCAATTTTTGACCCCACATCTCCAACACCCTGTGACGACTTTTTAAAAATTCTCGAGAGATACCATATTTTTACAGTCTTCGACTTCAAATATTTGAAAACGATTTGTGCTTAACTCATTTAGAATAGGAATACCAAACATTTTACCTAATGCTCTTATCTTCCTTTCTTCTTCAGTTTTTCCAGATAATCTGAAAAATATTTCGACAAATGCAACGATTTCAATATTTATTCTATTAAAATTGCAAACGAAAAAACAGAAAAAAATTTTTTTTTCATACCCTGTATAAGCAGCATGATCTAGAAGAACCTCCTCATGTAATTTTTCTAGGGATAGAGAAAAAATTATTTATCTCCATTTTTTTTTTAAATTCCATGTTTTTTTTTGTTTCTTCGAACCTTCTCTGCAAAAAAAGACAGGATGTCCCATATAAATTAAAAAAGGAGAGGGTATTTCTACTTCAATCGGAAGTATATTATCAAGAGAAAACTGTACATCAGATGCATTTTGCATCATAATCATTGTTCTTTTCATTCAAAGGTTATTTACTTTTTTCCATACTTCCTCCAAATCCAGTATATTTTACTTCATGTCCTGCTGATATTTTCTTTCTTCAACTTTTCTTCATGAAATCCTTCATTTATTATCTGCTTCCTATTCTTTTACTTTTTTACTACTTTTCATGACACTTTTTGACCTAGATGGTTCTGTTTCCCTTCTGAAAAAATCAGAATCATCCTTGTTTTTTGTGTAACTTTCTTTATTTTATGATCAATAACTTTTGTCTCATTCAATATCAACGTGTCTATTTCTACTTGTATTTCGCCTGACATTCAACAGCTTCAAATGATGTGCCTTCCCTAATGTGTATTTATTCTTTATTTTTCATGACACAAAAAATTCGATTTCCCGAAAACAATCTAATAAAAACTCGGATTAAATAGAGGCTTGGGCTTGTATCGATCACATCGTGAAAAATTCACAGGCATCTCATTCGATGCGGATGAGATTTTGGACCGTATAGTGAGCTCAGGTAAATCAACCCCAATTTAAAGTTACAACGAACCAATTTAAATTCGGGCTCGATCGAGATTTTCGGGTCGCTTGGGTTTCAATTCTATCCGAGCAAAAACGGTCGTCATGCGATTTTTCAGGTCGCGACACACATTTTTTTTCACACGTCGTGGAGGTTGATTGGGGGGGATTTCGTGATTATGCCGGCAAATTGTTGTTGTGGATTTGTGTACTGACGTAATTGTTTTCGTGTCGGGCCTGGGGCGTTTGGATTTTTCTCGATAATTCGAAATGTATTTATTTGATTGAGGTGGAACTTTCTGGTTTTTTGTGACATAACGGAAAAAAGTTTTTGTACAACTGCCATTCAAAGTGAAACTTTTAATGACGGCAAACAGTGTTGAGATTGATTGTTTACGTGGAAGCGTGTTGAAAATATTTTCAGCACTGTATTTTCTTATGATAGAATTCAGCAATTGCAAATTTTTATTATCAATATTTAACAATCAATACTTATGAACATTAATTTTAATCGTAAAACTAGAACAATTACTAACATTCATGCCCTGTGACTTTAGGGAGCTTCACAACACATTATCAGAATCCTCAGCACCATCAGTACTTGTAGACACCGAAAGTACAATATTGGATGATGATGATCCAAAATCTGTTGAGGTTGGGAGAATTTTTTCAACAATGACATTTTTATATGCAATGGAATGATCAACATAGCCCTCGGCTACCGTCGTAGACTTCCATCCGCCATGTTTTTTATATCCGTAATATTTGCTCCTGATTCTGCTAGCAATGAAGCGCAGGATCTTCGAAAACAGTGTCTTGTATATTGCTTTGGTTCTGGCGGTTTGAGGAATTCGGCAACAATAGATGGAATTTTAAGTGTATTATATCCAACTTGATTGGCAGTGCATTTTTTATTTATATATTTCAGGAAAAAACGACGATGTTCGATGACAGGAGGGCGCAGTGCAAAGTACTCATGAAAATAGTCTACATACTTTCTAATAATACTGAAAGAACGACAGACTTTCATTTTTGTATTTGGAAGTTGTACAACCAATGATTTATTTGTTATTTCGATGTCTTTCATTGATAAATTACACAATTCTTCATGCCGACAGAATTCAAATAATCCGAGAATAGTTGCAACCTTAACCATCAAGTATTTCTCATCTGGTGCCTCCTTTATACACTTTTCAACTTGTTCACGAGTGAGAATTTTCGATTTTTCGGGAACATATCCTTCACTTCTCCGTTTTAAATATGCTATTACATTAAAATAATTACTAAAATACACACCATTTTTAACAAAGGCACTTGACATTATCATTGAAAATTTGCTCCACAAAGTTGTTGAACTCCATATTTTTTTATTTTTCTAAGTATGCCAGAAAAACAGTTTCACTGTTTCACTTTTCAATTTACACCAAGCCAGGAAATTGTTATATGACATATCGTTCTGCTGAAGAGATTTTTTTGGTAGGATTTCCAGATTTGCTCTTCTTGCAGATTCTTCAATATCCAGAGGAACAACCAAATCTTTGCTTTCATTAATAATTGGACTGTCGACAAACATATTAAGCAGTTAAACACCCAAGACGAAAATTGGGCAAGAACGAAATTCAAATGACAGCGTCTTTTCTCATTTATCAGTAATCATAACGTTGGCAAAGTTTGCCATTCACAACAATCTTTCGATTATTTGAATATTAAAATGCATTTTGGAGTTTATTGTCATTGCAAATTCGCCATGGGGCAGTTGTACCGAAAACATTGAATTGGAATTTGTGTTAAAAGTGATTTTATTTTGTTCGTGGAAATACCAACCCGAGTCCGCAAGTCGAGAGGACAGAGAACAGCCCTCACAGAAATCAATTGTAAGGTTTGGTGTACTAGCACGTGATCCAGTGTTGCTTCCGTACTCATGGTGGGAGGATCCGTGTGCAAGACACTCTATGGCTTCATCAAGAACAAGGCCCTGACGGTGTTTACCGAGCTACGCTTGCGAACAACTGTGGGCGTTCGCAAACCCGATCTGATCGTCGTAGGGGAGCGTGACGTAAGGGTTATTCAAACCAAGATCGTGTCAGGAAATCCACGGCTTGATCTCAACCACAGTTTGAAGGTCGGCAAATATAACAACGATCCAATTAAGGACGAAGTAAGCAGGTAGTCCAGCTTCTACAGTGAGAACAACATCATGCACCATTTCCTGGCGAAGTGTATCTTCACAAAAGTCAGCTAACATTTTGACTGCCGATCTGGGAGTACCAACCGGGATTCTCAGTGGAATCACCACGAGAGTCCTGCAAGATTCCTCAACAAACTGGAACCAGAATGACAACTAGAGTTTCAAGGCTGAGGATTGGTGTCGGGTAGGGTTTTTTACCTCAGTTCGGTTGCAGGTAATTAAATCGTGCTCGATTTGAATCATTTACTCCTCGCTGTACTATTTATGTTCAACACAAAATATTTGTAGTTTCTTGTTCAGATAGTGTTTAGGTATATGTCTTCTATCAGAGAAAAATTAATTATAAACATACAACAAAAACTATGTTTTGAAATCAAAAACGATCTCTCTGCAGTGTTGTCGTTAAAACGAATATCAATTACTTAGTTGTCTAAAGGGGGCCACCCCCTCAAATCCGCCCTCGCTCAAACAAAACCGTTCGAAACGTGTTAAAGACCGATTACAGCGAAGGCGTGGGAAACTCGAATCACTTTTTCCGCAACGGCTCGAGATGAATCACGTGGGTACGCCCGGAAAGACGCGTCGGCCGGAATTACAATTACGACAGGATTCAATCTGGAGTTCTGCGAACGGAACCCTGACACAAAGGGACCCCTGGGACGGAATGGAATTATTCAGCGAAACACGCCGACGAAGAATGGCCGGAAACGGTAAACTGGTAATTGTTGAGACCATTAAGGAACGTCCCCCGCTGATGGCGATTAAGGAATTAGCGACATCTGTCGGTGCTGCGGTGGAATGAGAGCACAAGTGTAACACCCTCCCAACTTACAAGAAAAGCGGTGAGAACCTTCATGGGGTTAAGGACAGGTTGAAGGAGTGCTGAAATAAGCAAAGAAAGATCATTGAATGAACTAATACGAGATCGAATTTTTGGATGATTATAAAGGGGAAAAGCATGAATACAGCACTGGCCAGATTTTGAAAGTGTCTATTAAAAACCCTCCTCAGCTGCTTGGCTGGACCCCAAGGACCTTCCAGGCAACTGTTTAGGCTGATGGGACAACTATTACTATAGTATTCTTCAGTATATCGGTCTTGGTCGCTCTTACTCTTTACCCGAGTTAATTGAGATATAGGTTCGGAGGTTGATAACCAGTCTCCAAGTCATCCAGTGTACAGCTTTCCTTGATTACAAGACAACGAGTTTTGTGCAAAAGTGAGGAAAGCAGGCAGAAATGCTTAAAGGAGATTTACAGATCGGTAAAACACAAGAGAAAAATAATTTTCGAATGTACAAGGCATTGTATCAGATAGAAATAAAATGAGAACTGCTTTTGATATACCTATATTTTTACGTAAAAGTCAGTGATGTAGTTAATTTTCTTTTCAGAGCACTGTTTTCGGGATTGAGCAGAAACGTGGAATTTTTTGGATGGAAGAACTGTATAATTTAGAGCGCTATACTCACTGAAAAATATTCAGTAAATTAGAGAAAATAATGGAAGTATAATACCTACCGTACAGAAGGTTCAGTTTAACACTCGTTCATTCAAAAACGAGTGCTAGATTTTGAGGCAACTAAAAAACCGTCCTCAGCTGCTTGGATAGAACCCTAAGGAAATAAATTCCATCCAGGCAACATGTTTTGGCTGCTGGGACAACAATTACCATGGTATTCTTCAGGATATCGGTCTTGGTCGCTCTCACTGCTGATCTGGGTTAATTGGGATATGGGTTCGGAGGTTGATAACCAGTCTCCTACTCATCCAGTGTACAGTTTTCGTTGTTCACTGTTTGACTCCCCATTCCGTATGTCCCCACGTCTTGGTTACGAGAATAAGGTCATAGGTAGATTCTTAGGGAAGTCTTGGACGACTCCCTACCCTCCCTTATACATGTTACAGGTAGAGAGCGACAGCCCTTAGCTTCGTCGAGAGTAGAGCTATGAGACTTCTGGATCAGCAGAGTACTAATATGACTCATTGGGTTCCCCAGTTCGAAGATTCAAGGTTTCTAATGAAGTCCCAGTATTTTGGATGGAGTACTAACTTGAAATGTGGGTCCTATCCCTGGACCTCTTCAGTCTCAGGACAAGACAAAGTCAGATATATTCATTCCTGTTCGTTCTCGTGGTGCTAGCTTGCATGTGGTTCTAACAGTATTTTTCGAGTCCTTCTCGTGTCTGAGGACTCGAGGTTTCAATAGAGCCATAGTCACCACGCCGTTCTCTCATGAGCTCATCAGTTGAAGCCTCCGCTTGTTAGCTAGATCTCCAGTGATTCATAGGCCCTCCTGGCTTAGGGTCACCTAGACACGAGCTCTGGAATTAAGAAGGCTTCAAATTCGTGTAGTCAGCTTTGTGTTTCGTTTGATCTAGGAATTATCTTGAAACACACTTAATTTATGTTTGTAGGATCTTTACTGGTTCTAGGGAATAACTCTGCATCAGGGAATTTAGAAGTATGTTTAATGAATAGAAGCAAAAACACTGACAGCAAAGAACTCTGGTCTCAGTCTTTGAACGTACTGAAGTTATAATTCCATAAGCTTTCGTCAAATGAATTCGTCTCAAAATCTTATTCAACAACCTTCAAACTAGCTTCCGTCTATTCTGCTGGGTCTGAGGAGCGCTTATAACAATTGTTCACGTTGTGACCGTCAACCGTCTCATTCTCAAAGTACTCCTTGTTCTCTTTTCCCCGCGCGAACATGCAACCCTCAAGTTGTTACTTCCTCGTGATTCTCGACTTATTCGAATGAACACCTGCGCACACTTGAGAAATCTTGCGTTAAGCGTCAAGTGCCTGATATATTCACTGAGTAGTGCACTTGAGTTCAGTTTTTGGTCTCTTGGGATTTTTCTGAAACCCACTTAACCTATGTTCTTAGGAAGACATAGGGAGAGGGAGTCTGGTCATTCTTGGTCCTAAGGAAATGAATCTCAGGATACTTAAGCTCGCACACACCGCGACAGCTGTGTGCTCGTGGAAACACGCCTTGGAACGTCGTTTCTTCCTTTTAATCTAGGATCCGAAGATAGGAAAATGTTGCTTTAAGCGTCAAGTGCCTGGCTATATTCACTGTGTGGTGCACTTGATTTCAGTTTTTGGTCTCTTGGGATTTTTCTGAAACACGCTTCTCCTATGTTGTTAGGAAGACATAGGAAAAGGGAGTCTGGTCATTCTTGGTCCTAAGAAAATGAATCTCAGGATACTTAAGCTCGCAGACACCACGACAAGGTGATGACCAATCGTGCGAAGGTTTACTCTTAATCTAGATCCTTGCACGATCACAGTGCGGAAATTTGCTAAGTTTTGGCTGTTTGATGTGTGTTTCTAGCTGTGAAAACGACCAGCTGTTAGGAATTTCTTCCAATACCGCTCTGTCTCTGCCTAATTGCCGTTGCAGGTGGAGCTGCCTCTCTTCGAGGCAGCAGGAGCAGCTCTGGCGTTAGCGATGGGTCGATGCGGCACGCCGGATTCCAGTCAGCTATCACTTCATGACGGAATGTCTGCATGTCGACGCACGCGCGAACGCTGCCGGCGACGTTGTCAAGTCTCCGCAACGCTCGGATTAGGGGGTTGCGTCAGATGGATCTCGGAAGTTGGGGGATGACTAGCGATACGGGGTTTACGATCGCCTTCCAGCCTGCGAGATTCCGGAGGAAATCAGTCGGTTAAGCAATGGGAACGAAAAAAAGTATCGATGAGGTGTAAAAGTTTTCAGAACTTCATATGGACAGTCTCCTTGAGAATCAAAATTATGTGGATGGAATTTCAGGTTGGAGAAAGTTTCACATCGTTGAAACATAGTTCACTTTCACCACCACTGTAACCTCGTCATGAGGTTACTTGAAATTTCCATAAAAAAATTCTCTTCGCTTGTAGGACTGGTAAACGCGATTAATGAAATATCTAGGTATTTGTGTCGAGAACGCAAAATGATTGTGGGATCAAGTGATGATCTTTTGGTTTTTTGCTGGTATGAAGCAAGGTTTTGTTTGAATGAGAAGGAAAGGTGGAGAATTCACTGTCAACCTTTTTTTGAACTAGCTAACTGGGATCTCGTAAGATATCTGCTTGTCTTGTTGAAAATAGTTAACAATATTGTAATAATTGCAAATTTGAATGAGTCTGCATAAGGAATGGCCAACCAGAAAAGCATCAGAAATCTATGATAATACAATAATCATTTCTCTATTTCAGTATCGTAATGAGTTCATTACAATACTGGAAGTAGTGCTGTAATGAAACTCATTACAGCATTGTTTTCAGTTATATTCGACCTCCGATTGAATCAAGTTTCGAATCAAATCAATTTAAATTCTGTGATCTGTCAAATTTCGTATGTCACACCAACTGCCAAGATACAAAACAGAAGTCACTAATCTGA